>CM065591.1:365577263-365896940 GCA_033119425.1 Bufotes viridis | reverse complement strand
CAGAATTTTTAAATGCTACTTATGTTAAATGAATTCCCACAGTGGGAGAAGAATTTCCTTTTAAAGGAGTAACAACGTGCGGCGTACTATTTCGGGTGTCACCAACACAAGATTGATTAAATTGGCCTTTTTGGAACCAAAATGACAACACTGGACACTATAATGCCTTTTTCTGGTATTAATTACAAGAAGACTGCTGCAAATTGGACACCAGAATTTTTAAATGCTACTTATGTTAAATGAATTCCCACAGTGGGAGAAGTATTTCCTTTTCAAAGGAGTAACAACGTGCGGCGTACTATTTCGGTGTCACCAACACCAGATTGATTAAATTGGCCTTTTTGGAACCAAAATGACAACACTGGACACTATAATGCCTTTTTCTGGTATTAGTTACAAGAAGACTGCTGCAAATTGGACACCAGAATTTTTTAAATGCTACTTATGTTAAATGAATTCCCACAGTGGGAGAACTATTTCCTTTTACAGGAGTAACAACGTGCGGCGTACTATTTCGGGTTTCACCAACACCAGATTGATTAAATTGGCCTTTTGGAACCAAAATGACAACACTGGACACTATAATGCCTTTTTCTGGTATTAATTACAAGAAGACTGCTGCAAATTGGACACCAGAATTTTTTAAATGCTACTTATGTTAAATGAATTCCCACAGTGGGAGAAGTATTTCCTTTTCAAAGGAGTAACAATGTGTGGCGTACTATTTCGGGTGTCACCAAAACCAGATTGATTAAATTGGCCTTTTTTGAACCAAAATGACAACACTGGACACTATAATGCCTTTTTCTGGTATTAATTACAAGAAGACTGCTGCAAATTGGACACCAGAATTTTTTAAATGCTACTTATGTTAAATGAATTCCCACAGTGGGAGAACTATTTCCTTTTTACAGGAGTAACAACGTGCTGCGTACTATTTCGGGTTTCACCAACACCAGATTGATTAAATTGGCCTTTTTGGAACCAAAATGACAACACTGGACACTATAATGCCTTTTTCTGGTATTAATTACAAGAAGACTGCTGCAAATTGGACACCAGAATTTTTTAAATGCTACTTATGTTAAATGAATTCCCACAGTGGGAGAAGTATTTCCTTTTCAAAGGAGTAACAACGTGTGGCGTACTATTTCGGGTGTCACCAAAACCAGATTGATTAACCCCTTAGTGACCACCCATACGTGTTTTTACGGCGGTCACTAAGGGGCCTTAGGCTGGGCTGCCGCGTTTCTACGGCGGCCCAGTCTAAGCGCTGCACGGGTCCCCGTGCAGCGGGAGCGCGAGCCCGGCTCTCACATGAGAGCCGCGGCCCTGCTCTAACAGCCCGGGCCGGCAGGAGTGCCGATCCGGGCTGTTTAACCCCTACATGCCGGGCGCAATGGCGCCTGCGCATGTAAAGGGTTGACAGAGGAGCGAACTCCCTCTGTCACCCATCAGCACCCCGCAGATGCGATCGCGGGGTGCTGATGTGCTGGGAAGCCTTACCTGGCTTCCGGCAGGGCCCGAGCCTGTCCTCCAGTAATCTCCAGCAGGCTATGCCTCTCTGGCGTAGCCTGCTGGTCAAAGTTAGAATTGCACTGCATTTAAAATGTAATGCATTATAGATATAATGCATTACATTTTAAAAGCAATCAAAATACTGTATATTATAGTCCCCATGTGGGACTATTAAGTAGTAAAAAAATTATAAAAAATACACATTTATTAAATAAAAAAATTCCATGAAATATAAAAATATGCTTTTTTCCATTGAAAATACGCTTTTCAATGAAAAAAATTGCAAAAAAATTATCCCCATATGTTTGGTATTGCCGCGTCCGTAACGACCGGCACTACATAAATATTACATAAATTATCCCCTATAGTACACGCCGTTAAAAAATAAATAAAAAAAAGCCAGAATTTCTAATTTATTCTTAATTTTCACAGAAAAAACGAAATAACAAGCGATCAAAAGCGAAATTTACTAAAAATTATACCAATGAAAAATAGAAGTCGTCCCGCAAAAATCAAGCCCTCACACAACTCCATAGAAAAAAAAATTAAAAAGTTATGGGTCCTGGGAAGTGGCAGTGCAAAATCATTTTTTTTGTTAAAAAAGGGTTTTATTGCAAAAAAAGTAGTAAAACTTAAAAACTATAAGTATTTGGTATCCCTGTAATCGTACTGACCCAGGGAATGAAAATATTATGTTACTTTTACCGAATAATGAACACCGTAAAATTTATAATGTACAAACGCAGTGGCAGTAGTACTATTTTTCCCCTTCTCCCTCCCAGAAAGAGTTAATAAAAGTTAATAACAAAGTTATGTGTACCCCAAAATGGCGCTATTAAAAACTACAACTTGTCCCGCAAAAAACAAGCCCTCATACTGCTATATAGACGAAAAAATAAAAAAGTTATAGCTCTAGGAACGAGACCATGAAAAAAGGACGAAAAACGCTTGGTCAGAAAGGCACAAACAGGCTTGGTCACTAAGGGGTTAAATTGGCCTTTTTTGAACCAAAATGACAACACTGGACACTATAATGCCTTTTTCTGGTATTAATTACAAGAAGACTGCTGCAAATTGGACACCAGAATTTTTTAAATGCTACTTATGTTAAATGAATTCCCACAGTGGGAGAATTATTTCCTTTTTACAGGAGTATCAACGTGCGGCGTACTATTTCGGGTTTCACCAACACCAGATTGATTAAATTGGCCTTTTGGAACCAAAATGACAACACTGGACACTATAATGCCTTTTTCTGGTATTAATTACAAGAAGACTGCTGCAAATTGGACACCAGAATTTTTTAAATGCTACTTATGTTAAATGAATTCCCACAGTGGGAGAAGTATTTCCTTTTCAAAGGAGTAACATCGTGTGGCGTACTATTTCGGTGTCACCAACACCAGATTGATTAAATTGGCCTTTTTGAACCAAAATGATAACACTGGACACTATAATGCCTTTTTCTGGTATTAATTACAAGAAGACTGCTGCAAATTGGACACCAGAATTTTTTAAATGCTACTTATGTTAAATGAATTCCCACAGTGGGAGAAGTATTTCCTTTTCAAAGGAGTAACAATGTGCGGCGTACTATTTCGGGTGTCACCAACACCAGATTGATTAAATTGGCCTTTTTGGAACCAAAATGACAACACTGGACACTATAATGCCTTTTTCTGGTATTAATTACAAGAAGACTGCTGCAAATTGGACACCAGAATTTTTAAATGCTACTTATGTTAAATGAATTCCCACAGTGGGAGAAGTATTTCCTTTTACAGGAGTAACAACGTGCGGCCTACTATTTCGGGTGTCACCAACACCAGATTGATTAAATTGGCCTTTTTGGAACCAAAATGACAACACTGGACACTATAATGCCTTTTTCTGGTATTAATTACAAGAAGACTGCTGCAAATTGGACACCAGAATTTTTAAATGCTACTTATGTTAAATGAATTCCCACAGTGGGAGAAGTATTTCCTTTTCAAAGGAGTAACAACGTGCGTCGTACTATTTCGGGTGTCACCAACACCAGATTGATTAAATTGGCCTTTTTGGAACCAAAATGACAACACTGGACACTATAATGCCTTTTTCTGGTATTAATTACAAGAAGACTGCTGCAAATTGGACACCAGAATTTTTAAATGCTACTTATGTTAAATGAATTCCCACAGTGGGAGAACTATTTCCTTTTTACAGGAGTAACAACGTGCGGCGTACTATTTCGGGTTTCACCAACACCAGATTGATTAAATTGGCCTTTTTTGAACCAAAATGACAACACTGGACACTATAATGCCTTTTTCTGGTATTAATTACAAGAAGACTGCTGCAAATTGGACACCAGAATTTTTAAATGCTACTTATGTTAAATGAATTCCCACAGTGGGAGAAGTATTTCCTTTTCAAAGGAGTAACAACGTGTGGCGTACTATTTCGGGTGTCACCAACACCAGATTGATTAAATTGGCCTTTTTGAACCAAAATGACAACACTGGACACTATAATGCCTTTTTCTGGTATTAATTACAAGAAGACTGCTGCAAATTGGACACCAGAATTTTTAAATGCTACTTATGTTAAATGAATTCCCACAGTGGGAGAACTATTTCCTTTTACAGGAGTAACAACGTGCTGCGTACTATTTCGGGTTTCACCAACACCAGATTGATTAAATTGGCCTTTTGGAACCAAAATGACAACACTGGACACTATAATGCCTTTTTCTGGTATTAATTACAAGAAGACTGCTGCAAATTGGACACCAGAATTTTTTAAATGCTACTTATGTTAAATGAATTCCCACAGTGGGAGAAGTATTTCCTTTTCAAAGGAGTAACAACGTGTGGCGTACTATTTCGGGTGTCACCAAAACCAGATTGATTAAATTGGCCTTTTTTGAACCAAAATGACAACACTGGACACTATAATGCCTTTTTCTGGTATTAATTACAAGAAGACTGCTGCAAATTGGACACCAGAATTTTTTAAATGCTACTTATGTTAAATGAATTCCCACAGTGGGAGAATTATTTCCTTTTTACAGGAGTATCAACGTGCGGCGTACTATTTCGGGTTTCACCAACACCAGATTGATTAAATTGGCCTTTTTGGAACCAAAATGACAACACTGGACACTATAATGCCTTTTTCTGGTATTAATTACAAGAAGACTGCTGCAAATTGGACACCAGAATTTTTTAAATGCTACTTATGTTAAATGAATTCCCACAGTGGGAGAAGTATTTCCTTTTCAAAGGAGTAACATCGTGTGGCGTACTATTTCGGGTGTCACCAACACCAGATTTATTAAATTGGCCTTTTTTGAACCAAAATGATAACACTGGACACTATAATGCCTTTTTCTGGTATTAATTACAAGAAGACTGCTGCAAATTGGACACCAGAATTTTTTAAATGCTACTTATGTTAAATGAATTCCCACAGTGGGAGAAGTATTTCCTTTTCAAAGGAGTAACAATGAGCGGCGTACTATTTCGGGTGTCACCAACACCAGATTGATTAAATTGGCCTTTTTTGAACCAAAATGACAACACTGGACACTATAATGCCTTTTTCTGGTATTAATTACAAGAAGACTGCTGCAAATTGGACACCAGAATTTTTTAAATGCTACTTATGTTAAATGAATTCCCACAGTGGGAGAAGTATTTCCTTTTTACAGGAGTAACAACGTGGGGCCTATTATTTCGGGTGTCACCAACACCAGATTGATTAAATTGGCCTTTTTTGAACCAAAATGACAACACTGGACACTATAATGCCTTTTTCTGGTATTAATTACAAGAAGACTGCTGCAAATTGGACACCAGAATTTTTTAAATGCTACTTATGTTAAATGAATTCCTACAGTGGGAGAACTATTTCCTTTTACAGGAGTAACAACGTGCGGCCTACTATTTCGGGTGTCACCAACACCAGATTGATTAAATTGGCCTTTTTGGAACCAAAATGACAACACTGGACACTATAATGCCTTTTTCTGGTATTAATTACAAGAAGACTGCTGCAAATTGGACACCAGAATTTTTTAAATGCTACTTATGTTAAATGAATTCCCACAGTGGGAGAAGTATTTCTTTTCAAAGGAGTATCAATGTGCGGCTTACTATTTCGGGTGTCACCAACACCAGATTGATTAAATTGGCCTTTTGGAACCAAAATGACAACACTGGACACTATAATGCCTTTTTCTGGTATTAATTACAAGAAGACTGCTGCAAATTGGACACCAGAATTTTTTAAATGCTACTTATGTTAAATGAATTCCCACAGTGGGAGAACTATTTACTTTTACAGGAGTAACAACGTGCGGCCTACTATTTCGGTGTCACCAACACCAGATTGATTAAATTGGCCTTTTTGAACCAAAATGACAACACTGGACACTATAATGCCTTTTTCTGGTATTAATTACAAGAAGACTGCTGCAAATTGGACACCAGAATTTTTTAAATGCTACTTATGTTAAATGAATTCCCACAGTGGGAGAACTATTTCCTTTTTACAGGAGTAACAACGTGCGGCCTACTATTTCGGGTGTCACCAACACCAGATTGATTAAATTGGCCTTTTTGGAACCAAAATGACAACACTGGACACTATAATGCCTTTTTCTGGTATTAATTACAAGAAGACTGCTGCAAATTGGACACCAGAATTTTTTAAATGCTACTTATGTTAAATGAATTCCCACAGTGGGAGAAGTATTTCCTTTTCAAAGGAGTAACAACGTGCGGCTTACTATTTCGGGTGTCACCAACACCAGATTGATTAAATTGGCCTTTTGGAACCAAAATGACAACACTGGACACTATAATGCCTTTTTCTGGTATTAATTACAAGAAGACTGCTGCAAATTGGACACCAGAATTTTTAAATGCTACTTATGTTAAATGAATTCCCACAGTGGGAGAAGTATTTCCTTTTCAAAGGAGTAACAACGTGCGGCTTACTATTTCGGGTGTCACCAACACCAGATTGATTAAATTGGCCTTTTTGGAACCAAAATGACAACACTGGACACTATAATGCCTTTTTCTGGTATTAATTACAAGAAGACTGCTGCAAATTGGACACCAGAATTTTTTAAATGCTACTTATGTTAAATGAATTCCCACAGTGGGAGAACTATTTCCTTTTACAGGAGTAACAACGTGCGGCCTACTATTTCGGGTGTCACCAACACCAGATTGATTAAATTGGCCTTTTTTGAACCAAAATGACAACACTGGACACTATAATGCCTTTTTCTGGTATTAATTACAAGAAGACTGCTGCAAATTGGACACCATAATTTTTTAAATGCTACTTATGTTAAATGAATTCCCACAGTGGGAGAACTATTTCCTTTTACAGGAGTAACAACGTGCGGCGTACTATTTCGGGTGTCACCAACACCAGATTGATTAAATTGGCCTTTTGGAACCAAAATGACAACACTGGACACTATAATGCCTTTTTCTGGTATTAATTACAAGAGGACTGCTGGTATTTCAGAACACCGGAATTTTTAAAATGCTCGTTTTGGTACATAAATTGCCCACACTGGGAGAAATATTGCCTAAACCTTTTTACAGTATTATTTACTGAAGGAGTGCTTCTTCTGGTCTAACACCAGAATTATGTTTGTTACAGGGAAAGATTTTTTTAATTTATATTTCTCGCAAAAAAAAAAAAATATATTAATTTCTGGCTGACAGTATTGGACCTGGCTGTAGTGACACTGGCTAGCCTAGCTGGAACAGCACATTCATGGGATTTGCTATCCAAGTGGGTTACTTTCAGTTTCACCACTGATATATTAAATATATTGGCAGTTGGTAGGGGTGACACAAGCACAGCCAAACCCCTGATGTAGTATATCTATGAAAAAATCGACTATTACATGAGATTAATGGACGCTGTGGCAGCTTTTGCTGTAGCACCACAAGTCCCAAAATGGCCGCCGACTATCAGCCCAGTAACATGTGCCAGAAAATGGTCTGCCCAGCCAGAAAAAAAATTGACTTTGACTGAGCAGCTGAATCGCTGTTGTTCTGTGTCACAGGAGTAGATTTTTCAATTCTTTGGAGCTTTTCTTTGGACTCTGTGGCAGCTTGAGCTGGCCCACCACAGGTCCCAAAATGGCCGCCGCCGGTCAGCTTAGTTACATGTGCCGGTAAAAATCGATCTGGCCAGTGTAAAAAAAAATAAACTTTCAGTGAACAGCTCAGCTGAGTTGTTCTGATGCACAGGTTTAGATCATTCAGTTCTTCTCAGGTTTTTTTCCTCGATTATTCCCTGCCTATGTCGCCCTCACAGCAGCTGCATCTATCCCTGTTCTATTCACATCGGGAGTGAGCACGTCCCGACGTGCGCACAAGCTTATAAAGTGGCTGAGTCACATGCTGCACTTGGCCAATCACAGCCTTGCCAATAGTAGGCATGGCTGCGATGGCATCTTAGGGCAAGTAGTATGATGCATGTTGATTGGCTGCTTTGCAGCCTTTCAAAATGCGCCACAAAAAATGACGAACTACAAAACCGAACCCGAATTTTTATGAAAATGTTCGGGTTCGGGTCGTGTCACGAACACCCCAAAATTCTGTATGGACCGGAACTATTCTCGAAATGTGCGCTCAACAACACAACACTAGTGCTATTCGTATCCCACTCTTAAGTTCTAATCGCATTCGATTTTAACTTATGCTTTTTTTTTGACAGGCATCGCATTCTATTTGATGTCTGGCAAAAAAATAAATAAATGCATAAGTTAACATCGAATGCGATTAGAACTTAATAGTGGGATACGAATAGCACTGCGTGCTAGAACAGCACGCACACGATTATTCAAATTTTGTATTATCGCGATACAAAACCAAACAGTAAAGTTAAAATCGAATGCAATTAGAACGTGTAGTGTGATGTGATTTATTTGAGTTCTAATAATCGCATTGCGATTTCAACTTAATTCTCAGATCCGACAGTACATTCTACTGGAGGAGGCGTTCCCATGGTGATCGGTAGCTCAAAGTTGTAATCGCAATGCGATTTCAGCTTTAAGCCTGTACTATTCTGCTATATAGTACTTTCCTAATGCGCCGAGAGAACATGCCGAACTCCGAACTCGAACCCGAACTTTTTTGAAAATGTCCGGGTTCGGGTCCGTGTCACGGACACCCCAAAGTTCGGTACGAACCCGAACTATTCTCGAACTGTTCGCTCAACACTATTTGTGGTGAATCGCTTTATTCCACCAGGCCTGAAAAAATACTTGCTCAACTATCAAATTATTAGACTAAAATGTATGAAAACACCATCTGATGCAGTAATTTGCTAACACTAATAGAAAAAGGCAGTATTTGCTAGGAACTAGTTTTTTTAATAACACTGGTATAAGAATGCTATTATAGCTGTAAAATGGTTTTGCCATAATTCAGCACATTTAATAACAGATATAATGCACTGGGAAAAATGTGCAGTTGCTCAGTGTTTGCAGCAGAATGGGATTGAGGTGCTGTACTGGCAATAAACCTATATAGAAATTTGAAGTTTTGAAAAATAAAAAAAGCCTCTCTGTTCAAATAAAGAATAAAAAATATTCTTTCTTGCAGGTGGTTAGCTTTGTAATGCAGAACTGCTAGACTGAGGTTCTGAAGAAGTAGCTGTATCAAGCAGTGTGCCTAGACCCTCAGCTCCTCACTCCCTCTAAGCTTTCCTTGATCAAAGTCCCCAAAATCTACACCATTATTTTTCACTATTGTTTACCTAGATTGTCACTAGAATAGTTGCTTGTTGCTCTGTATACTCTAAAATCATTTTTTGGCACACACTACCAGACGCCCATCCAGCCTCATTATATGCTCAAGACAGTATGACATTTGTACATTCTGTCCAGGTTTCTCCCTGTTTTTCCCCATCAGTTCCCCAAGTAAAATGACACTGCATGCTGTATTTAAGCAATTCATCCAAAGCAAATACAGAAAAGCTTTGGGTTAGTTCAGCACAATTCTGGTTCATTAGAAATTTATTTGCTCATCCTTATTTGTTACCCTAGTTGGCAATTACTGCCTTCTGAAGGAAGGTTTTACTTTAGTGCCATTGAGATGAACAAATGAATTCTAAACAAATCCAGTTTGTTACACAAATTGAAAAAGGAGGATCAAATAAGCCTGGTCTGCTCCCTGGCTGGAGAGCTTGTAACAGTTTATTACAGACCAATGTACCTGACATATTTTTCTTTGCAACAAAACTAGAAACCTTGCTACTCACCAAGAAGGCTATTATTTTTTTAAACTTCCTTTTTAAATTGTTTGTTACCACCAGCTACCATTTACCGAGAGGTGTATATGTTCCTTCCACTTTGACATTACTTAATCTACTTTCACATATGAAATATTAATTTTTGCTGTCCGGTTTTGAGATCTGGTATGGGATCTCAAAACCACAGCAAAACCATCCGTGGGAATAATACAACCAGCTGCATCTATTCGGAACTTACCATTGTCAATGGCTGCCTGATCCGTTTTTTTTCTTGTCCACAAAAATGGGATTCGGCACCATTGACTTACATTGTTTTTAGTGCTGGATTGGGGTTGTTCAGTTTCCCATGCTGGACGCAAAACCCGCTGCTTGCAGTGTTTCTGTGTCAGGTCACAGAATGCAACAAACCGGAACGGAATGCCTTCTGGTGCACTCCGTTCCGGTTTGTTCAGTTTCATCACCATTCACAATGAATGGGGACAAAACTAAAGCATTTTCCTCTGGTTTTGAGAGCCTGGGCAAGATCTCAAAACCTGAAAGGAAAACGCAGATGTCAAAATAGCCATATGCTGGCACCTGAATTAAAGCTGACGTGGTCTGAAAATCCATACAGAAAGGAGGTAGTTTGTGCATAGTTTTCAGCCCAGTATCCACATAGAAATCCGCAAAGCGTGCAATGTGAATGAGCCCTAAGGGTAAGGGAAAAGCAACATGGGGTGGCTTTTGTCTGCCTTCTGCACCAGAAATTCAACTGTACAGTTGCTGCAGATTTTGCTGCGTATTTCATCCTCTGGAGATCCACAGTCTATATTGAAAATCCACCCTGCAGATCAATTTATGCTGAAAATCTTGTTATAGCAGGTGGATGTCATTTCTTAAAAAACTTTTCCACTTTGCTCACACTGTGTAACACTTTGGATTTTCCTCTTTCTGAAAAAAATCTACAAAACTGCATCAAACAATATTTATGTATAAAAGCTGCAATTCTTCACACTTGCAATTACAAAGGAAATTTTTGCTCCAATTTTGTGAGAAATAGATATTAAACACAACATCTGCAAATAATGAGGTAGATTAAAATGCATCTGTCAAAAAGATTCATATTGCTGTTGAAAAGGATTACTCGCCTTCACAATAAGTTACATGAAACACTGTTAAGTCAAACTTTAATGTTACTTCTTCTTGTTTTTACTTTTTTTAAATATAGTTATTAATGCAGTTATTTACTTTCAGTGTGAGTATGTGGTCTTTTGAGAATATGTTTTTATTATTTTCAGGAATAAAACAATAACAAAAATATAGCAGGGTGGACAGAGTGCAGAATAAATAATGATGAAGTATGCAGTGGAATAATTATATGACATTTGTTTATTTTTTCACCATTCCAGATGTGATATTTCTATCTCACCTTACATTCATTCAATGGCACATTCATCTTAACATCTATTCCATCTTACAACGCAGTGCATTCTCCAGTGTACAGATAACACACAACTAACAATACTTGTCTCTTAATTGATCAATTTTGGTGCAATAATTCTAATATAACCTAAATGGGATTGAACCGTGATCGATAGGATAGGTCATAGATGTTAATATTAAAGCCCTACAATACCCCTTTTATGTTAATGTGTAGTCAAATGATTTATGTTTTAATCTAGATAGATAAAAAGTACTTATAAATGCTTGTAAACATATTATATTATGTTAAATTAGTATACAGTTCAGTTTTGTGATATGAAGGTCAGGGCAATTGCAATTATAATAATTACATAATTGTCCCATTCAAATGTGACACTAATCACGCACCGAATGAACAAATTCTCGTTTGGTGGTGATCACTCCATTTACATGGCACATCAAATCATTGTTTCTGTGGAGCACAGGAGTGTGTTGCCCACTATTAATGAATATGTATGGCGATGAGAAATTGTGGTAGCAATAATTTGATTTTGAATGCACCTATTGTTGTGGCTCAACAATCAGGCAATGATCGGGAACAGTTTGTCCCTGATAATTTCCCTTCCATCTACCCATGTAAAAAGACCTTTGCAGTGATGTGAATGTTGCCATCTCATCCTATAAGAAAACCTACAGTCAAAGGTAAGCATTGGATTTGACAAGTTGAGTAGAAAATATCAGAGAGAATTCCATACTTTTTCATTGAATCCTGCAAACTTGTTTGGAAGGGGCAGTGATGGTCAGCAGTAATATGAGCCTGCATCTATAGGCTAGTCAGTTATATAAATGATAGAATACAAGCTGTGAAATCATTGATCTAACAAACTATAACTCTCCATTCACTATCTTGAATACTGACTGTGTGTGCTCTAACTAGCAGATGCTTATGTAGAAGGACAGATGTATCCCCTTTCTCCTCCCGACTCCTTTCCTCTGTGTCCTCACTCTGTACTGAAGGCTAAAGGCCCCCATACACATTAGTGAATTAATGTATTGTCGGCCACACCAGCTGCGAACAGTGGGTTTGGCCGACAGTCTAATGTGGAGTTCTAAAGCTCTGCCTCTATCCCCTGACAGATGATGTCTGGGGTAAAACAAGTGGGAAAATATATATATATATTTTTTACCTAATCCCTTTGTTCTCCCTATAGCTGCCTAGAACTGTCTATCTGCCAGGGTCTTTCACTATCCCTATTGACAACACATACACGCTCGGCCGTACCAAATGTGTATGTGTACATCTAACAAATAATCATTCATCCGACAACTACAGACTGAAAATGGCCACCGTAAGAAACAGATGTACTAAGAATGGCATTTCCTTTACCTGTCTTAACCTAAAATCCATTGGTGTCAAATGTGCCAAATTTATTAAGAGGTTCACTGCTCGTAATACATTTGGCACATTATCTGGCAGTCCATGTGCCAGAAAATCGTATCTACAGTGCACCAACTCTGAGATTTCAGCTATTATTTACACCAGCTTCTGATATAAATTATAGTACATCTGTTGGACCATTTCTGCCCTCTCCCCACAAAGTACCACCTCCTTTTCTCGCCACTTTTCAAAACAATTGTAAAAAGACACAAATTATAGCGCAAATATGGTGTGTCATAATTTATGACTTTATTACACCAAAATGCTTTGATAAATGTGATTCTAACTTTTCAGTAGTAGGTTTCTGAACATGAAAGATAAGAAACAATCCTTTAGTGAATTTCATATATTCACCTTTGCTACTGGTGAACCTGATAACCTTATTCTGTTTAAAAAAAAATAAAAAATGTAGTCACTTTTCTCTACAAAGTTTATGCTGTACATCAGAACTGTAGTATGTCATCAAAATGCTACAACTTATTATACAATTTCTGCAAAGTCTGTTATTCTCATGTCACCTACCACAGAGAAACTGGCATCTAGGCAGCAGCAGAAGATAATCTGCTCACCTGAGGGTGTTTCGTTTCTGACAAACAGAATGGACAATTGCAGTCAGTTTGCATTCATGCAGCTTCCCATTAATTAAAAGTCACAAAACAGAAACAGATGGTTCCTTAAGGGATTGTACGTTAACACCCTCTGTCACAGACGTTGCTATTTATCTGGCAATTATTTCATTATTTATTGCACACTGTATAACCACAAGCAATTTTTTTTAAAATTAACACCCAATGAACTTCCAAAGTGATAAAAATATGCTAAAAAGTATGAAACTGGATTAATTAATTTACAATATACTCATAAGTGAAATGTCAATTGATGAAATTAATAGAAATTTTGCATTTCACCAAGCATTGGTGACATCTTAGCTAGAAAGAGATTAAATGCAAAAAAAAAAAAGAATTAAACAGATTCTGTCAGCAGCTACCTCCCTATAAAACTGTTGGCTTAGACACATCAATGAGGTTCACCTGATTAAAAAACTATTTTTCTTGTTGATCTGTGGCTCAGTTCCCGAGTTAGGATACTGGTTCTTAATATGCAAATTAGATGAGGGCATCATCATTGCTCTTGTTTTAGACAGTCTAGGTAATACATTACTAAATCTGGGCCACTAACGTGCATACAACTGGGTGCACTTCTGTGGACTGCAGCTATCAATAGTTAATATTAATCTTATAGCACTACAGAAAGTTTAGGTCTTGCCCTGACAATTTTTAATGCATATTCTCTTCAAGTTAAATTAAGGGATGGGAAAAGTTATTGATGAAGGGAAGGACTATATTGTAGATAAATTTTAAAAAAATGGTTTCCTCAATTGTTTTAAAAAGGAAACATTTCCCCTCTGATCCCAAGTGATCATTAGACTAGATCAACATTCCATGTAAGAATTTTACAGAGTTACATAAAGTTTAATATAGAGATGGGCGAACCAATCAGGATTCTCTTCAAGTTTGCTGATATTTTTAAAACAAAGTTGCTCCAACTGCAGCATGAACAATATGAGCTCCCACTGCCTGACCTGGAAACAACATATGCTCCCTGCTCAGGTGGTCTGGTGCATGGCCAAATAGTTCATGGTGCTTTCCACTGCTTGTACAGACACTCAAGCATGTGCAATATTGAATTCCAGCAAGTTAGAATATCATGGATTAAGTGGTGTAGCTAAAGACTATTCTGACACTGCAAGTCCAGGAAAGCGTTCCTCACAACATGAAAACAAATGAAAAGAGGGACAGTCACCTTGACATTGCCAGCACCCAGTGAACTTTTTTAAAAGGTCATGCAGTGAGCATGTGTTATTTCCCCAAGGTTCAGGGTGACCAGGATGTTGTGCCTATTGTCACTGAGCACTAGTGTTGAGCGCGAATATTTAAATAGCAAATTTTAGTCGCGAATATCGAAACTTTGAGAATTTGCGAATATTATAGTGATATATATTCGTAAAAACGAATATTCGTCTATTTTTTATTTTTTCATCTGAATCCATTACATGCCTGCTTCTTGCTTATAGGCCAATGTGAGAAGGCTGCAATATCTAGTAAATGAGAATATTCTTGATTATTTAATTTATTTCTTCTTATTAGAGTTGAGCGAACACCTGGAAGTTTTGGTTCGCCGGGTTCGGACGAACTTTGCCTCAAAGTTTGAGTTCAGGACCCGAACTTGACACGAACTTGACCTCGAACCCCATTGAAGTCAAGGGAGACCCGAACTTTGGGGCACTAAAATGGCTCTAAAAAAGTAATAGGAAGTTCTAGAGGGCTGCAAAAGGAAGCAAAATGAGGGTAAGAGCTGGACAATTGCTCTGCAAACAGATGACTTAAAATAACATAAAATACATAAAAATTAAAAATAATAATCTTGAACTAGGAGGAGGAGGTCCATATGGAGTAAGAGGTTGAGGTGGCTGTGGACGTGGTGGTGTAGATGACAGCGGTGGTGGAGGAGGTAGTCACCCACAACACAGTTTTTTATTTTTTTTTATTTGTGTAGACTCCAAAACATTGAGAAATATAGAAAAGAAAAAAAGAGAAAGTGCGCTGGAGTACAACAAAGGGTGGTTGAGGCCGGTATACATATCTATTCTGCACAAGGTACGGACAAGTCCTGTGGGATCCATGCCTGATTCATTTTAATAAACGTGAGCATGTCCACATTGGCTGTGCATAGATGGCTGCGCTTGTCTGTGATAATGCCTCCTGCCGTGCTAAACACACGTTCAGACAATATATGGGCTGCAGGGCAGGCCAGCACCTCCAAGACGTAAAGGGCAAGTCAGGCCATGTGCCCAATTTGGAGACCCAGAAGTTGAATGGGGCAGACCCATCAGTCAGTACGTGTAGGCGTGTGCACACATACTGTTAGACCAATTTGCTGAAATGCTGCCTCCTGCTAAGACGTCCCATATCAGCTGGTGGTGCTGGTTCTTGTGGCGTGCTGACAAAGATTTTCCACATTTTGTACAAACCATTAGTAAACCTGGTGTTAAACAGGCGGGATATGCTCAAACCCATATGCAGTTGTGCATTTATATAGGGGAGCATATCCTGCACTTGTAGTCTATTGCTGATGGCAATCAAAAGCAAAAAAAAAATCATACAATGGAAGATGCCAGCGGCGGCGTACTCCTTTGGTCGAGGTATATCAACTATATATTTTTCATCTGGCAGGGCTCCGCGTCGCGCCTGGACAGGTTAATGTCAGACCTCAATCAAAATGATTACAATATTAAATTAACCTGGAAATACAGTCCAGTGGAGGTCGACTTTCTAGACATTACTATTAGGAAAATGAAGAATGGAGATGTTCAGACGGATGTGTTTAGAAAGCCGACCTCTGTTAATGCATTACTGCATGCGTCGTCATCCCATTACCCTAAAGTTATCCAAGCAATACCCAAAGGTCAATTTTTAAGGATGAGACGCATCTGTTCAGATGACAGGTTATTTGAACATCAGTCGGCTCGGCTTGTCCAAAGGTTTGTGGACAGAGGATACAAAAGGGATGTCATCCAAAAAGGTTACGAATGTGCAAGGGAGAGGAAGAGAGACATGCTCCTGACGAATAAAAAAGTAAGCAAAAGTTCTCAAAAGGATACAACTGTTAGGTTTATCACTCCCTTCAACAGAGAGTGGCATACTATTCAGGACATCTTGAAAAAGCACTGGGCCATTTTATGAACAGATAAGGATTTGCGGTTTGCTCTCCCAGACTATCCACAAATTACATGGAAAAGATCGAAAACACTACGGGACATATTGTGTAAAAGCCACTACTGTATGTGCCAAACATTCCAAAAGGAATTTTTGGCTATAGGGGACCAGGATGGGGCTCTCGGGCCTGTGGAAAATGTGCAGCCTGTAGGTACATGGAACAAGCCACCACTTTTAGTGATTCCTCACATAACAAGGAATATAAGATTGTACATTTTATTACATGTTCCACAGAGATGGTTGTATACTGGATGACATGCCCATGTGGATTAATCTATGTCGGCATGACAACCAGATCCCTCAAAGTTCGAGTATTGGAACATGCTAGTAAAATTCGCATGGCAGCCCAAGTAGCAGAACATGCAATTGAGGAATTACAAACTGTACCGAGGCACTTTCTACAATATCATAACTGTGACCCAGGACTAATGCGAATTAGAGGGATTGATAGAGTGAGATTAGGTGCCAGAGGTGGAGATAAGAAAAAGATGCTACTGCAAAGAGAGACTAAGTGGATCACATTGTTGGACACAGTGGTTCCAACAGGGCTAAATGGATATAATAGCTTCAAATCCTTTCTGCAAAATACGTGAATTTTAATTGAGGGTAAAATTATCCTTGTCGACTTGGATGTGGTCTTAATTTGTTTATGTGTTTACCTAGAGATTACGATTGGCATTCAGTAATGCGTGAGCCTATGATGGAGATCTGGAGCGTGGGAAGGAGGAAGAATAAGAATTGATAAGAAATATGAAATAATAGATATGGAAGAAGGAGGAAATAAGAGATGAGAACAAAGAAAATCTATCCCCCTCCCTCCCTCCTTTTTTTTTTTTTTTTTTTATTGCTGTGTTCACACAAGTAATCATGGTCTATGTCGATTGCGTTTACTTTTATTATTCTTATTTTTATCACATATTCAATCATGTTAGCATATCATGTTTATGGTGGCACATTTTAATTTATTATGAAATGTATACATATATACAGATTTAATCACGGGTATAATTGTTGGTCTTGTATATTTATTATTGTATATACTTATTATTGCACTCCTATATGAGGGAATCATCACGTAGCACGTGTATCATCAATTTTATATTATTGTAGTATGTGTTGATGAGGAGGGTATTTATCATTTCACATGATAGATAATCAATATAGGGATTAATTTTTTTAGGGGTTTTTACAATGATGATTTATTATGAATTAGCACTGTCATGGGGTGTAGAAAGATAATCATAGTTTATTGTATTAGTGCCCTTTCCCCCTCCCCCTTTTTTCCATTGAACTTTGACTCCTCTCCTTTCCCCTTGCCCCGCTCCTTTAGTTTTATTTGTTGCTCGAACATTATTGATGCCAGTAATAATTTGTGCAGCATTATGGCTGTGCGTTAGTTAATGTAGAATCGTGTATTGGAACCCATTAGACAGGGGTATAAATACCGCTCATTGTTTTTTAAAACTACCTCCTGACGAAGCTTTTCATAGCGAAACACGTGTCGAGGTGCTGTACTGTGGGGGTTCCGGGCCCTGTGTGTCATTGATATGGGTATGTACTACTTCATTAGATCTTGCTATTAGATCACTAATAATATCTATACCGCATACCATAGCCACCTTGAACTGGGGCTCTGTATGGTTGATGCCTGTGTCTATTATGTGAATATTGGCTATAGTCATGGTTTGGATTGATTGATCCCTGATTGTTTTTTACGGGTGAAATCCCCTAACTATACGTGATATATATTTTTTATACCATGCTTATGGCCAATATTGGCTACACATCTGGGTCAAGCTAACTTAAAATTTATATCAAATAGACCTTTTTTTGATATTCAGGAACCTGGACCTCCCGCAGTAAGTTTTTTCCACTATCATATACCTCACCGTTTTTGATCTGTAAATACCTTGGTATAGAGAATTTTTATGAATTTTGTATTATACTGAATAAAGGTGTAGCTCAATTTTACATAAGAGTCAGTGTTTTGTTTAGATGCCAGCAACTGACCACAAGTACCACAATATCCACCCTACATAAGGTAACGATTATGTGGATGTGGAGAACAATCAAAAACCTTAACAATAGCAAAGACAGGTGCACTCTGCTGTAATACTAAACCCTCACACTGATGTTAAAATTGAGAGGTTAGTTCGACATATCCTACTAGGAGGACATGTCTTAAGCTTGGGCACCTAGCCAAGGTCTCTCAAGTAGCCCGAGGCCCTACCACTCACCTACCTGTGCCGTATGGGTGATACCAGGGGCCAGTGGTCAAATTATGGGAGCATAAGGCCTGAAGAGGCAACAGGAGGCAAAGAGGAATGCCCTGCAATCCTAGGTGGTGGAAGGACATGCGCCAAACTTCTATCCACCTCAGGCCCAGCCGCCACTGCATTTACCCAGTGTACTGTTGGCATTATGCCGTGCACACCTGTTTTTGTCCGCCACTTGGTTGTGCAGGGAAGGGATTGCTCGTATGGAAAGGTAGTGGCAGCTGGGAAACACATACTTTGGGAAAGCCACCACCATAAGGTTTTTAAAAGTGTCCGTCTCCACCAGACGGAATGACAGCATTGCAAAGGCTAGGAATTTTGAAAATACTGGCATTCAGCGCCAGGGATCGTGGGTGGGTAGGAGGATACTCCCTCTTTCTCTACAGTGTTTGGGAGATGGACAGTTAAACGCTTCCATGAGACATTGTGCAGATGCTTGGTGACGGTGACGGACATGTTGGCGTTGCTGCCACATCCTCAGTTTTCTGGGTTACAGGTGCCACTGTCACTCCAGAGGGGAAGGAAGAGGCCAAGACTGCAGCAGAAGAGGGAGTAGGAGGAGCCCGAGACCTTTCTTGGTTTTTGAGGTGTTTACTCCACTGCATCTCGTGCTTTGCACTTAGATGCCTGGTCATGCAGGTTGTGCTCAGGTTTTGAACATGTATGCCTCGCTCAAGGCTCTGATTGCACAGCGTGCAAACCACTCGTGTCTTGTCATTAGCACATTGTCTGAAGTACTGCCATGCTGCGGGAACTCCTTGGAGCTGGTTTTGGTGTGCTTGGTCCCTGGGTGCAATGGGCAGTATCAGGCGTACTCTCTAGGGGATGGCCACTCTGCATTAGCACCCTGCTCCCTCCATGTTGGGTCTTAGGACCTCATCCTCCTCCACATCATCTTCCACCCACTCTTCAGCCCTGCCCTCCTTGTCGGTCTGCACACTACAGAAAGGCGCAGCAGTTGGCACCTGTGTTTCATCATCATCAGAGACATGCTGCGGTGGTCCTTCCATGTCCACATCCTGAAACATAAGTGGTTTGGCATCGGTGCACTCAATCTCTTCCACTTCCGGGACAGGGCTATGTGGATGGCCCAAAGAAACCCTGCCAGCCGAGTCATCAAAAAGCATAAGAGACTGCTGCATGACTTGGGGCTCAGACTGCTTGGCTGATTTGCAAGGGGGTGAGGTGAAAGACAGATGCCCATGGGCTGCAAGTGCCAACTCTGAGCCTTCTGCAGGGGTCCGGGTAGAGACAATGTGACAGAACTGGAGGCACTGCCAGCCACCCAATCTACTATCGCCTGTACTTGTTCTGACCTCACCATTTGTAGAGCAGCATTCGGGCCTATGCGCACCAGAGGAAGGTGTTCCATTTGGGCATGTAGCTGGCACAGATCAACCATGTCCTCTCCCTGCAACAGGAGCTCCACCACTAGCAGCACCACCACAAGGGCTACGTCCCTTATTTGACGCTCTCCTCATACTTTGCGTTCACCCAGCAATCTAACAGACGGATTTACAAAATTTACTTTCCTGTCAGGTATGCAGTGCAGGGGTAGTTTGAAAGAAAAAAGGGGTACAGATCACCCAACAATCTAAACTCTGCCGAATTTACAGAATATATTTCCCAGTCAGGTATGAAGTGCAGGGGTAGTGTAAAAGAAAAAAAGGGTACAGATTACCCAACAATCTAAACTCCGCCGAATTTACAGAATATATTTCCCAGTCAGGTATGCAGTGCAGTGGTAGTTGGAAAGAAAAAAAGGGTCATGGAGCGTCCCGGTCATCGTCCCGTGATATATATTCGTAAAAACGTGTTTTTTTTTTTTTCAACTGAACCATTAGAGTAGTAAATGTAATGGGTTCAGATGAAAAAAAATATTTGTTTTTACAAATATATATCACACTATATTCTACATATTTGCGAATTCTAGCAAGCCAACCCAATAGGAAAGTTGCCTATAACCCGCCCTTACTCGATTAACGCGCATATTACATTAGATTTTTCGCATAAGCTAAAATAAATTAAATAATGAAGAATATTCTAATTCAGTCAGGATAAACTCAGGAAACACCATTAATACTATATGTAGTAGCTTTCTACTTTACGGCATATTTCCTCTGAAGATGCTTCGACAAGTCGCCCGGAACGTGGGTCATCTTTAATTGATTCCCTACCCAATTTAAACTGCTTGGGCCAAAACTTTACTTGGTAGTAGGAAGGTGCATCATCACCTTATAGAGCAATCAGCCTTTCATAAATGTATTTAATCCTCTTTTCTTCCTAATCATGTAACAAATCTTCAAATGCCTCACTTTCTTTGTATACCTACACTGTACTGCACTTGCCATCCTGTCACGTCCACTGCTTTCATCAATCTGAACTGCTACTGTGTGTGTTACATGTCCGGACATATCTCAACCTGAACAGACAAGCTCAGCTCTTTCATGGATTTCTTTAGGCTTCTTTTCTTACTTTATTAGGAATACCCCCATATTGTCCTCTATACCTCTATTCTCACAATTGTTAGGCTATAGTATGCAGTGTATATGATATACACATGCTAGGACACAGCTCTGTCAGTCAAGGGCATTGGGGAGCAGATCACACGGGTGTTACAAAAGCACTGCTCCAAAAAAATCAACCCCGCCCCACCCATTTTTGGTTCATGCATGCTAATTTGTATATGAATAAAAAAACACAAATATTTCTGCAGCTTTTTAACATACAGAGAAAAGGTATTGTTTTCATCACCATGATTAAACCTTCCATACCTGGTTTAATATAGCTGACGATGCTAATACTGGCAATGGACACACCTATAAATGCATTTTTTTAAATTTTGCATTATACTCATTTTGAGCTAAAACTATCTTCCAGTAAATGTCTATTTTAAGGGAACCTGTTACGTTGGACATGGTGTTTGAGCATTGGGCAGTATGTAATAGAGCAGGAGAAGCTGAGAAACTGATAAATAGTTTTGTGGGAAAAGATTCAGTAAAACTTAATTTATTCATACAAATTCTGCAACTCAAACACCATGTTAAATGTGACAGGGTCCATATAAAATGTTCACCCTTTTGTCCTCTACAGCCTGCAAATTTTCACACTGTCACTTTTACACTGAAGGTGATAGGACTTTCAAATGATCCCCTTCACACTGAAATCAGTCAGAGATACTGTCCGACAGCTCTATGTACGACCCTTATCTATCTTCACCTGAGAGCTCATACACAATCATTTAAGCTGAATTCTTTTCAATTTTTATGTAAATATTTAATGTGTGTGTGTTCACCTCCCCACTAGGGTTGAGCAAATCCAAACTGTAAAGTTCGGGTTCATACCGAACTTTAGAGTTTTTGTACCCGGAAACGAACATTTCTGTAAATGTTCGGGTTCGAGTTCGGTGTTCAGCCGTTTAATGGCTCTTGTTAAAAGGCTGCAGGGGAGCCAATCAACAAGCGTTTAACTAGTGTGCCCTTAGAAGCCATCACAGCCATGCCTACTAATAGCATGGCTGTGATTGGTCAGTGCAGCATGTGACCCAGCCTCTATATAAGCTTGAGTCAGGTAGAGCCGCACGTCACATCAGCTCTTACTAGTGTAGGGATAGGATGCTGCTGCTGTGACGGAGAGATTAGGAAACAATACTGGTGTACTTGGTGTTGTTAAATCTGCAAACTACAGCGATTATTTTTGTACCCATAAGCCCAGTGCCACAGAGAAATAAGTTTTAATCAGTCTGTTTGTTAGGTGAGCGTTAGCGACCATTTTTGCAAGTGCAGTGCCCTTGTAACTGCATGTGTGCCAGGGACATTTCTTTAATCCTGTTCTGTTAGCTCACTGAGCGACATCTAACCATTTTTAGGGACACCTGCACTACATATGTGCCAGGGGAAGGGAAAATAATATAGGTAATCCGTCTGTGACTTCAGCGCCCTGGGGGGGGGGGGGATATTCCCACTTTTTTCTGTGAACTACCCTTGTGCTGAATATCTGACAGGGAAAATCTATTCATTAAATCCATCTGTTAGATTCTAGGTGGACAAATTCAATTTTTTTGACGGTCATACCTGACAGTGAAAATAATTCAATCAAATTAGTCTGTCACATATTTGTGTGACCTAAAGCGATTTTTTTCTCTTTCTGACACAGGCGGTGGATATCTGACAGTCAAATAAAAGCAGTAAATACTGCTGTTACATTGCCGGCAGGGGCGTACGTAGAAATCATTGGGCCCCATAGCAAGAATCTGAATGGGGCCCCACTAACTCCGCCCACTAACCACCACTGGCCCATCCTACCACCTGCCCTGGCTCCTCCCCTGCCATACCCCTAGCAGTGGCAGCTGTGTAGGCATCAGGAGCGACGCAGGTGCCGGGGAGCTGGGTACGTATTAGGCTATGTTTACACTTGCGTTTCTATTTTCCGGTTTTGAGATCTGTCATAGGGTCTCAATACCAGGAAAAAAAAATGCCTGTGTTTGGCCCCATTCGTTGTCTGAGGGCACTGTCCAATATAAGCAGCACACAGGCACAGTTAATGGGGGGCAGAGCTATAGTGGCACTGGTACAATAGTATACCAGTGTCACCATAGCCCCCCTTGCCCTATGAACTGTGCCTGCATGCTGTTTATAGTGAATACTACCCTCATGAAATTACTCAAGGTCTCTGCATGCACACTCCAATAGGTGTGCATGTTATGGGTAATAGACAGCCCCCTCCCCTCAACCCACAAACTTTTAATTCAAAGTTGCAGTGCACTTCTGTGCTCACTTACTGTGCACTCCACTGTAGCTTGCTGTCTGTGTGGCAGAGCGGCAGGCAGGCCACAGCAGATCTTTACATTGAACCTGGAGGTTGAGTCTGGAGGTGAGACTGTTCCCCAGTCACAGTCAGGTTAGGCAGCAGCAGGGGGCGGACGGCAGCAGAAGAAGTCCCGCGGCACATCTGCTAAAGTTTCCCTGCGTGGAGCGCTGCAGATAAGGCGCTCTAGGCTGAGTAAGGGCTGAAACTGTGACTGCGGGCAGGACACGGAGTGAGGGAGGGGAAGGGAGGATGAGAGGGCCTGCACACCTAACTACCTAAACAGAGGGAAAGCACGGCCCGGGACGGAAGACAAGTGGGCCACCTTAATGCCCGATATAACTAGAAGTAGGCAGCGATGCAGATGTAGGGGCGGGGCCTTCCATGTGCTCCAGGGCCCCCCTGCCATGGGCCCCATAGCAGCTGCGTGGTCTGCTTATATAGGCGATACGCCACTGATTGCCGGTTAACAAATTCCCATTATTTGTGCTAGAAAGTAAATTTTTTTGGCTCGCGCTGCATTTCTGACAGTCCAATAAAACTGTTAAATACTGCATGTACATGTTTGGTTTAAAAAGCACACTTTTTGTGCTAAATAGTACATTTTCAGCCTGCTCTGCATTTCTGAGAGTACAATATAACCAGTAAATACTACTGTGACATTGTCGGTGAATAAAAATCACTTA
This sequence comes from Bufotes viridis, assembly GCA_033119425.1. Classification (NCBI taxonomy): domain Eukaryota; kingdom Metazoa; phylum Chordata; class Amphibia; order Anura; family Bufonidae; genus Bufotes; species Bufotes viridis. Next base: position 365,872,765 of record CM065591.1, on the reverse strand, counting down.
TTTTTTGCCATAAAGTACATTTGCAGCCTGCACTGCATTTCTGAGAGTGCAATATAACCAGTACATACTTCTGTGACATTGTTCATGAAAAAAATCACTTATTTTTTGCCATAAAGTACATTTGCAACATGTACTGCATTTCTGAGGGTAAAATTTAGTCAGTAACTCCAGCTCTTCTGGGTGGACGTTTCCATGGTTATCAGTTTTATTTTATTTTAAGCCATTTTCCCTATCCACATTTTTCTGCCTTTTGCAGCCCTCTAGCCCTTTCCATGACTCTTTTAAAGCCATTTTAGTGCCCCAAAGTTCGGGTCCCCATTGACTTCCGTGGGGTTCGGGGTCAAGTTTGGGTCAAGTTCGGGTCCCGAACCCGGACTTTGCGGCAAAGTTCGGCCTAACTCAGCGAACTCGAACTTCCAGGTGTCCGCTCAACTCTACTCCCCACATTACATTAATGTTATTGACATTGGGCATGGACCCACTGTGCCAACTTACCTTAAGGCTATTGTTCTGGTAGTGCTCTGTTTTTCACCGTTTAACCCCTATACAGGGAACTGGCATTCATTGCATGGAACCAACTAGATTACTACTTCCTTGAGTAGTCCTGGTGTAGTTGGCAGCTGACCTTTTGAGGTCAGAGACACTGGTGCAAAGTACTAATGAGTCAGGCAATTCTCATGACACAAGCTAAGGTTGAGGCAGACAGAGTTTGTGCATACCAGTCAAATCTGAGGTTTGGGCAATGGGTCAGAACAGAAAACTGGCAATAGTCCAGTAAGGCAGCAGATAAAGATGAGTGAATCGAAGGTGACAAAGTGGAATTCGATCCGAATTTCAGGAAATTTCGATTTGCACCGAAGCCGAAGTTCCTCACACTTCATGGTAACGAATCAAATTTTTTCCTAAAATGGCTGCTGCACATGTGAGGATGGGGAGAAAGAAACTCTGGGAAGGTGGGATCACCCATAATGCCATGCATGCAGCCAATAAGCAGCCAGCCCTGTGATGTCACAACCCTATAAATAGTGGCAGCCATCTTAGATTCTGCCATTTACCAACGTACTTAGTGTAGGGAGAGACATGTCTGCAGGCGCTAGGGACAGTGATAGGAAAGACTGGAATGTGGTGAAAAAATCATTTATAAGTGCAGGGAAAGAATAGTAAGGAATCGTTCCACAGTATTTATGTAGAACAGGATTCAGTAGGGGAGGTTACAAACTGGGTATAGGAACAATCCTATTACACCTTGGTGCATTGACTGAGGATTGCCATTATACTGCTCTGTCATTCTAGCAAATTGTTCTTGTTTTTTGGGGTACATGTGCTGTTTTATATATCCATCAGGGTTTATTACAAAGAAATATTTCTACAGTAAGTCTTATTTGCCCTTGTGCGGCGCAGTTATATATTGTAAAATCCATTTTGCCGTGTATTAGTGGCAAAAGAAAAAAAAATATTTGTTCTTGTGGGGTGCAGTGATATATTCTAAAGCCCAGTTTGCCGTGTATTAGTGGCAAAATAAAAATATATTTGCTGTTCTGCTTTGCACTTATCTGTTGAAAAGCCTTTTGTGTTGGGGAAAAGTGGAAAAAAATTAGGGCCTATTTGCTGTTCTGTGGTGAAGTGATATATTGACAATATGTCATTGTGCCACTCTGTGGCCTCCTGATGCTGCTGATGCCACCTCCACACTGTCATTGTGCCACTTTGTGGACTCCTCATGCTGCTTCCTCCTCACCATTATGTCATAGGGCCACTCTGTGGACTTTTCATGCTATTCCCACCCTCCCCACTTCATGACTGGGACACTATTTTGCCTTTCAGCCTGACTGACATCATTTATTTGACCCTTCTTCTGATCTGTCAGAAGGAAGGAAAAATTAGACGCACAACGGATCCTGTCTGTGTAGCAGCTGTAAGGCCTTTATAGTCCCATCAGAATTGGCTTATTATTTGGTAGCTAAAAGCAGGAGTGGGTACAAAACACAGAAGACATGCAAATATTCAATTTGGTTGCCATCTCTATTTTGGATCCACTCCTGATTTTTTGCCATTATCAATACTGATGGATTACTGACCAAATGCTGACCGAGTGAAGGCAGATGCTCAACAGATAGGATCTGTTTTTGTGGGTTATAGTTCTGACCGATCAGAGGAAGGGCAAAGTAATCAGTGACGTCAACACAAACTTACTGCTGACACCCTCTTCACTCAGTCGGGGGGGCTGGGCTCTACTTTTATAAGCGGTTAATACAGGTTCTGTAGACATCTATGTGGAATCAGCTGACGACGGTGTAAAAGGAGTGCGCTTCTTCTTGACTCTAACACTGACTTGTAATGCCGAGTTCACACTTGAGTTATTTGGTCAGTTTTGGCCCCATTACCGCCCAAATAAGTGAAGTGTGCAGTGATTTTAAGAGTGACGTCTGTCATCGGCATGTCATATAGATTCACAGTATTTCACTACCACAGCAGACTCCCTATGTGTGTTACTGCAAGGCACAGTATTCTACACCACTATTAAGACTCTCTGAAGCCAGGAAATAGACTTTTTTTTAACACGATTCGCAGCAAATAAATTAGGACCAAACCAAATTTTCCCCAAAATTTTGGCAAACCTGCAAGTCAAATTTTTGAAAAATTCGCTCATCTCTAGCAGCAGAGTATCAGATTCATAAGGCATGCTTGGGTTCGGTACATGGGTAGAATAACCAAGCAAAACACCTTCACTTGTAGACTAGAAACTGGCCAACGAAAGATCATGTATTATATACCCAGGGATATCTAGCAATAGTATGGGGAAATATATTTCTGCACATGTAAGTCCTTTAAGAGACCCAAAGCATGTGTGCCTGTGCCCTAAAGAACAGAACAGAAGGCTTAATGGGAACGCGCAGGCCACAGCAGGTGGCTGGGGGCAGAAGCAGAGCAGTTTTTACCAATAAGCTCTGTGTAATGAATGAAGATGTCCAGTGCTGCTGCCTCTCTTGGTCCTGGTGGTCACATGATGATCTGAGGCTGATGGGGTCTGATCTGAGGCTTACTGGGCATCTGATCTAACTGAGGGTTCTGGGGGTCTTATCTGAGGCTGATAAAGGCTGGGTGTCTGATGGGAGGCTGATCTGAGACTGATGGAGATTAGGAAGTCTGATCTGAAGCTAATGGAGCTTGAGGGTCTGATTTGGGGGTCTGATCTAAGGTCTAATGAAGAATGGGGTTCTGATTTGGGGATCTGATCTGAAGTCTGATGCAATTTTATTTTTATTTTTTTCCTTCTCCAAAATCTAGGTGCATCTTATAGTCTGGTATGGTATATAGCGTTGACATTCTCTGCAGCACTTTAGAGACATTAGCATCATGCTGTCCCCAATGGGGCTCACAATCTATGTTCCCTATCAGTATGTCTTTGGAGTGTGGGAGGAATCCGGAGTACACAGAAATAACCCTTCAAACACTAGGAGATCATACAAACTCCATGCAGATGTCCTTGGTGCTAAGTACCACTGAGCCACCATGCTGCTCTTTTCATTCAGATTATGGAATGGCTCGTTATTTGATGAGCCCAATCTTGGATTGGGATGATTGACCATTTTATTTGTGGATCAGTCTAAGCCAAAAGATCTCTATAACAATGGCAGCAACAGATCCCTATCATTGGAAATAATACACCTCTAGTGATAATGAAAATGATAAGTGTCAGCGCAGAGATTGGGTGTGTTGTGCAAAAGGCACTCTGTTTCTGTTTCGTTCCAGTTTAAATTGAGTGAAATCACTATTATCAGATTAGCACATTTTAATGGTTCGTCCATTAAAAAAATGTGGCCTCTTTGTAAATTTTGATAAAATGTAACCTCTTTAACATCTTATATTATACCTATAATGTCCTTAATTCTGATAATTCTTGTTTTAAGGCACTAGTCTAAAGCTATAATTGTTTGATTTACCAGCAATTTAAAAGATATCTCTTAGGCAATCGTAGTGTTGTCATAAGGGCACATGTAAGTGAAAAATACATTATATCACATTCATGCATTTAAAATGAAACTTGAGAGCTTCTAAATTGAAACAACACAGACTAGTCTAAGAGTGGCATTCACTTCTTTACGTTTTGGCCTTGGAATAATGAAAGGTCAAACTCAGTGATCATCTGTCTCCATAATTTCACTAACAATTGGCAGACACAATTTAGATACTGCCAAGAAATAAAGCTGATCTCATTCATGTAAGAAAGAACATTTATTCATCAAGGGTTTGTTAGGTATTGCTGCAGCAGGAAGCATATATAATATTAAATGAAGTCATAAATTTCTTCCAATTTACAAAGCATCACATATTTGTATTCATTTTTGCATCACTTTTAGCCAGCATACAATATATTTAACTACTGCAAGAGTTTGAGTAGTAGTCAAAAAATGAACTATGAGTATATTTTCTAGCCATTTCTATATGCTGTAGCTATTTATTTGAAAACAATTTATTTTATAGAGCTCAAATAAGATATTCAGATAGCACACATATATATATTGATGACAGACTAGCAAGCACATTTTCTACTCACAGGGGTTTCAACACATATTTTGTATTGTGCTTGTTTGCAATATCTTCCACAATTTAACTATCACTGGAGCCTTGAAATGGCTGTTTGTTCCTTTAAATCAGGCATGCTCAACCTGCGGCCCTCCAGCTGTTGCAAAACTACAACTCCCATCATTCCCTGACAGCCTACAGCTTTTATCCTACAGAAGGGTATCATGGGATTTGTAGTTTTGCAACAGCTGGAGGGCCGCAGGTTGAGCATCCCTGCTTTAAATCGGGTGAACTTTGTAGACCTTTCAGACTGTCCTTGAAGGTTCTCCCACAGCATTATCAGTAGTCTTGCTTGTCATACTTACAGATGAATGCTAAGTCAGATATAATTCTCATTCTATTTCAAATGAAATAGTTCTACAACCAACTCTCTTGTTTATGTGAGAAGCTTTACATCTGCTTTAGTTAACGGACAAACCAATCAAAGGCAAAAACGTGAGCACTAGATATCCATCAAACATTGCCATTCTTCTAAACTCTCCACATACAAATGCATGCTCAGTGTAATGTTTCCTACAAGAAAAAAGGTATGTTGAAATCTACCAAACCCAATACTTTTTTTTTATCTAATGTTGGGATATCCCAATATATACAGTAATATTTCATAATATGTATAAATAAACACCCTAGACTTCAGTCATATTAAAATGTAATATTTTTCGTGGTAACGGATACATAAAAACAGTCATGTGCATTTAATGCCAGAAGCCTCACTAACAAGATTGAGGAATTGTAACTGATGACGTTGGAGGAGGATTATGACATTGTGGAGATAAGTGAGACATGGCCGGATGATAGCTATGATTGGGTTGTTAATCTGCGGGGTAGGAGTAAGTTTGGAAAGATCATAAAAATAAAGGCCAAATAAATGAAACAGGCTTTGTGAATATGAACAGACAATTACCTATCACAACTTGTGCATGACTCAAGAAGAGGGGGTGCTTCTAAAACAAATTTTATCCAACAGAACACACAGGATATCAAAAGTACAATTTGGAGGTCACAACATAATAAGTTTCCCAGTATCTTTTATTAAAATGTTTAGTAGAGGAGCTATAAAAGCACTAAACTTTTGAAAAGCCAATTTTCATTAGCTAAGAGAAAACTTTAGTGGTTTGGGACAATGTCCTCAAAACTAAAAGGACACAGGCTTAAAGGAAAATTTCTAAAACTATCTTAAATAGGTCCTGTGAAAGATATATGCCTAAGTAAATGTTTAATAAACCAGAGAATACTATTGGTTAGATAAAACTGTAAAGGGAGCAATAAGTGATAAAAAAGAGAGCATTTAAAGCACTAAAAAAAAGAGAAACTGTTAACTTGCGTAAAAGAGAAATAAAGGCAGCAAAGATAATAAAATTTATAATTTTATTGTTGGGGGATAATAATTGCATTACACGTTTTCAATGTATGTTTTACAATAGAAAGTGTTTTTTAAATGTAAATTACATAGTCAAATATTAACTTGGCTTTCTCCTGACACATCGATTTTCCATTTTTACTGTTTAAATTTTTCGTTCCGTGCCCTCCAGGGTCTTTTTTTCTTTCAGGGCAAGTTGTACTTTCTAATAGCACCATTTAATATTGCATACTATGTAGTGGGGGAGAAAAATTCCAAATAGTGTGGTATTTTTGAAAAAAATAAATAAAAAACAATTCTGTTACAGATTTATGAGTTTTTTATTTTTATGGCGTTTACTATGCGGTAAAACTGACTTGTGCTCATAATTCTCCAGGTCAGTACAATTACGACAATACCACAGAGGTATATTTTTTTCTTGCATGTTAATACAGAAAACAAGTTAAAGACTTTTGAAAAACTACCTTTTTTCTTTTTATCACCATATTGTGACCTCCCCATAACTTTTTTAGACTTATGTCTATGGAGATGTGAGGGCTCATTGTTTGCAGGACGATCTGTAGTTTTTGATAATACCTTATTTTTGATAATATAAAATATTTTAGTGTGTGTATGACTTTTTGGTCACTTTTTATTCAATTTGTTTAGGAGATAAAGTGATGAAAAAATTGTGAAACACCATTTACTATATAAGATACATTTTTTTGTTGTTGTATATTTTAATAGTTCAGACGTTTTTGCACACAGCAATGACCATGATGTAGATTTTTCTTATTGTTTATGAATTTTGGGGAAAGGGGAGGGACCAGAATTTTATATATATATATATATATATATATATATATATATACACACACACGCCTTTTTTTTATTTTTTATTATTAGGTCCTCAAATGGGCCAAAAAAATTCAATCATACATGTATGGTGGATGTTGTGAAGGGATTAAGATTTAACTACTTTGACATATGTGTTTAAAAATGCAGTTTCAATAAGATATTTCTCTATTGTAAAACATATGTTGCAAACTTGAAGTGTGATTACCCCCCCACGCACACACACACACACATTATATTGGTGTTAAAACTATGGGGTCATTTATTAAGACCAGCGTTTTAGACGCCGGTGTTCCGGAATTTTTTGCTACCTGGAAAAATGTGCTACCCACATCACTTCCGGTAGTGACATGGGAGGCGCGTCTCCTGTCTCGGCTCTGCCAGGGGTTTGTTGGCGCAGGCGCAGAGGGTTCACCCATGATGTGAACGCACCGAAGGTAGCAGAAAATTCCGGCCCACTGCGCATGCGCGAAAACGAGGCTGCTTGGCGCAGTAGTAAAATGCGCTGAGCTTAGTTAAACATAACGGGCTATGGCGCATGCGCGCCAGGGTGGCAAAATTTTACAGGGCAGTGCGCAAGCGCCAATTTAACAGGCTTGCTTGCTGGGCTGATGGTAGGTAAAAATTATGGGCCACAGCGCAAAATATTACAGGCCTGTGCACAAGCACAAATAAAACATTGCAAATACAACATGGCAAATACAACATGGCAAATACAATATGGCAATGTTGTATTTGCGCTTGTGCACAGGCCTGCAATATTTTGCTACCCTAGGCGCGCATGCGTTTTGGCCCGTTATTTTAACCTACCTTCAGTGCAGTAAGCGAGACTGTTTAAGTCGCGCTTACGCACTGATCTGTAAAAATTTGGTAAACTAGGCACGCATGAGCCGTGGCTTGTAATTTTTACCAACCCTCAGCCTAGCAAGCAAGTCTGTTAAATTGGCGCTTGCGCACTGCCCTGTAAAATTTTGCTACCCTGGCGAGCATGCGCCGTAGCCCGTTGTGTTTAACTAAGCTCGGCGCATTTTCCTACTGCATCTGTGCCGAGCCACCTCGCTTGCACGCATGCGCAGTGGGCCTGAATTTTCTGCTACCATCAGCACGTTCACTTCATTGGTGAACCCTCCGTGCCTGCGCCGACAAACCCCCGGCAGAGCTAATCAGGAGCCACAATGAGAGACATGCCTCCCACGTCACTACCGGAAGTGACGTGGGTAGCAAATAATTCCGGAACACCGGTCTTAATAAGCACCTGCTCTGGATCTGCCGAAGTTATAAAGAGGCGCAGGCCTCTACATAACTTCGGCGTATCCAATGCCAGTCTAAATGTAAGCCAGCTTCCTATTAGCATTCTGCCCCTGTTAATGCATCATTTTTGAAGTCTTTGTCCCAACAAGCCACTGTGTCTTTTGACAACTTGTGCATGTCATATTAATGGTTTTGTCACTAGATGTGGCACATATTGTCTTACTGTCCGCTAAAAACACGGTTTTCGCATGAAGGACAGTATATGTCACAGTAACCCACAGAATATGGACACTATATTAGGCCCAGATTATTGGAATTTGTAATACAGACACTGTTTGCAAATGTTCTACAGTATTGGTTACAGAAAACCACAGATTATGGACACTAAAAGTGGCCCAGATTATTAAAGACACAGTCTGCGGATGATGTACAGTATATGTAACTAAAAGGTATAAAATAAAAAAAAACTTGCTGCTGTCAAACACACACAGTAGCCATTTTTTTGCAAATCTGACCAGTGTCAGTTTGTGTGAATAACTTTAAAACGCTTTTACTTATCTAGGCCATTCTGAGTTTTTTTTTTCATCACATATTGTACTTCATGACACTGGTATAATGGAGTAAAAAAAATCATTTTTATTTATAAAAAAAATACCAAATTTACCCAAAATTTAGAAAAATTTGCAATTTTCCAAGTTTCAATTTCTCTACCTCTATAATACATAGTAATACTGCCAAAAAAGCTATTAATTTACATTCACCATATGTCTACTTCATGTATGGATCATTTTGGGAATGCCATTTTATTTTATGGGGACGTTACAAGGCTTAGAAGTTTAGAAGCAAATCTTGAAATTTTTCAGAAATTTTCAAAAACCCACTTTTTAGGGACCTGTCACTTTCTGAGGCTTAGATAATAGAGACCACCCCAAAATGACCCCATTCTAGAAACTACACCCCTCAAGGTATTCAAAACTGATTTTACAAACATCCTTAACCCTTTAGGTGTGACCCCATTTTGGAAACAAAGGAATAAGGAGGCTGTTTTGTTGGGACTATTTTTAGGGTACATATGATTTTTGGTTGTTCTTCATTACATTCTTGTGACACAAGGTCACCAAAAATAGAAATTCTGAAATTTCATCTCCCTTTGCCATAAACTCTTAAGGAACAACTAAAGGGTTAACAAAGTTTCCAAAATAAGTTTTGAATACTTTGATGGGTGTAGTTTATTAGATGGGGTCGATTTTATGGAGTTTCTACTTTAGGAGTTCATCAGGAGTTCTTCAAATGGGACATTGTGGTAAAAAAAAAAAAAAAAGGCCCTCAAAATTTGCCTTCCAGGAGACATATGGCGTTCCTTTCCTTCTGTGATCTTCCGTGTGCCCGTACAGCAGTTTACCACCACATATGGGGTGTTTCTGTAAACTGCAGAATCAGGGCAATACATTTTAAGTTTTATTTGGCTGTTAACCCTTGCTTTGTTACTGGAACAAATGGATTAAAATGGAAAATTTGCCAAAAAATAGCTCTTTTGGCACAGTTTTTATTTTATTTTTTTGACAGTGTTAATCTGAGTGGTTAGGTCATGAGGTATTTTTATAGAGTAGATTATTACGCATGCGGCAATACCCAATTAGTCTACTTTTTAAATTTTTGTTAGATTTAACACTATATTATCCTATTTGAAACAAACTAAAAAAAAATTACTATCTATTGTGGGGACTCGCTCTGGTAGACAAGGTAGGCGGGTGCAGTATAGAGGCAAAAACACATTGTAAATTAATCTGCAGTGTTTATTCACACTTTAGGCACAACACAACAGTCACTTTTCAGGCTTGGTGCATGGTCACACACAGAAAACAAAACAGTGTTGGTGTTTGATCTTGCACGGCAAAACAGAAACAAAGTTCACCTGGAATCCTAGTTGTCAGTTCACACCTGGCTGAATACTCGGCAACACAAAAAGTCCACTGGCAGCCTTTAGATGGCCTGCTCTCCTGACACACACGTCTCAGCTTTTCAGCCCAGCACAGGGCTCAGATCCCAAACACACAGAGAGAGACCTTTACATAAACCCAGCTGTCTTTTAAAGGCAGCTAGGTATTAACCAAAAACCCAGACCGGCACTCAAAATCCGGTCCAGTATTTGCCCTCACCTGGCTGCAATCAACCCAGCAGCACAGGCTGAGAGGAAAATCCCTGTTTTTATATCACCAAACCTCTCACTGTGTCACACTATACAGTCTAAGAGTCAGTTTTTTTTACAGCTTTTACTCGATTGTCTTAGGTCAGGGCTCATTTTTTGTGGAATGAGAGGATGGCTTTATTGGCTTCATTTTGGGGGGCATATGGCTTTATTGCTTGCTATTACGCGTTTTGTTATGTAAGGTGACAAAAAAATCTTTTTTTTTGACTGTTTATTTTTTTATTTTTTACCATGTAAATCTGAGGGGTTAGTTCATGGGGTATTTTTATAGAGCAGATTATTACGGACACGGTGATACCTAATTTGTCAACTTTTTAAAATGTTTTTAGTTTTACAAACTATCATTTTTGATAAAAATAAAATTTTGGTGTCTCAAGTCTGATAACCATAGTTTTTATCCGATCAACAGTGACTAAAAGAAAAAGGGGAAAAGGGGATAGTAAATTTAGTACTCCAAGGAAGTGTGGTACTCCCTGAAGCAACCGATAATGCAGAGGCCCGGATGATCGGGGCACGTGTCACACTGAGTGGTGGTGTCCTTTCGTATCCCTCTCCTGTGACACACACTTCTTTCCAGATCCGGGAGCATCCAGTTCACAAGCAACTCTGGCCTGCTCTTTCCCGGTCAGAAAAGATCAGGTCCTTGAGGACTGTCTCATAAAACTGAAGGAATTTCCCTGTCACCAGCGCTCCGGGACAGCACAAAAGAGTTGTACATGGCAACCTGTATCAAGTAGACTGCAACTTTTTTGTACCATGCCTGGGTTTTGTGCATGGCATGTTATGGCTTGAGGACTTGATCAGAGAGATCAACTCCTCTCATATACCGATTGTAGTCGATGAGACAATCGGGCTTGAGGACCGTTGCCACGGTACCTTGCACAGGGACAGGGGCGATGCTGTTTCCGTGAATTATGGTCAGAACAAGGACATCCCTCTTGTCCTTATATCTGACCAGCAACAGGTTTCCACTGGTAAGGGCATGGGTCTCACCCCTGGGGATAGGTACATGGAGGGGGTAAATAGGGAGGCCACGTTGATTTTTCCGCATGGTCCCACAAGCGGACGTGGATCTGGTGTGGAGGAACTGGAAGAAGGGGATACTAGTATAAAAGTTATCCACGTACAGATGGTAACCCTTATCTAGCAGTGGGTGCAAAAGGTCCCACACAAGTTTCCCGCTAACACCCAGAGTTGGGGAACATTCTGGGAGTTGAATACGAGTATCTCGCCCCTTGTACACACAAAACTAGTAAGTGTACCATGAGGTACTCTCACAAAGTTTGTACAGCTTCACGCCATACCTTGCGCGCTTTGAGGGAACATACTGGCGGAATATGAGTCTCCCTTTAAATGCAATAAGAGACTCATCAACCGCGACCTCCCTTCCAGGTACATAGGCCTCCACAAATTTGACCCCAAAGAGATCGATAAACAGCCTGATATTGTACAGGCAGTCATAGGCAGGATCACCTTGGGGGGGCCATGCTGCATTATCTGCATAATTCAGGCATTTATGGATGGCCTGAAACCGGAGGTGTCATGGCTGTACTGTAAAGTGGGGTCTAGTAGAGGACGTCCCGACTCCAGTAATGCCTGACACTGGTTTATTTTACTAGGCCCATGTGCAGCACGAGGCCCCAAAAGGTCCTCATCTCGGCTGCACTGACCGGCTTCCAGCCACAGGGCCTAACCAAAGAGCCCAGGTGTTGAGCAACAAACTATTGGGTGTACAGATTAGTTTTCTCCACCATCAGATTCACAAGGGGGTCACTAAAAAAAAGATTGAAATAGTCGTATTCAAAGAATCCCATTGTGTGAATCTGGATTCCTGGTTGGCCAACAAAATCAGGAATCGTGGGCTGAAAATTCTCTGGAATACACCATCCATGTTCAACAGTAGGGGGCTCAGGTGAACTTAACTGGTGGCCCGGGAAACTAGTATGAGCCCCAGAGCTGCTCGTACTAGGGTGGGCCACAGGGTCCCTGACACGATGGTCCCCTTGCTCCGTCTGGCAGTGTCTACGCCGCCTTGGGGGCTCATCATCATTGCTAGATGATGGAGGACGCGGATGACAAATGGAACGTGGGGTCATCCTCGTCCTCACTGGGACCATCGGATTCGGAGGCAAGCTGGCCATAGGGGAGTGTATGTGCATGCTGTGGTAAGGTGCAGGGTGCCGTCGTGGGTGGCAGGTATGTGTCACCGAGGTTCATAGCCTCGGTGAGGTAAGAGCCGTTTTTGTTGATGTCAGCAGCAGCTAGTGCTACTGACATAGTTGTTAAATAGCATGGCTGCAAAGCCAATCCGGGCCGGCTCTTACCGGGAGCAGCTAAAGTGTAGGGTGGGTGGCTGCTCCCCACGACCCAGTCCTGGTTTTGGGCTGGGTTTAAAAACACAGCCAGCACCAGCAGGTGGTGTGATTGTCCTGGAGCTGCTGTTGGCTGTGGAATCATTTGAATTTGGAAGTTCTCTGGGCTGGAAGCAAGAGCCCAGCAAGGAGGAGTGCAGACGGCCTGGAAGCCTGACGTCGACTGTCTTGCGGCTGGACTGACAGCCAGGTGTGAATCTGCACCTAAACCTCCCAGGTGACTGGAACCTGTTTTTGACTTTTTGTTTTGCCTCACGTTTTTCTGCTGGGTGTGAATTAACTCCAAGTGACTGTATGCTGTTTATGTTGTGCAAGTGTGAATTAAACACTGTTTGCTGCACTTACTGGACTCCTTTTGCCTCTGTACTGCACCCGCACCGCTATCTACCAGAGCGACTCCCCACAGTGCATTGAAAAGTTTATTCAGTGGCTAGAAGGTTGGAAGAGTGTTTAAACTAGGTAATGGGGTGGGAGGGTAATCACATTATAGGAGGGGAAGATAGTGCAGATAGAGACCAGGGGCGAGGTAGTGTGACTGGGTGAGGAATTGAAGGGGGGACTTGAAAAGTTCAGAATGAAAGGTGTAGGGTAAAAATACACATAAACCTCTCAAATGTATGTATACTAATGGCAGAAGCCTGACTAACAAGACTGGAGAACTGGAATTAGTGATGTGTGAGGAGGACTACGATATAGTGGGAATAACTGAAACATGGCTGTATGATAGCTATGACTGGGCAGTTAATATTAAAGGTTACAATTAGAGTTGAGCGAACACCTGGATGTTCGGGTTTGAGAAGTTCGGCCGAACTTCCCGAAAATGTTCGGGATCTGAACTCGACCCGAACTTCACCCCGAACCTGAACCCCATTGAAGTCAATGGGGACCCGAACTTTTGGGCACTAAAAAGGCTGTAAAATAGCCCAGGAAAGGGCTAGAGAGCTGCAAAATGTAGGTAACTTCCCTGCAAAAAAATGTGGATAGGGAACTGACCTAAAATAAAATAAATAAAAATTAACCAATATCAATTGGCAACTTGGAGGAGGTGGAATAGAAAGTTGGGGTGGCATCAGGAGGGAATGCTATGGGAGTTGATGTTCTCATCACAGCCAAAAAGGATTCATGTCTGCCTGCAGTGCCACAGGCCTCATTCAGAGACTCAGGGCCATGGCACCTTACAAAGAGGAAAGCGGTCTCAGGTCAACCTGCAATGGAACGGGCCATTATCATTTATGTAGCCCCCTGACACCCAGACAGAGGAGAATTTGACAGTAAAAAGAGTTTAATGTTTCTCACCCAGACAGCAAGCAATTAAACAAAATATAGGCCACTGACACCCAGACAATGGGGCGGTCATTAGACAGTAAAAAGAGTTAAATGTCTGCCACGAAGACAGCAAGCAAGTACGTGAAAGTTAGGCCCCTGACACCCAGACAGAGGAGAGAGGTCCCATAGCAGCAAAAGAGGCATCATGTTACCCACCAACGGAGAAGGCCACTTTTAGTTATTTAGGCCCCAGCACCCAGACAGAAGAGAGAGGTCCCAAAGCAGAGAATCCGGCTTCATGTCACCCACCAATGGAGAAGCCCACTTTCAGATATTTAGGCCCCTGGCACCAAAACGGAGGAGAGGTTCATTCAACTTTGTGTTGCCCCGCAAAAAAATGGCAAAATTAAAAAAAGAGGATTCAATAAAGAAGTGCCCTGGAGTACAAGAATATATGGTTAAGGGGAGTGTAACGAGGCGCCGAAGGTGCACTCGGTCTCCTATCAGCCACAGAGCTGCTGCTTAACTTCTGGAGCAAGGATCTGTGTTCAGCCTTGTCCCCAGGGCAGCTTTGCTAGCTGGTAGGCTCCCTGCTCCTAGGTCTGCCTTGAGCACCGAGCTGATCACTCGGTGCTCGACTTATCTGTCTGTCGGTCATGTGACGCTGGCCACGTCACATGACCCTCACTCCCCACTATAAATACAGGCAACCTGCTGGCCACAGGTTGCCTGTGATACTGGTCTATTGGAGCTTCTTTGTCCTTTGGTTCTAGTCTGCAGCTGCTTATCTGATTGACCTCCTGACCTTGTGACCTCGGCTCGTTCTTTGACCTCGACTTCGTCTCATCCTTTGTACGTATTTGCTTTCCTGGATTGACCTCGGCTTTGACTGTTGACCTTGCTTTTGCTCATTCCATTTGTACGGCCCGCTTCTCCTGGTTCTGACCTTTGGCTTGTTGACCCTTCTTATCTTTCCTCTGTGCACTTACGTTAAGTAAGGGACCGTCGCCCAGTTACGCCCCGTCGCCTAGGACGGGTACTGTAAGTAGGCAGGGACAGGGGTTGAGGGTGGAGTCAGAGTGCACCCTCTTTCCTTCCTCTCTGATCCCTGACAGGGAGGTAGTATAAATGTCTATTCGGCACATGGGATGGACAGGTCCTGTGGGATCCTTGCCTGGTTCAGGCCTAGGACCCAGAAGTTGAATGGATCCGAAACATCAGTCAGTACGTAGAGGGGTGTGCACACATACTGTTCCACCATGTTAGTGAAATGCTGCCTCCTGCTAACACGTTCCGTATCAGGTGGTGGTGCAGTTAGCTGTGGCGTGGTGACAAAACTTTTCCACATCTCTGCCATGCTAACCCTGCCCTCAGAGGAGCTGGCCGTGACACAGCTGCATTGGCGACCTCTCGCTCCTCCTCTGCCTTCGCCTTGGGCTTCCACTTGTTCCCCTGTGAAATTTGGGAAAGCTCTCAGTAGCACGTCTACCAACGTGCGCTTGTACTCGCGCATCTTCCTATCACGCTCCAGTGCAGGAAGTAAGGTGGGCACATTGTCTTTGTACCGGGGATCCAGCAGGGTGGCAACCCAGTAGTCCGCACACGTTAAAATGTGGGCAACTCTGCTGTCATTGCGCAGGCACTGCAGCATGTAGTCGCTCATGTGTGCCAGGCTGCCCAGAGGTAAGGACAAGCTGTCCTCTGTGGGAGGCGTATCGTCTTCGTCCTCTGTTTCCCCCCAGCTACGCACCAGTGAAGGGAATGAGCTGCATTGGGTGCCACCTCGCTGTGAAAATGCTTCATCCTCCTCCACCTCCTCATCCTCGTCCTCCAGTAGTGGGCCCTGGCTGGCCACATTTGTACATGACCTCTGCTTTTGCAAAAAACCTCCCTCTGAGCCACTTCTAAGAGACTGGCCTGAAAGTGATAAAAATGACCCCTCTTCCTCCTCCTTCTCCTCCTGGGCTACCTATTCTTCCATCATCATCAAGTGTTTTCTCAAGGAGACATAGAAGTGGTATTGTAAAGCTTATAACGGCGTCATCGCCACTGGCCATGTTGGTGGAGTACTCAAAATAGCGCAACAGGGCACAAAGGTCTCGCATGGAGGCCCAGTCATTGGTGGTGAAGTGGTGCTGTTCCGCAGTGCGACTGACACGTGCGTGCTGCAGCTAAAACTCCACTATGGCCTGCTGCTGCTCGCACAGCATACGACCTGGTGGGCACGTCGCATATGAGGCGGTGAGCGGGAAGGCCGAAGTTATGCTGTAGCGCAGACAGGCGAGCAGCGGCAGGATGTGAATGCCGGAAGCGCGCACAGACGGCCCGCACTTTATACAGCAGCTCTGACATGTCGGGGTAGTTGTGAATGAACTTCTGCACCACCAAATTCAGCACATGCGCCAGGCCAGGGATGTGCGTCAAAATGGCTAGTCCCAGAGCTGCGACGAGATTTCGCCCATTATCACACACCACCAGGCCAGGCTAGAGGTCCACCGGCAGAAACCACTCGTCGGTCTGTTGTTCAATACCCCGCCACAACTCCTGTGCGGTGTGGTGCCTGTCCCCCAAACATATGAGTTTCAGAATGGCCTGCTGACGTTTACCCCGGGCTGTGCTGAAGTCGGTGGTGAAGCTGTGTCGCTGACTGGATGAGCAGGTGGAAGAAGAGGAGGAGGAAGCCGAGTAGGAGGAGGAGGCTACAGGAGGCAAAGAATGATACTCTGCATTCCTTGGCGGCGGAAGGACGTGGGCCAAAGAACTCTCTGGCTGTGGCCCAGCCGCCACTACATTTACCCAGTGTGCAGTTAGGGAGATATAGCGTCCCTGGTCGTGCTTACTGGTCCACGTATCTGTGGTTAGGTGGACCTTGCCACAGATGGCGTTGCGCAGTGCACACTTGATTTTATCGGATACTTGGTTGTGCAGGGAAGGCACTGTTTCTTGGAGAAGTAGTGGCAGCTGGGAACAACATACTGTGGGACAGCCATCGCCATCAGCTGTTTGAAGCTGTCTGTGTCCACCAGCCTGAATGACAGCATTTCAAAGGCCAGTAGTTTAGAAATGCTGGCATTCAGGCCCAGTGCTCGAGGGTGGGTAGGTGGGAATTTACGCTTTCTCTCCAATGTTTGTGAGTTGGAGAGTTGAACGCTGCCGTGTGACATGGTGCAGATGCTTGGTGACGGAGGTGGTGGTGTTGGTGGCACATCCTCTGTTCGGTGGGCGGCAGGTGCCAACATTCCTGACGAGGCAGAGGAAGAGGCCAAGGCAGCAGCAGAAGAGGGAGCAGGGGGAGCCTGAGTGAGTTCCTTGTTTTTAAGTTGTTTACTCCACTGCAGTTCATGCTTTGCATGTAGATGCCTGGTCATGCAGGTTGTGCTAAGGTTCAGAACGTTAATGCCTCACTTCAGGCTCTGATGGCACAGCGTGCAAACCACTCGGGTCTTGTCATCAGCACATTGTTTAAAGAAGTGCCTTTGGGGTGCTCGGTCCCTGGTGGCGGTGACCAATAGCAGGCGAACTCTCTTGGCGGCGGCTGTTCTACTTTTGCCCCCTGCTCCCTCTTTTGCTACGCTGTTGACTCGGTCTCACCACTGCCTCTTCCTCTGAACTATGAAAGTCAGTGGCACAACCTTCATTCCATGTGGGGTCTAGGACCTCATCGTCCCCTGCATCCTCTTCCACATGGTCTTCCTCCCTGACCTACTGTTCTGTCTGCACACTGCAAAAAGACGCAGCAGCTGGCACCTGCGTTTCATCATCATCAGAGACGTGCAGACTCTGATGAGGTGGTATTCCCATGTCCTCATCAGGAAACATAAGTGGTTGTGCGTCGGTGCATTCTATGTCTTCCACCACTGAAGAAGGGCTAGGTGGATTCCCTTGGGAAACCCTGCCAGCAGCGTCTTCAAACAGCATAAGAGACTGCTGCATAACTTGAGGCTCAGACAGTTTCCCTGATATGCAAGGAAGTGATGTGACAGACTGATGGGCTTGGTTTTCAGGCGCCACCTGTGCGCTTTCTGCAGAAGATCAAGCTGGATCCACTGTCGACCACCCAATTGACTAGCGCCTGTACCTGCTCAGGCCTTACCATCCTTAGAACGGCATTGGGCCCCACCAAATATTGCTGTACATTCTGGCGGGTACTGGAACCTGAGGTAGTTGGTTTACTAGGAAGTGTGGCTGTGGCAGAACGGCCAAGTCCTCTCCCAGCACCAAAGGGTCCAGTAACAACACCACAACCATGTCCGCATCCCTTACTAGATGTTTTCCTCATTGTTACCGTTCACCACAATAATAAAAAATGTATTTGGCCCAATGTATTGAATTCAAATTCAGGCCTTTTTATACAGGCACCTAACACTATCTTGCTATCTATTTATGTACCGTATTACACTAATCCAGGCACAGCAGTAACCACAGATTTAGGGGAATATCAATTTTAGGCCTAGTATTTAGGCCCTGGATGAAAGGTATTCTTTTACGGACAGAGTTACACTTTGAGATGCACAGTAGCGTGTGAAAAAATATATAGGATTTTGCTTTCTGCACTTGTATTTCAACACTTTGTGTAATATACCCTTTAACGTAAAGAAATACAGTTGAAGATTCAAGCTGAGTGCAATATATCCTTTTTATGGAAAGATTTACACTTGGCCTGCAACAGCTGGAACACCAGGTTTTGGGTATTGCTATTTTGGCAATTGAATTTCACCCCAGAAAATAATATATCTTTTGACGGACACTATGAAACTTGTCCAGTCACAGCTGAAACACCAGATTTCTTGAATTTCTTTTTTTGCAACTGAATTTCACCCCAGAACACAAACTATCCTTTGCCGGACACTATTAAACTTTGCCACCCACTGCTGGGACACCAGATTTAGGGTATTGCTATTTTGGCAACTGAATTTCACCACAGAAAAAAATAAATCCTTTGCCAGACAGCAGACAGTATTACACTTGTCTAGCCACAGCTGGAACACCAGATTTAGGGGATTGCTATTTTGGCAGTTGAGTTTAACCCCTCAATAAAATATATAAATTTCTCTCATGAATTTCTAGGGGTGACAATAAGCACAGCAAAGCCCCTGATTTAGGATTTAGCAAAAAAAAAAAAAAACACCTAGTATTGATGGATTGATGGACTTGGTGGCAGCTTGTGCTGGTGCACCACAAGACACAAAATGGCCGCCGATCACCCCAGAAAAAAGTGACAGAAAAACGCTCTGTGCAGCCTAAAAAACAGTGAGCAATTAACTAGCAGAAGTTTAATGATTCACAGCTATAGATCGATCACTTTATTAGGTGTTTTTGCTGAGTTTTCCCTGCCTAATCTCGCCCTCACAGCAGCTGCATCCTATCCCTACACTAATCAGAGCAGAGTGACGTTTGGCGCTACGTGACTCCAGCTTAAATAGAGGCTGGGTCACATGCTGCACTTGGCCAATCACAGCCTTGCCATTAGTAGGATGGCTTCTTAGGGCAAGAAATAAAAAGCTAGCTGACTGCAGTGCAGCCCTTCAGAAAGTGGGAAGAAATCGCCGAACAACGAACCCGAACATTTTTGAAAATGTTCAGGTCCGGGTCCGTGTCCCGAACACCCCAAAATTCGGTACGAACCCGTACTATACAGTTCGGGTTCGCTCATCCCTAGTGATCACTAATGTCATTGCTTATCCCCATACAATTTTTTTTTTTTTATCCTGCTGCATATTGATGTTATTGTTATTCTTTTATCTATTCCAAGGACTGTTGACAATCTGGTGGATGAGGAAAAGGCACAACCTGGGGCTTCAGACAATCAAGAAATACCTATAGAGACCACATCAATGTCACAGCCTCAAACTTTGACCAACGAAGAAGCAGGACCATCTAAGCAAGTGGAAGTTTCTTCATCACCGCATGTAACACAACCTAGTGCTAGACCAAAGACGAGCCAAAGTCAGCCTGCTTCTGTGTCAATTACATGGGAAATAATCATTGCCCAGGTCCTGGAGTACTTAAATAAAACCAGAGAACAAACTCCAGAAGACGGCATGATGAAGATCCTAGGCCCGTTATACAGTATGTGTTCAATTAACTTATTGTTGGAGTTATACATGGGTGAAAATAAACCCTCAGAAGTGCACAAATATCTGGAGCATGCACGGTCTCGGCTTATCCAGAATACACTCTTGAGCCAAGCTACCTCCATGTCTACTAACTATCCTCAACCAACTTATCCATATCCAACTCCAACTCAACATGGCCAAGAATATTTTGCTCATGATCCGAGGCCTAATTATTCTGCCCAATGTCTACATCAACCAGAGCAAGTCGATGTTCGCCCAGCATCTAATCCACCTCCTGGATCATTCTCTCGGGATCTTTACAATCTTTAATTATAGTAAACTAAAGTTAAAGTTAAAGTTTACTTGTTGTAAATCTGAAAAGTTTTTGATTTATATAAATTGTAATTTAAAAATCTTGAATTGTTTATGTTGTATATAGAAACTAGAGATGAGCAAGGAGTAGGAGAAAAAAACTCGGCTGATGTACAGAGTCATGACAGTGCAGCATCCCCCAAGGAAGGAAGAAAGAAAGACCAGGGTAGGTTCACTGCCCGCTTCCGGCACCTAATGCATACTAGTGAGCGCTTCCATAATGTAAGCGCTCACTAGGATTTGCTTTAAAAGACGTCGGGCCATTTTCCCCCCACTTTTCACAATTTGCAAAAGAGTTTGCTTCTTACCGAGCAAGCACTCTTTGGGGTAGATGAGGGGGAGACTGACAATGGGGAGGCTGAGGAAAGTGAGGTAGCTAGCTGGGTAACAGTTAGAAAGTGGGGTAGAGGGAAGAGTGCCAGGGAGGCTAGTCCTGATCTGACACACCCCAACAAGTTTGCACGTTTGGCAGATGAGGGGGGTGTCAGTTAAAGGACGGCACTGCTGCAGCCGAACACTTTCTCTGCCAGTCAGGGGAATGTTGGCTCCAGAAAGTAGGGGACCAGGAGAGCAGGGCAGGCCAGACAGGTGCTGGTAGTGGGAGACTCCATTATTAAGGGAACAGATAGGGCAATCTGTCACAAAGAACGTGATCGCCGAACAGTGTGCTGTCGTACCGGCGCTAGAGTTCGACACATCGTGGATCGGGTTGACAGATTACTGGGAGGGGCTGGAGAATATCCAGCGGTCATGGTCAATATTGGAACCAATGACAAAGTTAGAGGTAGGTGGAGCGTCCTTAAAAATGATTTCAGGGATTTAGGTCAAAAGCTTAGGGCAGGGACCTCAAAGGTAGTATTTTCCGAGATACTGCTTGTACCAAGAGCCACACAAGAAAGACAGCGGTAGATTAGGGAGGTTAACAAGTGGCTCAAGAACTGGTGTAGGAAGGAGGGGTTTGGGTTCCTGGAGAACTTCTCTGTCGGCTAGGGCAAGGTAATGGGACTGGGGACTAAAACAGTTCAGAAGGAAGGTGTAAGGTCCAAAATTCACAAAAACCTCTTAATTGTATGTACACTAATGCCAGAAGTATGACTAACAAAACTGGGGAACTGGAATTAGTGATGTGTGAGGAGGACTATGACATAGTAGGAATAACTGAGATATGGCTGAATGATAGCTATGACTGGGCCGTTAATGTACAATGTTACAGTCAGTTCAGAAAGGATCGTCAAAACCGGAGAGGGGGAAGGGTCTGCCTTTATGTAAAGTCCTGTCTAAAGCCCACAGTCTGAGAAGATATAAGTGAGGGACATGAACATGTAGAGTCACTGTGGGTAGAGATACATGGAGCTAAAAACAATAATAAATTACTAATAGGAGTTTACTATAAACCACCTAATATACCAGAGTCCACAGAAAATCTATTATTAAATAAGATAGACGAGGCCGCAAATCATAATGATGTGGTCATTATGGGGGACTTCAACTACCCAGATATAGACTGGGAAACTGAAAGCTGTACATCACATAAAGAAAACAGGTTATTGGCAATAACCAAAGACAATTACCTTTCCCAACTGGTTCAGGACCCGACTAGAGGGACGGCCATACGGGACTTAGTATTAACCAATAGACCTGACAGAACAACAGATGTGCAGGTTGGGGGACACTTGTAAATTGGTGACCATTAAGTAATAACCTTCCAATTATCATTCAAAAGAGCATTTCTAAAGGGAGAAACAAAAATACTAAACTTCAAAAAAGCTAAATTTAGCCAACTAAGCGAAGCCATCGGCCTAACTAACTGGGACAAAGTCCTCAAAAACAAAAATACAGCCACAAAATGGGATATCTTTAAAAGCATCCTAAAATCTCATTGTGATGGGATTGTATGGGAATGAAAGGTTAAGGAACAAAAAGAAAACAATGTGTAGAAATATAAAGAAAGCAATAAATGACAAAAATAAAGCATATGAATCACTAAAACAGGAGGGTAGCGAGGAACCACTGAAAAACTATAAGGAAAAAAATAGAACATGTAAAAATAAAATAAAAAGCGGCCAAACTAAAGACCCAGAGATAAATTACCAAAGAGAGTAAGGCTACGTTCACACGACGACAATTGTCGCGCGACAAAAATTCGCACTATTGTCGCGTGACAATTTTTATAATGGGAGTCTATGGTGTCGCATTGCGACATGCGACATGCTGCGACTGCGACACGACAGTCGGAAAAAATCTATCCGGGATGGATTTTTGGCAACTGTTGTGTCGCAGTCGCAACATGTTGCATGTTCCACGTGCGACACTACCATAGACTCCCATTATAAAAATTGTCGCGCGACATTAATGTGACATCAATGTCGCTCTACAAATGTTGCAGTGTAGTGGTTCCCGATTTGTCGCGCGACAATTGTCGTCGTGTGAACGTAGCCTAAAACTAACCCTAAAATGTTCTTCAATTATAAAAATGTTAAAAAGTATAAATCTGAAGGTGTCGGCCCTTTAAAGGGTAATGAGGGGTGAGTTGCAGAGAGCGACGAGGAGAAAGCAAAGCTGTTAAATATTTTTTTCTCCAATGTATTCACTAAGGAAAATAAACTGTCAGATGAAATGCTGAATGTAAAAATAAATCCCCCATTAAAAGTGTCCTGTCTGACCCAAGAAGAAGTATCTGGACTTCTCCAAAGAATTTTTACACTGTACCATATAAAAGGTTAGTATATAAAATGAGGATGCTCGGACTGGAAGAAAATGTAGTGGGTAAGTAACTGGCTCAGTAATAGAAAACAGAGGGTGGTTATTAATGGTACACACTCAAATAGGGTCACTGTCACTAGTGGGGTACCTCTGGGGTCATTACTGGGCCCTATTCTTTTCAATATATTTATTAATGATCTTGTTAAAGGCTTGCATAGTAAAATTATTTTTGCAGATGACACTAAACTGTGTAAAGTAATTAACACTGAAGAGGACAATATGCTGCTACAGAGGCATCTGGGCAGATAAGTGGCAGATGAGGTTTAACACTGACAAATCTAAAGTTATGCACATGGGAAGGAATAATGCAAGTCATCCGGAACATTTGGTAACACTGACATGGCAAAGGATCTAGGATTTCTAATAAACACCATACTAAGCTGCAAAAACCAGTGTCAGGCAGCTGCTGCCAAGGCCAATAAGATAATGGGTTGCATTAAAAGGAGCATAGACGCCCATGATGAGAACATAGTGCTACCACTTTTCAAATCGCTAGTCATACCACACATGGAGTACTGTGTACAGTTCTGGGCTCTTGTGAACAAGGTGGACATAGCAGAGCTGGAGAGGGTTCAGAGGATGGCAA
Source organism: Bufotes viridis (assembly GCA_033119425.1). Classification (NCBI taxonomy): domain Eukaryota; kingdom Metazoa; phylum Chordata; class Amphibia; order Anura; family Bufonidae; genus Bufotes; species Bufotes viridis. The sequence continues at coordinate 365,849,109 of CM065591.1, read as the reverse complement.
CTAAAGTAATAATGGAACGAAGCAACTACAGTACCCTGAAAGATTATCAAAATTAGGGTTATTTACTTTAGAAAAAAGACGATTAAGGGGAGATCTGATAACTTTGTATAAATATATCAGGGGTCAATGCAGAGATCTCTCCCATCATCTATTTATCCCCAGGACTGTGACTGTGACGAGGGGACATCCTCTGTGGCTGGAGGAAAGAAGGTTTGTACACAAACATTGAGGATGATTCTTTACGGTAAGAGCAGTGAGACTATGGAACTCTCTGCCTGAGGAGGTGGTGATGGTGAGTACAATAATGGAATTCAAGAGGGGACTGGATGTATTTCTGGAGTGTAATAATATTACAGGCTACAGCTACTAGAGTGGGGTCGTTGTTCCAGGGAGTTATTCTCATTGCCTGATTGGAATTTTTTTTACCCCCTTAAGTGGGGAAAATTGGCTTCTATCTCACAGGTTTTTTTTTTGCCTTCCTCTGGATCAACTAGCAGGATGACAGGCCGAACTGGATGGACAGATGTCTTTATTCGGCTTATGTACGATGTTATGTACTATGTTTGCATAAAACGCTGAAACAACTGTTTTATAATTTTTGGGGTTACATACTGCATTTCTGTAGTTGGGTTAATAAACCGGTACTGTTGTGCCACAGAGCACGTTTGCATACAACACAGAAAAAACTGTTTTAAAATTTGACTGTGAAAAACTGCATTTCTGTAGTTGGGTTAATAAACCTGTACTGTCGTACTACAGAGCCCGTTAGCATACAACGCTGAGAAAACTTTCGGTGAAAAACTGCATTTCTGTAGTTGGGTTAATAAACCTGTAATGTTGTGCTACAGAGCACGTTTGCATACAACGCTGTGAAAAACCTGTTTTATCATTTTTGGGGTCACATACTGCATTTCTGTAGTTGGGTTAATAAACCTGTACTGTTGTGCCACAGAGCACGTTTGCATACAATGCTGAAAAACCTGTTTTATAATTTTTGGGGTCACATACTGCATTTCTGTAGTTTGTTGCAATAAACAATGGTTTTGTGCTACATGGCAGATCTGAGGCTTAGGCCTCATGCACACGACCGTTGTTTGTTTCTGCGTTCGTTCTGTTTTTGTTCATGGATAGGATGCTTCCTCATTCATTTCAATGGGTCCATCAAAAAATGCGGATGGTCAACCGTTTTTGTTCCGTATCCGTGGCCCGTGTTTACATTCCGTCAAAAAATATAAAAATATTTTTTTCACGTTTGCAGACAAGGATAGGCATTTTTACGGATCCGCCCAAAAAAAGGTCTGTCATCCATTTTTTTGGCGGATGCAAAATTTGCGGACGGAATGGACGCGGAAACAAACAACGGTCGTGTGCATGAGGCCTTACCCTGTATTTCAGTCATGTTAAGTAACCCGTGGAACTCCGCATTTACATAGTTGGTTGCAAAAACACCGGTTTTGTGGTAGACAACAGTTAAACTCTGCTGTTACATTGTTGGTTTGAAAAATCAAATTTTTGTTGATAGTGAAGTAATTGTATTGAATTGCTCCGTTACACTGTTGTGTGACCTAAAGAAATATTCTGTTTATGACACGGGCACTGCCTTACTGTTAGTGAACTTAATTGTTGACTTTTGGCAGTTAAATTGACACCTGAGATAAACCAGGTGAACGCAAATAATGAGGAGAACATCAAATAAGGGACGTGGATATGGTTGTGGTGGTGTTGGTGGAGCTCCTGTTGCTGGGAGAGGACGTGGCCGTTCTGCGCCAGCAACAGGTCCAAGTAAAACACCTTCCTCAGGTGCGATTAGGTGACAGAACCTGCAGCGTTATTTGGTAGGCCTGAATGCCGCTCTACAGATGGTAAGGTCAAAACAAGTACAGGCGATAGTAGATTGGGTGGCTGACAGTGGCGCCAGTTCCTTCACAGTATCTCCCACCCAGTCCTCTGCAGAAAGCTCAGAGTTAGCACCTGCAGCCCATGCATATCAGTCTTTCACCTCATCCCCTTGCAAAGCAGCCAAGCAGCCTAAGCTCCAAGTCATGCAGGAGACCCTTATGTTTTTTGATGACTCTGCTGGCAGGGTTTCCCCGGGTCATTCACATAGCCCTGCCACAGAAGTGGAAGACTTTGAATGCACTGACGCCCAACCACTTATGTTGCAGGATGAGGAGATGGGAATACCACCACAGCACGTCTCTGATGATGACGAAACACAGGTGCCAACTGCTGCGGCTTTCTGCAGTGTGCACACCGTCGAGGAGGGCAGGTTTCAAGAATGGGGGCAAGATCATGTGGAGGACGATGAGGTCCTAGACCCCAACTGGACTCAAGTTCATGCTAGTGACGTGTGCAGTTCTGAGGACTAGACACAAGTTGTTTGCACATTGTGCCATGAGAGCCTGAAGTGAGTCATAAACCTTCTAAACCTGAGCACAACCTGCATGACCAGGCATCTACATGCAAAGCACGAACTGCAGTGGATTAAACACCATAAAAACCAAGAAAGGTCTCAGGCTCCTCCTGCTTCCTCTTCTGCTGCTGTCTCTGCCTCTTTCTCCACCTCTGGAGTCACAATGGCACCTGCCACCCAGCAAACAGAGGATGTGCCACCAACACCACCACCTCCGTCATCATCACCAAGCGTCTCCACCATGTCACAGGCAAGCATTCAGCTGTCGACCTCCCAAACACTGGAGAGAAAGAGAAAATACCCACCTACACACCCTCGATCCCTGGTCCTGAATTCCACCATTTCAAAATTGCTGGCCTTTGAAATGCTGTCATTCCTTCTGATGGAGACAGACTGTTTTAAACAGCTGATGACGGTGGCTGTCCCACAGTACGTCGTTCCCAGCCGCCACTACTTTTCGAGGCGAGCCGTCTCTTCCCTGCACAACCAAGTGGAGAATAAAATCAAGTGTGCTCTGCGCAACGTCATCTGTGGCAAGGTCCACATAACCACAGATACTTGGACCAGTAAGCACAGGCAGGGACACTATATCTCCCTAACTGCACACTGGGTAAATGTAGTGGTGGCTGGGCCACAGGCGGACAGCCTTCCACCACCGCATTATTTTTTGCCTCCTGTTGCCTCCTCCTCCTCTTCTACCACCTCCTCATCGGGTCAGCGAAAGACCTTCACCAACAACTTCAGCACAGCCAGGGGTAAACGTCAGCAGGCGGTTTTAAAACTCATGTGTTTGGGGGAAAAACCCCACACCGCACAGGAGCTGTGGAGGGGCCTAGAAGAACAGACCGATAAGTGGTTGCTGCCAGCAGGGGCGGATTAAGTGCATGATAGGCCCGGGGCTGTCTACCCAATTTGGGCCCCTCAAACCCCCCCTCCCCTCCATTTTAGTGGTGCTTTGTGAGCATCACTGTCTCTTCTTCGGCCATATGACATCACATTCATCATTCACGTGGTCGAGATGCAGCTCTGTCCTTTCTGAGTGATTGGGGCTGAGCTGCAGTACCAAACGCAGTGCTATGAAATGGACAGAGCTGTGCTTGGTAAGGAGCAAAGAGGCTGCGGCGCTCACTGGAACATTGCGGTCTCCTCAAACAGCGGATTGGCGGGGCTGCCAGGAGTCGGACCCCCACCATCTCATAGCTCTCTGAGTACAGATGTCATAGATGTTACCTGCAGTCCTATGTAACACCCCACATAACACCGTGAATTATTGTGTTATGTGGGGTGTTATATTGGACTGCAGGGAACATGTGCAACATTATTTGCACACAAAAAGTTATCAATTGTATCTGGGCTGTTACATAGGACTGCAGATGACAAATTAAAATTTTAGGTGCTTATTTTAAAATACATATGATTATGATAAAGAGTTGGAGGAGGAGATGAGACGCTGCTCACAGTAGTGAGAATACAGCACCACATACCTCTTACATCCAGGGACTTATCCTGTCATGTAGATCTTCTCTTTCCTGTTCTCCTCCGTTTGATCCAGATCGCCATGACTAATTCCTCCAGCCGCATCTCTTCTCCACAGAGTTTGTTACACAGACACATTAGATTTCTCAGAATTGGGGTCATCTATCAAACTGGTGTAAATTAAAACTGGCTTAGTTGCCCATAGCAACCAACCAGATTCCCCCTTTCCTTTTCCAGAGGAGCTGTCAAAAATGAACGTTGGAATCTGTTGCTATGGGTAACTAAACCAGTTCTACTAAAACAGTTTGATAAATGACCCAAAAGATCCCTATAGTGTCTACAGCAGTTATAATGTCCCCTAGAGTGCCCCCAGTAATAATAACAACACCCTACAGGTAATAATCCCTGTATAGTGTCCCCAAAAATAATTTCCCCCAGTAGCAACGTCCCCACACTACCCCCATATGTAAATTTTCCCTACACTGCCCTAATATAATACATTCCCACACACTGCCCCAGTATAATAATTTCCCCCGCACTGCCTCCATATAGTAATCTCCCCCACACTGTCCCATATAGTAATCTCCCCCACACTGCCCCATATAGTAATTTTCCCCACACTGCCCCCATATAGTAATCTCCCCCACACTGCCATAGATTAATTTGCCCCCATATAGTAATTTCCACCACACTGCTCTATATAGTAATATCCCCCAGACTGCCCCATAATAATAATTTCCCCCACATTGCCCCCATATAATCATTTCCCCCACACTGCCCCCATATAGTAATCTCCCCCCCCCCACTGCCCCCATATAGTAATCTCCCCCACACTGCCATAGATTAATTTGCCCCCACACTGCCATATATTAATTAATTTGCCCCCACACTGTCATCCATTAATTAATTTTCCCCCATACTGTCATCCATTAATTTGCCCCCATACTGCCATCCATTAATTTTCCCCCACAACTGCCATTTATTAATTTGCCCCCACACTGACATCCATTAATAATTTGCCCCCATACTGCCATCCATTAATTAATTTGCCCCCACATTGCCATCCATTAATTAATTTGCCCCCACACTGACATCCATTAATAACTGGCCCCCATACTGCCATCCATTAATTAATTTGCCCCCACATTGCCATCCATTAATTAATTTTCCCCCACACTGCCATACATTAATTTGCCCCCATACTGCCATCCATTAATTAATTTGCCCCCACACTGCCATCCATTATTAATTTTCCCCCACAACTGCCATCTATTAATTTGCCCCTACACTGCCATCCATTAATTAATTTGCCTCCACACTGCCATACATTAATTAATTTGCCCCCACACTGCCATACATTAATTAATTTGCCCCCACACTGCCATACATTAATTTGCCCCCATACTGCCATCCATTAATTAATTAATTTCCCCCCACAACTGACATTCATTAATTAATTTGCCCCCATGGAAATATGCCCCACTGTCCCTTAATATCTCCTCTCCACCCCAATTTAGCACACACACACAATAAAAAGAAGCTAATACTTACCTGTATGCTGAACGGTAGGCAGGCGCGCGTACATCAGAGCGGGTGCGCGTGCCACTATACAGGCGCACGATCACGTCATCACGTGCGCCGGGCTTCTACCATCACATAAGCCTCAGGACTGCTAGGCCTGAAGCCTCTGGCGGTGATAGGCTGGGACTATACGCTCCCGTGTCCCACCGCAGTATGTGGGCGTTCGGGTCGGCGCTGGTCCTCCCAGCGATGTCGTGCTCGGGGCGACCGACCCAAACGCCCCAATTATAATCCGCCATTGGCTGACAGTGAACCTCAAGCCCGCCTGGTGGTGTGTGCCATAATGGGCGAAATCTCGTTGCAGCTCTGGGACTAGCCGGTTTGACGCATATCCCTTGCCTGGCGCATGTGCTGAATTTGGTGGTGCAGAAATTCCTTAAAAACTACATGTCAGAGCTGCTGCAGAAAATACGGTTCGGTTGTGAGCACTCACCCTGCTGCTGCTCGCCTGTCTGCTCTGCAGCATAACTTCAGCCTTCCCTCTCACCATCTCATATGCGACGTGCAAGCAGCAGCAAGCTATAGTGGAGTTTCAGCTGCAGCACTCACTGGTCAGTCGCTCTGCGGAACAGCACCACTTCACCAACAATGAGTGGGCCTCCATGCGAGACCTGTGTGCCTTGTTGCGGTGTTTTCGAGTACTCAACCAACATGGCCAGTGCTGATGACGCTGTTCTTAGCCTTACAATACCACTTATATGTCTTCATGAAAAAACACTTAGGCCGATGATGGAAGAGGATGTGGCAAAGGAGGAAGAGGAGGAGGAAGAGGGGGCATTTCACAGGGTTTCTGGACAGCCATTCAGAAGTGGCTCAGAGGGTGGGTTCCTTCACCAGCAGAGGCCAGGTACACATGTGGCCAACCAGGGCACAGTTCTGGAGAAGGAGGAGGATGAGGTAGAGGAGGAGGAACTGGGTTCACAGCAGGGTGGCACCAAACGCAGCTCATGGCCATCACTGGAGCATGGCTGGGTGGATACGGAGGACACAGACGATACACCACCTACAGAGGACAGCTTATCCTTACCTCTGGGCTGCCTGGCACACATGAGCAACTACATGGTGCAGTGCCTCCGCAACGACTGCAGAGTTGCCCACATTTTAACTTGTGCTGACTACTGGGTAGACACCCTGCTGGATCCCCGTTACAAAGACAATGTGCCGTCCTTTATTCCCTCACTGGAGCATGATAGGAAGATGCGCGACTACAAGTACACGCTGGTAGACATGCTCCTGAGGGCATTGCCAACTGACACCAGGGGACAAGTGGAAGCACAGGGCGAAGGCAGAGGCGGAGGAGGAAGAGGTCGCCAACGCAGCTGGGTCATGGCCAGCACCTCACAAGGCAGGGTTATCATGGCTGACATGTAGAAAAGCTTTGTCACCACAGCAACCTGCACCACCAGCTGATATGGAATGGACAGCAGGAGGCAGCATTTGAACAACATGGTGGAACAGTACATGTGCACACGCCTACACGTACTGTCTGATGGTTCTGCCCCATTCAACTTCTGGGTCTCCAAATTGTCCACATGGCCTGATCTTGCCCTTTATGCCTTGGAGGTGCTGGCCTGCCCTGCAGCCAGTGTATTGTCTGAAAATGTATTTAGCATGGCAGCTGGAGTCATTACAGACAAACACAGCCGCCTGTCCACAGCCAACGTGGACAAACTCACGTTCATTAAAATGGACCAGGATTGGATCCCAGACTTGTCTGTACCTTGTGCAGAATAGACGTTTATACCCGCCTCAACCATACATTCTTGTACTCAAGTGAAATTATTTTTTATTTCTATTTTTTTACTTGTCCCATTATTTTAGGGGCTACCCCAATTTGAAAAAAAACAAAACATTGTTAGCTGGCTAACTCCTCCTCCATCGCCACTTTCACCTACAACACCACATTCACCACCTCCTCTACCTCCGACTCCACATCCACCTTCTCCTCCAAGTTGCAGGTTAATAATTTTTAATTTTTATTTGTTTTATTTTATTTTAAGTTATTTCTCCTATCCACATTTGTTTGCAGAGCACTTGTCATGTTCTTAAGCACATTTTGCTGCCTTTTGCAGCCCTCTAGCCCTTTCTATTACATTTTTAGGGCCATGTTAGTGCCCAAAAGTTCGGGTCCCTAATAACTTTTTGTGAAGTTCGGCCGAACCCATGGAACCCGAACTTCCAGGTGTTCGCTTAACTCTATACAGGAGTATTGGTAGTAGGAGTCCTCCACCAATTTTCTGCCTGCAATAGTCAAGTAGCTGTGTATTTCTAATTATGTTGAACCCTTATATTTTCACTAACTAAAACTATACACTGATATCTTCTTTTTAATAATCTGTTATGTTTCTCTTTATTTTATTTTTTTCTTTTCAAGCCTTTTTATTGATTTTTTAGAATAAAACATATTCCACACAGGAGAGAGAAAAAATACAGAGAAGGTCATCTAGTTTCAAATCCACTGTAAAGTAATAGGTAAAAACACAGGGTATCAATATAACATGTAGTGCAGTCACAAAAACATGATGACAAAGTGGAAATAGTCACCTAGGTAACCAATGGATATGTACGGTATATCCTAAAATATCCTAAAAGATATCCTAAAACAAGTAGTACCATGGATTGTTGAGATACTGAAAGCAAACCTAGCATTTACATTTGTTGTTATTATTCAATTAAGGGGAAGGATTATAAATAGAGATGAGCGTATTTCTTAAAAGTTCGATTCGGCTGATTCGCCAAATTTCACAAAATAATTTGCTTGTAGACGAATCACTTAATTACGAAGCAAATTTTTTTGTAAGTAGAGTAGGTGCAATAACAGGGAGCTGCGATAGCGCCACCCCTGTCATTGCACCACTCAGATGCCGCTTTCATACATTAAAAAATGAAATCAAACTTACCTCCTTCATTTGCTCATGACGGGCTGGCCATCTCCATCTTACTTGAAGATCCAGGCCGAAATCCTTTGCGGCGCGCGATTACATCAGCACGCCGGCTGGTGTGTTGACGTATGATGTCATCACGCTTATCGGCGTGATGATGTAATCTCGCGCCGCACAGGATTTTGGCCGAGATCTTCAACCAAGCTGGAGGCTGGCGGCCAGTTGCGAGCAAATGTACGAGGTAAGTTAGAATTTTTTTGTTTTTTATACTATTTCAGGTTAAATAGATTCGCTGACACAAAGCACAAGCTTCTTGGCAAATTGAATGTATCCTAAAATTCTGATCAAATTCCACTTCATGGGATTTGATTTGCTCATCTCTAATTATAAAGTTTCTTCATTTTGTTTTCTTTGAAAGATTATAAGATCAGTAATTTTGCCTGAGCTGATGACTAATCCTATAGGATCAACCGGAATCAGACATTTTGCTTATTTATCCTCATTCCGATATGCTTAAAACATGTACAGCACACTGATCGAGTGAGCACAGGAACTGTGTTTGCTCAATAAGTACAGGGCCTAGCTGTTACTGACTGCCAGGCCCCTGCTGTATCCACCATCATCACTGAAAACTCTGAAGCCAGTGGATTAACTCTTTAGATGACATTATAAATGTTCTTCAATTATATAAATAGTAAAAAATATAAATCTGAAGGAGTCGGCCCTCTACATAGCAATGAGGGGGGTGTTGCAGAGAGCGACGAGGATAAAGCAAAACTATTAAATATTTTTTTCTCCACTATATTCACTGAGGAAAATAAACTGTCAGATGAAATGCAGAATGTAAAAGTAAATCCCCCATTAAAAGTGCCCTGTCTGACCCAGGAAGAAGTACAACAGCGACTTAAAAAGATTAAAATAGACAAATCGCCAGGACCAGATGGCATACACCCCCGTATCCTAAGGGAATTAAGTGATGTCATAGCCAGACCATTATTTCTGATATTTACGGACTCTATAATAACAGGGAATGTTCCACAGGATTGGCGCATAGCAAATGTGGTGCCAATATTCAAAAAGGGTCCAAAAACAGAGCCTGGAAATTATAGGCCGGTAAGTTTAACATCTATTGTTGGTAAACTGTTTGAAGGGTTTCTAAGAGATGCTATTTTGGAGTATCTCAATGAAAATAAGCAAATAACGCCATATCAGCATGGCTTCATGAGGGATCGGTCATGCCAAACAAATTTAATCAGCTTCTATGAGGAGGTAAGTTCTAGACTTGACAGCGGCGAATCAATGGATGTCGTATATCTGGACTTCTCCAAAGCATTTGACACCGTACCACATAAAAGGTTAGTATATAAAATGAGGATGCTCGGACTGGGAGAAAATGTCTGTATGTGGGTAAGTAACTGGCTGAGTGACAGAAAACAGAGGGTGGGTATTAACGGTAGATACTCAGATTGGGTCACTGTAACTAGTGGGGTACCTCAGGGGTCAGTATTGGGCCCTATTCTCTTCAATATATTTATTAATGATCTTGTAGAAGGCCTGCACAGTAAAATATCTATTTTTGCAGATGACACTAAACTGTGTAAAGTAATTAACACTGAAGAGGACAGTTTTCTGCTACAGAGGGATCTGGATAGATTGGGGGCTTGGGCAGAAAAATGGCAGATGAGGTTTAACACTGACAAATGTAAAGTTATGCACATGGGAAGGAATAATGCAAGTCACCCGTACATATTAAATGGTAAAACACTCGGTAACACTGACATGGAAAAGGATCTAGGCATTTTAATAAACAGCAAATTAAGCTGCAAAAACCAGTGTCAGGCAGCTACTGCCAAGGCCAATAAGATAATGGGTTGCATCAAAAGGGGCATAGACGCCCGTGATGAGAACATAGTCCTACCACTTTACAAATCACTGGTTAGACCACACATGGAGTACTGTGTACAGTTCTGGGCTCCTGTGAACAAGACAGACATAGCAGAGCTGGAGAGAGTTCAGAGGAGGGCAACTAAAGTAATAACTGGAATGAGGGATCTACAGTACCCTGAAAGGTTATCAAAATTAGGGTTATTCACTTTAGAAAAAAGACGACTGAGGGGAGATCTAATAACTATGCATAAATATATCAGGGGTCAGTACAGAGATCTGTCCCATCATCTATTTATCCCCAGGACTGTGACTGTGACAAGGGGACATCCTCTGCGTCTGGAGGAAAAAAGGTTTGTACACAAACATAGAAAAGGATTCTTCACTGTAAGAGCAGTGAGACTATGGAACTCTCTGCCTGAGGAGGTGGTGATGGTGAGTACAATAAAGGAATTCAAGAGGGGACTGGATTTATTTCTGGAGTGTAATAATATTACAGGCTATAGGTACTAGAGAGGGGTCGTTGATCCAGGGAGTTATTCTGATTGCCTGATTGGAGTCGGGAAGGAATTTTTTTTTCCCCTTAAGTGAGGAAAATTGGCTTCTGCCTCACAGGGGTTTTTTGCCTTCCTCTGGATCAACTTGTAGGAAACAGGCCGAACTGGATGGACAAATGTCTTTTTTCGGTCTTATATACTATGTTACTATGTTTTTAGCAGCATCAAATAGTAGAGATGAGCGAATCGAAGCTGACGAAGTGGAATTCTTTTAGAATTTCAGGAAAAATTAGATTAACAATGAATGCAAATTTCCTCGCGCTTCATGGTAACAAATCGTAATTTTTCCTAATATGGCGGCTACAATGCCGGCTAAAATGGCAGCTACACGTGTAAGGACAAGGGGCAAGGAACTCTGGGAAGGCGGGATGCCATAATGCCATCCATGCAGCCAATTAGCAGCCAGCCAGCCTGGTGATGTCCCAGCCCTATAAATACGGTGGCCATCTTAGATTCTGCCATTCACAGTCGTACTTTGTTTAGGGACAGACGTGTATGCAGGCGCTAGGGAGAGGGAAATTAAAACTAATTGTTAAAAAAAAAAGGAAAGCGGTGATTTACTAGTGGAGGGAAAGGATAGTAAGATGAATCATTTCACAGGCAGGGAGAAACGTGTGCAGATGCTAGGGAGAGTCATAGGAAAATCCTCATTGTGAAAAAAAGGGATTTACAAGTACAGGGAAACATTACTTGGGGATCCAGATATTCTCATAATACAGCTATGTCATTCAAGCAATTAGTTATTGGGGTGCAAGAGCTATGTTGAAAAGTGTTTAGTGGCTTTTATTTGTAGAAAAAGATAAATATATTCGCAGGTCACTTTTGTTGTTATTTACGCTAAAATCATTTGCAGTCATTTCTGGTGAAAGAGTATAGGGCGGTATTTGAGTATTACACGAAAACTATAAATGCACTGTACGTCATTTCTGTTGAAAGCGTATAGGGTCATATTTCAATACTATAAGAAAAATATATGCGCACTTCACTCTTTAATTGTTTTCTGGTTAAAGCGTATAGTGGCCTTTTTCAGTCAAACAAGAAAAATATATTCTCAGGTCACTTCTGCAGTTATTTCTGGTGAAAGGGTATAGGGGCCTATTACAGTAAAAAAAGAAAAATATATATACGCACTGCACTGTTGCAGTGATCTCTGTTGAAAGCTTATAGTGACGTATTTTATTCAAAAAAGAAAAATATATACGCACTGTACTGTTGCAGTTATTTCTGTTGAAAGCGTTTTGGGTCGTATTTCAGTACTTCAAGAAATATATATACGCATTTCACTCTAATTTTTTTCTGGTGAAAGTATATAGTGGCCAATTTCAGTGCAACAAGAAATATATATTCTCAATGCACTGCTGCAGTGATTTCTGTTGAAAGTGTATAGGGGATTACTTCAGTACTTCAAGAAATATATATACGCAGTTCACTCTTTAATTTATTTCCGGTCAAAGTGTACACGGTCGTACTTTAGTACAACAAGAAAACTATCTTCTCAGTCCGTTTCTGCAGTTAATTGTGGTTAACGTGTTTTGTGGCCCATTTCAGTACAAAAAGAAAAATATATTTGTTGCCTTTAGGGGTGTTTTATTTTTAGTTTAATTTGTTTATTTCAGCTACAAGTATGTCAGGCAGACAAGTGCCAGGCCAAGCACAGAGGAGTGGAAGAGGCCTGAATGTTTCTGGCACAAGCAGAGGTCGCAGCTAAGTAAGGGGTCGTGGCAGCAGTAGTCGCAGTGAGAGGCCTGAGTTCCCGGTGTCAACTACCGGTCATGTCTTGACCAGCAACCCAGTGGTTCTTGATTGGTTAACTTGGTCATCCACGTCATCCCAAGTGACATCAGACACCCCCAGCCAACAGTCGGTGGGTTCGTCAGACACAACCCTTAGTTGGCATGGCCTGGGAGCAGGCTATGTTCCCTCATCTGTCCTCGACCTGCCTCTGTCTTTTCCTCCACTAGGCGGGCAAGTAGTGATGAGGAGAGTGGCGTGGGAGCTGGTGTTGCGAGCGGTCAGGTTCCTGACCCAGAGACGGTTGAGTAGGAAAACAGTGACGCGCAAACAGTACTCGATGATGATAATGTAGCTGATTGCACTCGGGAGACGGGTGAGGGCGGGGGCGTCGTGTTTATTTTTTAGTTATATAATAATGTAATATTATAAAATCTGTTGTCCCAATCACCTGTCCTCAACCTACCTCTGGCCTTTTCTGTTCCCTCTCCGCGAGAAGTACTACATGCAGTGGGCTCAGTTTCACTTTTTAGCAAGGAAGAGCTACTAGAGGACAGTCAGCAGCTACTGCCGAGCCAAGATGTGGAGGAGACATCCACCGCTTCCTCCGCTAGGCGGGCAAGTAGTGATGAGGAGAGTGCAATTGGAGCTTGTGTTGCGAGTGGTAAGGCTCCTGACCCAGAGGCCATTGAGGAGGACATCAGTGATGTGCAGACAATACTATATGATAATGAAGCCGATCGCACTTGGGAGCCGGGTGAAGAAGGGGCTTCGTCATAATCAGGAGAAGAGGGTGGGAGCTGGCCCATCAGGAATCAGCAGAGCCAGAAAGTCGCTATCGTGGCCAGGAGTCAGCAGGGTGGCAGCAGTGGGAGGTCGGCAGCCAAACGGGCACGGGGTAGACCATCCGCTTTGCAGCAGCCTACCTGCCCAGAAAGGAGTGGTGCATAGGTTCACGGAAGCAGTGGCATTAGCAGTTAGCCAGTGAGTAGTGTTGGGTATAAAATCAAACACTTGGCGGTGTGGCAGTTTTTTGTGAAGCCGCCGGAGGAGGTCAACATGGCCATATGTAGAATGTGGGCAGAAGGTTAAGCGTGGCCAGGGTGACAATTTTGGCACCACAGCCCTGCATCAACATATGCAGCGTCACCATCAAGTGGCCTGGGAGACCTGTGGCTCCGATGTGTTGTTCCAGCCTGCCACAGCTACCGCTACATCACCCAGTGGCACACACCAAGTTTCAGCCAGTCAAGACTCCACCACCTCAGCCGAAGGGAGCTGTCTGTCAATCACATCTTTTGCTGGTCCCTTTCCAAGTGGTGGACTCTGCACCTTTCAGAGAACTAATGACTTGTGCCTAGCCGAGGTGGAGAATCCCAAGCTGTTATTTATTTGCGAAAAAGGCAGTATCAGCCCTGCACACACATGTAGAACAGAAGGTGGGCCAGTCCTTGAGCCTGTCTGTGTCTGCCAAAGTGCATGGCAGCACCGATGTGTGGAGCTATAACTACAGTCAGGGACAATACATGTCCTTTACGGCCCACTGGGTAAATGTAGTTCCTGAACAGCCACACTAGCAACTTGGACAGGTAACACCGCTTCCGCCTCCACGTTGTCACGCAGTTGGTCCTGTGACAATGTCTGCCTCTGCTTCCATATCCTCCACCATGTTCTCAGCCTCCACTGCAGGGACAAGTCACAGTGCCCCTCCAGCATACCACATGTGCAGGGCTCGGCGGTGTCACGCTGTTCTGCACCTGGTTTGCTTTGGCGAACGGAGTCACACAGTGGAGGAACTGCTCCGTGTGATGCATCAAGAAATTGAATCCTGACTTTCTCCGCGACAACTGAAAATCGGAACCATGCTGACCGACAACCGGAAGAGCATGGTGTCAGCACTGTGTCAAGTAAGGCTGAGCCATACGCCCTGCATGGCACACGTGTTCATTCTGGTTGTCAAGAGGTTCCTGAAGTCTTCCACCCATCTGCAAGACATCCTGAAAATGGCCTGGAAACTTTGCATGCACTTCGGCCACTCGTATGCCACAAAGCACACCCTTTTTGAGCTTTAGTGGCAGAATGGCATCCCCCAACATAGGCTGATATGCGACGTTTCCACCCCTTGTAATTCCACCCTCCATATGTTGGACCGACTATACGAACAGAGAAAGGCCATCAATGATTTCTTGATGATCCAAGGGATAGGAGTACTCCCCTGTGTAAGTTCCATGTCAGCCAGTGGCAGCTCACCTGCCGTTTTTTGAGGCCCTTTGAGGATGCCACATTATTTGTCAGTCGCCAGGACTACAGGATGTCATTCCACTGCTTCATGTCCTGGAACAGATGCTGGTAAATATGGTTTGTCAGGGGACTGGAGAAATTGTGCCTAGATCTCACAGTCACATGCGCCCTGTGGAGGCTGAACTGGAAGAGGAGCAGGAGCAGCCAGAGGAGCTACAGGGCATGGAGGAAGACTAGACAGAGGACCCAGACACTCCATGGCAGTTTGCAGTGGAGATGGAGGCAGGGAGTCCCTCCAAGTCACTTGCACAAATGGCCCGATGCATGCTCACTTGCTTGTGTAGTGACAGCCGAATTGTCACCATTCGGCAGAGGGATGACTCCTGGCTCTTCACCTTGTTGGACCTTCACCACGGGCCAAAATGGCGGCCTTTTTTTACACCCACTGAGAGGGAGGACAAACTTAATTACTAAAGAGACAACCTATGTAGTCAGTTGCCTGCTGCCTATCTGCACCATTATCCATTTTCTCGCAGGTCTGACCTGGGGGGGGCCCTCTGCGCTCACGTTACACTGCAATGGCTGCTGGGGAGGGGTGAGGTGGCAGGAGCAGTACCAGCTCCATCAACAGCACCCGAATAGTGAAGAAAGTACTCACCAGCAGCAGCAGCTAGACCTGGAGCAGGACCTGAACCAGCAGGTGGTGGCATACTTGGACAGAACCCTGCCACCCCACAGTGAAGATCCGCTGAACTACTGGGCAGCCAAACTGGATTTGTGGCCGCAACTAGCAGAGTTTGCCCTGGAAAAGCTGCCCTGCCCGGCCAGTATTGTGACATCAGAGCGGGTGTTTAGTGCGGCGGGGGGCCATAGTTACCCCAAGAAGAACTCGCCTGTCCAGCCAAAATGGGGAGAGACTGACCTTTGTCAAGATGAATCAGGCCTGGATCAGCCAGGATTTCCACCCACCAATGCCTGATGCATCTGATTAGATCATCCATGCCGCTTCACTCAAATCTTGACAAACGAGACCAGTTTCTTCTGGCTACCTGCCTCAGCTACTACTCTGATGTTGCCACCCGCCTGATGCCACCACCTCCAGACTCTGTCATTGTGCCACTCTGTGGCCTCCTCATACTGCTGCCATCTCCAGACTCTGTCATTGTGCCACTTGGTGGCCTCCTCATACTGATGCCAACTCCAGACCCTGTAATTGTGATAATCGGTGGCCTCCTCCTACTGCTGCCACCTCCACATTCTGTCATTGTGCCACATGGTGGCTTACTCTTACTGATGCCACCTCCAGACTCTGTCATTATGCCACTTGGTGGTCTCCTCATACTTCTGCCATCTCCACATTCTGTCATTGTGCTACTCGATGGCCTTCTCCTGATGCTGCTACTGCTGCCGCCGCCACCTCCAGTTTCTGTCATTGTGCCACTCTGTGGCCTTCTCCTGATGCCTCTACTGCTGCTGCGTCCACCTCCAGACTCTGTCATTGTGCCACTTGGTGGCCTTCTCCTGATGCTGCTACTGCTGCAGCCGCCACCTCCAGACTCTGTCAGTGTGCCACTTGGTGGACTCCTCATACTGCTACCACTTCCACACTCTGTCATTGTGCCACTCGGTGGCCTCTTCATACTGCTCTCACCTCCAGACTCTGTCATTGTGCCACTCAGTGGTCTTCTCCTGATGCTGCTCCACTGCTGCCGCCAACTCCAGTCTCTGTCATTGTGCCACTCGTGGCTTATTCTTATGCTGCTACTGCTGCGGCCACCACCTGGAGACTCTGTCATTGTGCCACTCGGTGGCCTCCACATACTGCTGCCACCTCCACACTCTTTCATTGTGCCACTCGGTCGTCTCCTCATACTGCTGCCAACTCCAGACTCTGTCATTGTGCCATTTGGTGGCATCTTCATACTGCTGCCAACTCCAGACTCTATCATTGTGCCACTCTGTGGCCTTCTCCTGATGGAGCTACTGCTGCGGTTACCACCTCCAGACTGTCATTGTGCCACTCGTTGGCCTATTCATACTGCTACCAACTCCAGACTCTCATTGTGCCACTCGGTGGCCTCCTCATACTGCTTCCACCTCCAGACTCTGTCATTCTGCCACTCGGTGGCCTTCTCCTGATGCTGCTACTGCTGCTGCCGCCACCTCCAGTCTCTGTCAATGTGCAATTTGGTGGCCTCTTAATGCTGCCACCACCTCCACGCTGTCATTGGGCCACTCTGTGGTCTCCTCATGCTGCTTCCCCCTCACCACTATGTCATAGGGCCACTCTGTGGACTTCTAATGCTGTTCCCACCTTCCTCACTTCATCACTGGGCCACTATTTTGCCTTTCGGCCTGGCTGACATCATCATTTATTTGACACTTCTTCTGATCTGTCATTAGGAAGAAAAAATGAGACGCAGAACGGATCCTATCTGTGTAGCAGCTGTAAGGCATGTATGGTCCCATCAGAATTGGCTTATGATTTGGTAGCCAAAAGCAGCAGTGGGTACAAAACACAGACAAAGACATGCAAATATTCCATTCACGTGTCTTCTCTGTTTTAGATCCATTCCGGATTTATTTGGCATTAGTAATACTGACAGATTATTGAGCAAATGTTGACCGAGTAAAGGAATATGCGCTACAGACAGAATCCATTTTTTGTGGGTTATTGTTCTGACGGATCAGAGGAAGGGCAAATTAATCAGTGACGTCAACACAAACTTGAAACAATATTAAATGCACCGAGCTTCCTCAATCTAATTACGGAACACAGACTACCCGCTGGAGCTGCCTCAGACCGATTGCTGGAAGACTGCCGTGCCTGAAAAGAGGAACTGCTGTACCTGTCTCCCAATGCTTGCTCCGTGGCTGCTCTCTCCTGCGGACTGTAGCTTAAAGTGGTAACGGGTACTTGATTGGAGTTGTTCTGTTTGCTTGGCGAGTGCCCCGGCCGGTGCACAACGCTGTTGCTATGGCAAAACACTCCGTGCTGTCACAGGCGGATAGTGACGTCACTATTCCAGCTACGCGTCGCAGCTAGTGCCGGAATTTCTTACAACGCATTTTGGACAGTCCTTTTGTCAGGTAAAAGGGGAATATGATGGTATACGTGAGTAGAACGCTAGAATAACAAAGACCTAACCCGGGTAAGGTTGTATTTACTAAACAAACAAACTAATGCCTAAACTAGGCTATGCAACCTATCTTGACCCGGGTGTAAAATTATAACTTCACTTTTATTAGATTATATATAAAAAGGTTTCATATGTATCTTATTTGGAACCACACAAAAGAAAGATGATTAAAAATACAGTCACCGCTCCGCCAATATCTGCCAATATCTATATCTATTGGGGGGCAGATCTAGATTTTAGATCAGAACACCACTCTGCCAAGCCTCTATATAGTAGCTCAAACTAGGTAGCGAGCAAGTTGTTATCAGGGCTCATAGGGGCTGGCTCTTAAAGTACACGCAGCACTTTGTCTCTGCGGCACTTTAGCACCAATAAAGGGAAGACCCTTTATTATGGTGATAGCCTGGGAGAGCGCACTAACAATAGCGCCCCCCTCGCAACAGTTCAGCAATAAGCGAATGCTGCAACTGGTCATTGATCAAACATTAGTCTTTTGACTCATACAATAGCCACTACCATTGAGCCCTGTGATAAAAACGATTAAGGAGGGAGAGTGTGCACACCTCCTTCACCGATTACAATAGATATTGGCAGATATTGGCGGAGCGGTGACTGTATTTTTAATCATCTTTCTTTTGTGTGGTTCCAAATAAGATACATATGAAAACTTTTTATATATAATCTAATAAAAGTGAAGTTTTAATTTTACACCCGGGTCAAGATAGGTTGCATAGCCTAGTTTAGGCATTAGTTTGTTTGTTTAGTAAATACAACCTTACCCGGGTTAGGTCTTTGTTATTCTAGTTAACTAATATTAGGCTCAAAAGCTTTATTTAGATAGACCCTCTGGTGCGTCAATACAGGCTTTCTACTGTTGATTATATACCTTATATGATTTATGGCAGGGTTCCTTTCTAATGCACTATCCTCTAATTATAACACGACTGAGGCAGCCCAGGTTTTTTCCACAGGCAGTCTCCCCATCAATAGCACTGATATACAGGTGGCATTTAGAGAGGTGTATAACACCTATAAACAATATGTAAGGGCACAATGGGAGGTGGCGAGTTTGGAAACCTACCTACAACAGGGACTAGTATTTAGGGGTATGCGTATTAATATTGTCCCACATTCACATCAAGATGACTCTACCTTCATTAAAGGGTGGCAACAACTGTTAACAGATAACTCATTCCGAATGCAACACTATTTACTTGACTATGAAAGGCAAGCACTGACTAGAACAGCGAAACAGTTGGAACAAGAGATCTCTCAGATACAAAATTTTAGGCCTAACCCCGAATTTGCCACACAAGAATTGAGACTACAGAAACACATAGAGTCGTTTCAAACGGAAATTAAAGACAGAAAACACAATAAATATATCAGAGATAAGCGGGACTTTGACACAGGCTGGTTTATTCACTTTGGCCAAATAGAGCAACTAACCGTATAAATAGGCCTTTTTCCAACAGGCCAAACGTATCTCAATCTGATCATTCAGAGTCAGATTGGTCTGGATCTGAAATTAGACCGACCAACACTGCTGTGGGCACTAAACGCAAATATAGACCCCGAGGATCTACTAACCAAAGGAAAGCACCAGCTCCCCTGACGGATATAGGACGACGGTTGGGTCAAACATGGCAAGGCACCCAGGCAACCACCCCCATACCCAACAATATGCCCACAGGAGTGGGCTACAACCCCCAAATCAATCCCATGCAATCTATATAGAATTTTGGAGGACAACTATTGCCCTCTGTGTCTCTTACCTCTTCCTGTGCACCACCTATGAGCACGGTGCCCATTGGCACTATGACAGTTCCACCGTCTTTTTTGGGCCAAGGCCTACCCCAGAGAGACAGGGACAAGTGGATG
Organism: Bufotes viridis; assembly: GCA_033119425.1. Classification (NCBI taxonomy): domain Eukaryota; kingdom Metazoa; phylum Chordata; class Amphibia; order Anura; family Bufonidae; genus Bufotes; species Bufotes viridis. The sequence goes on along the minus strand of CM065591.1, from coordinate 365,829,323 downwards.
TTGAACCCAAAAATATAGATGACCCACTTAGGATCATAAATTTGTCCAGCTTTAATCTTGAGGCAAGACACATAGGGGTATTGAGTAGAGGTCTCTCCTTTACACCCACTCCCCACTTTGATTGTTTCAGTTGGGTAAAGGATGTGAACTTGTTTGCACGTAAATTGGCCCTGCACAAATCCTTTAACCAACAGTCTAAAGAAGCACAACGTTTACAGTTGAAAGAGAAGCAAACTCTTGCCATCCTTGAATCACTAGATACTAGTGATGAAACCATTCCGGATAAGATCGAGGCCCCCCTATCCACATTTAGACCACAATCAAAATATACACCGCCGTTTTCACAATATGGTAACATTGATACATTTGTTCAACTAGTAACAAGAGATCTTAAAACCTTAAACACCAAAATACCGGCTACACAGATGAATCTAGGAGCTGAAGAACAACAAGCACTAGTTGAACTTAGTGAAAACGATGAGCTAGTAATCAAACCTTCCGACAAAGGAGGAAATGTTGTTTTAATGGATAGGAATTACTACAAGAAAATGGTGGACGAGCTTGTCACGCAAAGTGACACATATAAAAAACTGCAACACAATCCAACTGAAACATATCTAGTGGAATTGAGAAAAATATTAATGAAGGCGAAAGATGACGGCCTTATATCTATAGATAAGTACAAATTCCTCTATAAGCCGCACCCCACAATTGCCACTATATATGCGGTCCCAAAAATACACAAACAGAGAAGACCTGTTCCGGGCAGACCGATTGTGTCGGGGAATAACAGCCTCACTGAGAATGTCAGTCAATATGTGGACAATTTTTTGGCACCTTTTGTCTCGTGTCTGCCATCTTATATTAGGGACACCAAGGATGTGGTCACCAGGTTCCAGGACATTCAGGTCACAGCTCACACAAAATTGGCTAGTCTTGATGTTGAGGCCCTATACACCAATATAAGACACGATTTAGGGATTAAGGCGGTATCCACATATCTCTCCACAAAAAGCACCATATTTCGAACACATAATGAGTTTCTTCTCACTCTTCTCAATTTTTTACTCACTCACAACTATTTTCTTTTTGATGGTCATTTTTATTTACAGCTAATTGGTACCGCGATGGGTAGTAAGTGTGCACTGAATTATGCAAATTTATTTTTAGGGTGGTGGGAAGACACTATAGTTTTTACATCTGATCTGGCTAATTTCACTCAACACGTTCTTTTCTGGGGTCGTTACATCGATGATGTACTATTGCTTTGGGATGGCACCACAGATCAATTTCAAGAGTTCGTTCGTGTCCTCAACACCAACTCTATAGGTATGACTTTTACCTCTGAAATACATGACAGAACCATCACTTTCTTGGACCTCACACTTGTCCTGGACCCTGATGGCCACATCCAGACTGAGGTCCATCGAAAACCCACCTCAACTAACAATTTGTTGCAGTGGGACAGCTATCACCCGAAACCACTAAAAAATGGAATACCGGTTGGACAATACATCAGAGCCCGTAGGAACTGTTCAGACAATGAGAGCTTCATTAAAGAAAGTAAAACCTTATATGAACGATTCCGTGCCAGAGGATATCCGAAAAAAGTATTGCATCATGCCTATGCGAGGGTATGCAATACCAATCGTACTGCGTTACTTAACACCAGCCAAGCAGATACCAAGGCACAGGCTGTTAGATGTATTGGCACCTTTGACGCACAAAATAACCGTATCTTTCAGATTTTGAAAAAACATTGGCATGTCCTATGGGCGGACAATGACTTAAGGTCAGTTATAACTCAGAATCCCAGTATTACTTACCGCCGAGGCACAAACTTGAAGGATCTTTTGGTCTATAGTTTCTACCGGACAGAACCACCAAAGTCAACTTGGCTAAGATCGGGAGTGGTGGGCACCTTTCCTTGTGGAGACTGTGTCTACTGCCCCTTAGTGAAGAAATGTAAATCCTTCATCAACCCTGTGGATGAAAGGGAATATGTAATAAGGCAGTTCATTAACTGCAAAACTAGAGGCATTATTTATGCAATTCAATGCCCTTGTCCCAAGCTCTATGTTGGAAAAACGTCACAAGAATTTAGGAAAAGGATCTGCCAACATATCAGTAGCATCAACACCAAAGCGGATACGTCTATCTCCAGACATGTGAGAACATATCACAATGGAGATCACAAAGTGCTGAGCTTCTGGGGTATATGCAAAAAAACCCTGGGAGCTAGAAAGGGTGACCTGGATGCCATCCTATTACGAGAGGAAACTAGGTGGATTTACCGCCTCAATAGTTTGAATCCGAAAGGCCTCAATGAGGGCTTTGCCTTCACTGCGTTTTTGTAAATGGGAGAAAGTTCTGTTTGACGACACCAATTATTCTATTTTCAAACAAGTGCACAATCAGCACCTGAATACTATTTATACTATGGAACCAACATGAGGAATGCACCGCATACAGTTAGTGATGTTTGGATAGTTAGATATTACACATCGCATCACTAATCAATTGGACAGTTACAGTAAGTGATATCACTACCAATATGCAGGCAATATATATATCTGATGGCTCCCTTGGAATGGAGTTTGTCCACCAACCAGCTTCCTAATATAAAGACCTTATATACATTTTATAGTTTGGGGAGATGTCACTCAATGCGCTGTAGAGTTATCACCTAATGAGTCCCAGATATTAGGCGTTTCTGAGGCCATTTGTGGGAATATACTCTCTATATGACCTAATCTTTATCCTGTATCTAACATCATCAATCAATACTGTATAATGATAACCAGCATATAATGCATGTCTTTACCCCTCTTTCACCGTCACTATATTGGATGTAGCAGCTTACCTGTCAATTGGTTATTAACTATTGTTATTGCTAATAATAACAATTAGTAATTCATATCATTTCACATTTATATTGTACATTCTCACTCATTGTTTTATATATTAATAATTTCACTGAGTTGGCACATACACTTTCTGACACATTTTCCACTAGGCTAATATTTTTGCGTATAACCCAGATAAAGCTGGGTACTTTAGGGGCGTAGTTATGCCATATAATGTATAATGTATACTGAGTATTCATACTGGATATATCGATGTATGTGCATATGCACTAGATGACACATACTTCTATCCACTATGTGAAGCAGCAATAGGAAAAGCCTCAAATGGTCTAAGTGCAGACTCTCTCTATCTCCTACCTCTATACAGCGCATATACTCTAGAAGACTATCATCGCGCGCACCTACATAGTGCGCAGCGCATGCGCGGATGGACGGACTCGCTGTGATATTATCCAACAGAACGCGCATCTTCTCACTGCGCAGAGCGTCATGATGACGAACTGCAAAGCGCTTAGGATTGGACACAAGAAACACACACAGCACCCTGGGTAATTTACCTGATAGGACATTGAAGTATGAAGCGAGGGAGCGATTGGATATCGGACACGTTAATCAAACGCCCACTATTTAAACCCCTAATGTTGCGGTGTTATTCAATGCTGCCCATTCCCCTGAAGAAGCCATAATGTTGGTGAAACATGTTGGGGGGCAGATCTAGATTTTAGATCAGAACACCACTCTGCCAAGCCTCTATATAGTAGCTCAAACTAGGTAGCGAGCAAGTTGTTATCAGGGCTCATAGGGGCTGGCTCTTAAAGTACAAGCAGCACTTTGTCTCTGCGGCACTTTAGCGCCCCCCTCGCAACAGTTCAGCAATAAGCGAATGCTGCAACTGGTCATTGATCAAACATTAGTCTTTTGACTCATACAATAGCCACTACCATTGAGCCCTGTGATAAAAAACGATTAAGGAGGGAGAGTGTGCACACCTCCTTCACCGATTACAATAGATATTGGCAGATATTGGCGGAGCGGTGACTGTATTTTTAATCATCTTTCTTTTGTGTGGTTCCAAATAAGATACATATGAAACCTTTTTATATATAATCTAATAAAAGTGAAGTTTTAATTTTACACCCGGGTCAAGATAGGTTGCATAGCCTAGTTTAGGCATTAGTTTGTTTGTTTGGTATACGTGAGTGCTACATATTTATACCCTATGCTGGTTCCACCTTAACTGTTTGTAGTCCGACATGAGATCGTAATAATTACTATATATATGTTGAGTCTGGTCAACCGAATCCTCACTCTGATCCTCCTTCCTCCCATTATGTCGCATCTGGGCTAACAAGTGATCCCACATTCGGATATTCACATGACCTATTTTCATCGCCAGTACTTGGTTTGGCTTTCTTGCAAGGAGCGTTGAAGAGGTACCTGAGATATTATGCCCTGATTCCCAACCTCTTGAGCCTTCACAGTCTCAAGAAGATGACGGTGGTGAACCGCTATCATTTGTTCATGAGGTGGATGATGATGAGACACAGTTGCCAATCACTGAGGTGGTGGTTAATTCAAGTCAGAAGGATGAGCAAGGAAGTGGAAGAGGAGGGGGTGGAGATTGAGGTCACTGACCCAACATGGTTAGGTGAAAAGCCGGGCGAGGCCTGCAGTACAGAGGGGGAGGGATCCGTAGCACCGCAACAGTCTGGAAGAGCCAGTGGGGTTGCAAAAGGGAGACGTCAGCCCACACCAAACAGGCCTGCAACCGTTACACCGAACACCCCCATGCATAAATCTACCCTGCCAAAAGGGTAGGTGTTCCGCAGTATGGCGCTTTTTTTAGGAAAGTGCAGATGACAAAAGAGTGGTAGTTTGAAACCTGTGCTGTACCAAAATGAGCCGGGGCGTGAACACTAGCAACCTTACCACCACCAGCATGATCCGCTACATGGCATCCAAGTACCCTAATAAGTGGCCTGAATGCCTGGGTCCACACTGTGCATCTGCGGGTCCCACCACTGCCTCCACTTCCCCTGTGTTATGCACTGCTGGCCAATCCCCTGTCGAAGGCGCAGGCCCGGATGCCCCTCTCCCTGCACCTGGACTTTCGCATGAAGCGTCACCAACATCATCCACTTCCCTGTCCCAGCCCAGCGTCCAAATGTCGATAACACAGGCATTTGAACACAAGCGCAAATACCCACCCACAGGCCGTAGCACTAAATGAGCAACTTTCGAAATTACTGGCCCTTGAAATGTTGCCATTTAGGCTTATGGATACTGAGGCCTTCCGCAGCCTGATGTCAGTGGCCGTCCCTCCATACGCAGTATCCAGCTGCCATTTTTTTTTACGGTGTGCCGTGCCCGCCTTACACCAGCATGTGTCCCAGAACATCACCCGTGCCCTGACCAATGCACTTACTGAGAAGGTCCACCTCACCACGGACACATGGACAAGTGCTGGTGGCCAGGGATGCTACATTTCCCTGACCGCACACTGGGTGAATGTTGTGGAGGCCGGGAGTGGGTCGGACCCTGGGATGGCACAGGTGCTACCCACGCCCCAGGATTGCGGACCCTATGTCCATCAGGGTTTCCGCCACAAGCTACGTTACTGGCTCCAACCCCTACTTCTCCTCCTCCACCTCCTCCACTTCCACCTCTAACAGCAGTCAGTCATCAGTCGCTAGCTGGAAGCAGGGTAGCACTGCTGTGGGTAAGCGTCAACAGGCCATGCTGAAGCTGATATGTTTAGGGGACACTCAACCTACAAACAGGCAATGTTGTGTCTGACAATGGCCGTAACTTGGCCGTAACCTGACACACATTCTATGCCTAGCCCATGTCTTAAACTTAGTGGTTCAGGGGTTTATCAAAACCTACCCCAAATTGCAGGAGCTACTAGTGAAGGCGCGCCGCGTGTGTGCCCATTTACGAAATTCGTCCACAGCTTCAGTCGATCTGTCAACGCTGCAGAAGCGCTTGCGGTTTGCAGCTCACCAACTGATGTGCGACGTGAGCACGCGGTGGAACTCTACGTTCTACATGTTGGCCATTCTTTGTGAGCAGCAGAGGGCAGTTGTGGAATAACAGCTGCAACATGGTCGTCACCTTTCCAGTCAACTGCCACTATTCACAAGCGAGGAGTGGGCATTGATTTTAGACCTTTGTGAGGTTTTAAAAAACTTTGATGAATCCACACAGATGGTTAGTGGCGATAACGCTATTATCAGTGTAACCATCCTACTGCTGTGTCTACTCAAATGATCGCTGCTCATAATTAAGGAGGATGCTTTGAAGGTGGCAGACGAGGTAATGGGGGAGGAGATGACACAGGGTGACAGCCAGTAGAGTTGAGCGAACCCGAACCTGCCTCCAGTGGCGTAGCGTGTGTTGCCAGCACCCGGGGCGAACCTAGTATGGCGCCCCCTAACTTTTGTGCATGCGCCTCTCTATAGAATGACACCCCACAGCATACCAAGACCAATATTACCACTAATACTATAAAAGAGACATATATCGCAATCCATTGCAGGATCTCATAAAATACAGGGTTCCATATGGTTTTACATACCATACATATGGGACACTGATATCCTGATATCCAGTTTCTTCATCTGAATTGGTTTGTAGTAAAACAAGAAGCAGGCCAGAACCAACAAAAAACAAAAGCATACTTGAAATCTAGTAGACAACATTATAGCTAATGTTCGGTCAATTCTAAATCCAAGTAAATCCACTTACCTCATGGCACTGCTCTACTGTGCAACATCCTGATAACAAATAAACTCTGATCTGCCGCTGAATTGGTTTGTAGTAAAACAAGAAGTAAAACAAGAAGCAGGCCAGAACCTACAAAAAACAAAAGCATACTTGAATCTAGTAGACATTATAGCTAATGTTCAGTCAATTCTCTAAGTAAATCCACTTACCTCAATTTAAAATCGCCTGCTTTTGATTTTTGCTAATTTTTCAATCACTGTTTCGAACTCTATTTTGAAATCTCGCTCAATTGAAAGCATTGCTAGGTTAGTCAGTCTTTCCTGGCTCATTGTAGATCTTAGATATGTTTTGATTAATTTCAGTTTGGAGAAACTTCTTTCACAACTTCGCAAATCTAAAGCGGTCCAGCTAGCAGGCTGCTCATCGGTGTTGACTTCCTTATACAAGATAATGTGCTTCCGAAGGCGACTTATTTCATTGAACATAGCTGCAGCATTCAACTCTGTGTACTTAGCACATGTGTGCTGAATTTGTTCAATGATAAAATCATCTTTTGCAATATCTAGCAAAGTCTGGATTTGCAGGAAAGCAAATCGCTGGTGAAGCATATTCATCTGTGTTGAGCGTTTTGTGATTTCTGCCACAAGACGATCAATTGCTTCTAGTTGTTCTCATTTTGTTTGTTGCATTAAGGTCAAGCCAGCATCACAACTTAGCTCACCAGGCATCTTTTTACGTCTTCCAACTCTTCTCTCTGTAGAAATGTTGTACATTTGACATATCTGCAGAGCTTTCTCAGTTGCCTCTGACACTACACTGTCTCGTTTTTCCTGGCAAAATAAAACCAGTGCTTTCAGCTTTTGCACACACTGATCAAGGGCAAGTCCTTTTTGCTGCAAGTAGAGCTGAGCATCGTTCACTTCATTTAATACTGGACTCCAAAAATGCAAGAATGAAAAAAAAAGGATAAGTCATAATGCAAACTAATATACTTCCTGCATCCCCTTTGGTTTCAAAGTTTTCTCCTGGCCTGTCTCGCAGCATTTCCAAAGCATCTATTATTTTATCAGTGTGTTTAGCAAGTACACATACAGCTTCATGCTTTGAACTCCATCTTGTGTCACATGATCGCTTTAAGTTAATTGGTACATGTTCCTTAAGAACATCCCATCTATGGGTGGAGCTTGAGAAGAAAGTATATAATTTTTCTACAGTGCTTAAGAAAGTTGTAGACTTTGTTCCAACACCAACTGCATGCACACCAGCAAGATTGAGCGAGTGATTGTTACATGGCACAAACACTGCTTTGGGATTGATATCCAAAATGCGCTTCTGTACTCCACTAATGTGTCCAGCCATAGTTGCTGCGTTGTCGTATCCTTGGCCATAGCAGTGCTCCAGCTTAAGACCATCTGTCTGTAACTTGTCATAAATCTGTTTTGTAATAATATCTGCTGATTTCCCAGATAATTGAATAAAATCAATGAATGATTCGAGAACGTTGACTTCAGTATCTTCAATGTGAACATATCGAATCACTTGTGACATTTGGTCAGTGTGAGAAATATCTGGAGTGCTATCAAACTTGATAGCAAAATACTTGGCCTTTGTGATTCTTTGCAAGATGGCTGTTCTAACATGATCACCAAGCAAGCTGATGAACTCATTCTGGCTCTGTGGAGAGAAGTAGGACACAGAGTACCCATGTGCCTGCTGAACTTTGTGAAGGTGCTGATTGGCAACTGGGTCATATTTTGCTAGTAGCTTGAAAGTTTCTAGGAAGTTTCCACAGTTATCATCAGTGCTAATATTTTCAGAGTGACCACGTAAGGGTAAGGATTGCCTTGCTAGATATAGCACACAGTCAAGTATTCTGGCTAGGATTGCCCTCCACTTTTCAAATGACCTCTGTTGTGCAAGCTGGGCAGCAGCATCAATAGTTTCTTGTTTTTGTAGCCGCATTTCAAATTCTTTCCACATTGTAAATGCACGAAGGTGGTAAAAACTACGCTCATGTTCTAGCAACCTGGGGTTTAGTTTTCCCTATGCTTTAAATCCATTAGACTTTCCAAAAGAACTTTTACCTTTGGCCTTCTGGAAAAGCATACAAGGAAAGCAATATGCAGTACATTTCATAGGTGAAAACACTAACCATGTCCTTAACATAGTCTCGCCATTCTCCAAATTCATGTAGAACCAGTCCTTAGAAAATGACCTGCCATCACTATCTTTTGGAAACAATGCATCCTTATTCTGTAGTTCCACTGTTCCTCTCTTGACAAGTTCAGCCTGACGTATCTGTCCCACTGCTAGTTTATGCGTGTCTCTGGACTGCCGCTCCATACCCTATACCATTGACTCCGGGGGCGGAGTTCCGGTGGCACGGCAGCTAACAGTAAGAGGCCGCCAGAACTCCACCACCGCCCCCATTATACTAAATGGGGATGGATCGTCAGTCCGGGGGCATATGTAAAGTAGTGGCAGAATCCGACAGGCTGTTCACCTGCCGGAACAGCCTGCTGGACTGCCCTGCCGCCAATGTGAAAGTAGCCTAAAACTTGGTCAGTGACTGCAGAGATCCTTGTCTGGACATGATGAGATGAAGAGGAATCTGAACAGCAGGTATGCAGTGAAGTGCCATGAGAGCCAGGCAGGCCAAGGTGGCGGTCAGGGTGCTGGGAAAGGATGACCAAAGACAGTACTGCCTCTAGGATGCCATCTGCCCATCTCTGCTGTTCATATACCAGCCCAGGCCAGGCCCAGGGTAGGCCTGGTACAGTACAGTAGAGATGGGCAGATGGCATCACAGAGGCAGTAATGTCTCAGTTCCTCTGGTAAGGTTATCCTGCCACATCAGAACCATGAATGCCAGACTGCCATGCCAGCTGCTTGGCCTGGCTGAGCTCTGGCACTTCACTCATTGATTTATCACCCTTACATGTCCAGTGCACACTGTAAAGCCACCAGCCAGCCACCATCTCCATCCCCCCACACACCTCAGGGTCATCATGGTGGCATCATGTTCACCTCACAAGACCCAACTTAATCACTAACTCAGTCAGCCTCAGCAGCACAGGGGCAGCAGCAGCTCCCTGGCTCCATCTCTACCTCTGCTCTACTGGAAAACAGGTCTGACTCTGAGTCTCTCTCCTCTCACTCAAGTTTTCTTTCTCTCTGAAGAAAATGGCCACCGCTGCCTCCTGGCAATCTCCTGACTCCTTCTGCTCCCGAGTCCCGCGCTCCGCACTTTCCCGCCGTGAAAGTGGGCGGAGCTGGAGGGAGTCAGCCGCCTCTTTGATTCTAACTGCACTGCAGTGCACTGCAGGCAGGGCGCTACGGATCAAGTATCTATCAGCAGGGGGCGGGTGCGCGCGAGCAGCACACTACCATACAGCTCTCTCTGGCTGCTGCGCAGGGTGCGGCAGCGGCGGCAGAGTACGAGAGCTATCCTCATCAGCCTGAAACTTAAGCAGCCAGCGTGCGGCGCCCCCCTGCAGTTTGGCGCCCGGGGCAACGGCCCCCCTGGCCCCCCCATGTTACGCCCCTGCCTGCCTCTTTATAAGCTGGAGTCACGTAGTGCCATACGTCACTCTGCTGCTGTTATAATAGGGAAAGGTTGGTGCCAGTGCGCCCTTTCGAGATTAGGAAAGAAATCTGTTGAACCGGGTGGTGAGAAATCTTCAAGCTAAAGCAGTTATTGAGGGAGGGCGCTTCTACAATCCTACATGTTTTTACCCAGCCCTGAGCCCAGTGATACTGCAAAGTGTTTTTTTTTTTAAATCCATCTGTTACTGAGGTGGGGGTCGGCGGCCATTTTAGCCACAACAGTGTCCTTGGAACTGCATGTGACCTGCATGTGTGTCAGCCTGCCAGGGACATCAGTCTAATCCTTTTTGGTAGCTCAGTGAAGGAAAAAATCCTTTTTTCTGGCAGTTCAAGTACCCTACATTACCCTTTGTATAATATAGGGGTAACATAGTCCATTTCTGTAGTCTGGGGCAAAAATCTGTATTGTGGTGCTATAGAGCACTTGTGTATACAACGCACCAAAACATATTTTCATTTTCAGCAGTGAAATAGTGCATCATTGTATTTTTGGGAAAAAAAGTGGTATTCCAGTTCCTCAAAGCAGTGGTGCATACAGCGTACAAATACCTATTTTAAATCTTAGCACTGAAATAGTGCATTAGTGTGTTTAAGGGAAAAAAAGCTTTGTTCTTGGTTCACAAAGCAGTTGTACATACAGTGTACAAATACATATTTTACATTTCTGCAGTGAAATAGTGCATTAGTGTATTTTTTTGGGGAAAAAAAGCGGTATTCCTGGTACACAAAGCAGTTTTAAATACAGCGCCCAAATATGTATTTTAAATTTCAGCACTGAAATAGTGCATTTTTCTGTTTTGTTGAAAAAAGCTGTATTCTTGCTTTACATAGCAGTTGTGCATACAGTGTACAAATACCTATTTTAAATGTTTGCACTGAAATACTGCATTAGTATTTTTTTGGGAAAAAAGACGTATTCTTGGTCCACAGGGCAGTTTTCAATAAACCGCACAAACACCTACGTTTAAATTTCAGCAGTGAAATACTGCATTAGTGTATTTTGTGGGAAATAAACCCATATTGTTGTCACACAGAGCAGTTTGGCATACAACGCACAAAAACATATTTTAAAATTTAGCAGTGACATACAACATTTCTGTAGTTTGTTGCAATAAACACTTGTTTTGTGATACATAGCAGATCTGAGGCCTACCCTGTATTTCAGTCATTTAAAGTAACCTTTTGAACTCCGCATTTACATAGTTGGTTGCAAACACACTGGTTTTGTGGTAGATAGCACATTTGCGGTGTACACTGCATTTCTGACAGTCAAATAAAACCGATAACTTATGTTTTTACATTGTTGGTTTGAAAAATCAAATTTTTGGTGACAGTGAATTGAATTGCTCCGTTACACTGTTGTGTGACCTAAAGAAATGTATTCTGTTTATGACAGGGCACACTGCCTTACTGTATATTGAACTTAATTGTTGACTATTGGCAGTTAAATGCAGCAGTCTCTTATTCTTCTTTATGACTCTGCTGGCAGGGTTTCCCAGGGCCATAACCATAGTCGTTCCACAGAAGTGGAATAGATTGAGTGCAGGGATGCCCAACCACTTAGGTTTGAGGATGGGGCCAGGGGAAGACAACGGCAGCACATCTCTGATGATGACGAAACACAGGTGCAAACCGCTGCGGCTTTCTGTGGTGTGCAGACCGACAAAGAGGGCAGGGGTGAAAAATGGGTGGAAGATGATGTTGAGAACAATGAGGTCCTACACCCGAAAATATACCACTAAAATCCATGTTTTCCATTAGTGGTGATAAGATCATAATTTTTTAGGCCAGGAATTACCTTTGCGGCCTGCGCTGCATATGTGCCGGGGACAATAATATAGTTAATCAGTCTGGGAGTTCAGGGGTTGACATATTCCAATTATTTGCTGTCAAGTTATACTGCACTGCATAGGTGACAGTGACCGAAAATGTGAGTAATCCTCTTTTAAATTGTTGGGCGCAATATTACCTTTTTTGCTGGGTACAAACCCCTGCTCTGCATAGGTGACAGTGACCTAAAATGTGAATAATCCTCTTTTAAATTGTTGGATGCAATATTACAATTTTTACCGGGTACAAAGCCCTGCTATGCATAGGTGACAGTGACCGAAAATGTGAATAATCCTCTTTTAAATTGTTGGATGCAATATTACAATTTTTACCGGGTATAAACCCTTGCTCTGCATAGGTGACAGTGACCGAAAATGTGAATAATCCTCTTTTAAATTGTTGGGTGAAATATTACCATTTTTGCCAGGTAAAAACCCCTGCACTGCCTAACTGCCCGGGAACTAATTGGCGGTTTCATTCTTGCATGACATAAAGTCTTTTTGGCCTCTGAAGCCAAAGGTAGTCTCCAACAACATGTTTTTTATTTTTTATTTTTTAAAATAAATTGCTGTAGACCCCAAAAAATTGGGAATTATAAAAAATAAAACAAAGTGTAAGTGCACGGTAGTATAACAATGGTTTGGTGAGGCAGGTATACATGTCTATTCTGCATAAGTTACAAACAAGTCCTGTGGGATCCATGCCTGGTTCCTTTTAATAAACGAAAGCTTGCCCACATTGGCTGCGGACAGGCAGCTGCGCTTGTCTGTGATAATGCCCCCAGCCATGCTAAACACACGTTCAGACAATAGAGTGGCTGCAGGGTAGGCCAGCACCTCCAAGGCATAAAGGGCAACCTCAGGACATGTGCCCAATTTGAAGACCCAGAAGTTCAATGGGGCAGACCCAGTGGCGTAGCTAGAAATGATAGGGCACCACAGCATATATTTGACTGGGGTCCCTCCTCCCACAGTAATTTTTGCGCAACCCCTCTTCCTTTCATGCCACCATTCCTGGTGCTACTAAAGATAGCTCTTATAGCTATCTTAGGCCAGGCCCAGTATCTGTTTCATCCACTTTCTACACTGTCTGTACTGCCACTGTATATAATTTCATTGAATAATACTGTTGAGGGGGCCCTGACAAAGTCTTTTAGTCCTCCTCCTCCAGGATGGGCCCCTTCTAGGTCAGGGCCCTAAAGCAGTAGCTTCCCCTGTAGTTATGCCCCTGGGCAGACCCATCAGTCAGTACGTGTACTGTTCCACCATGTTGCTGGAATTCTGCCTCCTGCTAAGACGTTCCAGATCTGCTGGTGTTGCAGGTTGTTGTGGCGTAATGACAAAGCTTTTCCACATTTCGCCCATGAGATAACCCTTCCTTATGAGGTGTTGGTGGTGACCCAGCTGCGTTTGCGACTTCTTTCTCCTCCTCCTCTGCCTTCACCTTGTGCTTCCACTGAGTCCCCGATGTCAGGTGTGAATGCCATCATCAGCATGTCTACGGGTGGGCGCATCTACCTATAACACTAGAGGGAATTAATGATGGCACGTTGTCCTTGTAACAGGGGTTCAGCAGGGTGGCTACCCAGTAATCAGCACAAGTTAGAATGTAGTAGTAACTCAGCGGTCGTTGCGCATGCACTGCAGCATGTAGTCGCTCATGTCTGCCAGGCTGCTCACAGGCAAGGACAAGCTGTCCTCTTTGAGGGAGGTGTATCGTCTTTGTCCTCTGTATCCCCCAGCGTTCCTCCTCCTCATCATCCTCCTAATCCTCCAGAACTGTGCCCTGGCTGGACAATTGTGTTTCAGGCCAGGGCCTATGTTGATACAGGAACCCACCCTCTGAGCCACTTGGATGTCACTGGCCTTAAGTTAAGGATATGGTGTGTATATAGTTTTGTTTGTTTTTATAGTTAATTTAGCTGCATTATAGTTATTTTAATATGTTTTTAAGTAAATTTGTAAATAGTTTGTTAATAGTTTGAGTGAAGGGGGGGTGGGGTTGTTGTATGTGTTCAGCAATTTCTGCAACCCAAATTCAGCACACGTGGCAGGCAAGGGATGTGCATCAAACCGACTAGGCCCAGACCTGCTATTATATTTCGCCCATTAGCGCACAACACCAGGCCGGACTGGAGGCTCAGTGTTACCAACCAATCATCGGTCTGTTGTTCCATGGCTCCTGCGCAGTTTGGGGTTTGTCCCACAAACACACACGTTTTAAAACAGCCTGCTGTTGTTTCCACCTGGCTGAGCTGCTGTGGGTGGTGAAGGTGTTACGCTGAGCGGGTGAGGGGGTAGTAGAGGAGGAGGAGGAAGCCGAGTAGGACTAGGAGGTAACAGGAGGCAAAGAGAAATGCCCTGCAATCCTCTGGTGCGGAAGGACATTCGCAAAAAATGCTATGCGCCTCAGGCCCAGCCGCCACTGCATTTACCCAGTGTGCTCTTAAGAGAGATATAATGTCCCTGCCCGTTCTTACTGGTCCATGTATTGGTTGGTTTTGTGGATCTTGCCACAGATGGCGTTGCGCAGTGCACACCTGATTTTGTCCGCCACTTGGTTGTGCAGGAAAGGGTTGGCTCGCCTGCAAAAGTTGTGGTGGCTGGGATCCATGTACTGTGGGACAGCCACCGCCAAAAGGCTTTTTAAACTGTCCACCAGACAGAATGGACCAGGAATTTTGAAATCAAGGCATTCAGAGCCAGGGAAAGTGGGTGGGTGTGGTGGTACTCCCTCTTTCTATTTCTCTTTCTCTACAGTGTTTAGAGATCGACAGCTGATAGCTGAACACTTCCATGGGATTCGGTGGAGATGCTTGGTGACGGTGCCAGATGTGGTGGCGTTGCCGTCACATCCTCTGTTTGCTGGGTGGCAGGTGCCACTGTCACTCACTTGGGCTCAAGATTAAAAATTTTATTTATTATTTTTCTGTATTTTATGTTATTTTAGGTCATTTCCCCATCCTTATTTGTTTGCAGGACATTTACCTACATTTTGCTGCCTTTTGCAGCCCTCTAGCCCTTTCCAGGGCTCTTTTACAGCCATTTTAGTGCCAGAAAGTTCGGGTCCCCATTGACTTCAATGGGGCTTGGATTCGGGGTAAAGTTCGGATCCCGAACCCGAACAATTTTGTGAAGTTCGGCCGAACTTTTCAAACCCGAATATCCAGGTGTCCGCTCAACTCTATTAGCCAAACCTCCCCCAGTTCGTCTTCTCAGCGCGAATTGGCTATGAAGAGGAGGAGGAGGAGCTGGAGACACTGGCCTCTGCTACAGAGGCTAGTACCCATAGAAATTTAATTCCAGCTGTTCAGAGTGGATGGGCAGAAGAGGAGGAGGAGGAGGATGAGGGTATGGAGAGTCATCCTGAAGTTGACATTGACGACTTGCCCGTTGGTACTCTGGCACACATGGCTGACTTCATGTTAGGCTGCCTTTCCCACGACCCTCGCGTTATGCGCATTTTAGGTAACACAGATTACTGGGTGTTTACCGTTCTCAACCCCTGCTACAAAGAGAACTTCTCATCTCTCATTCATGTGGTGAAGAGGACGAGTAAAACCGTGCAATACCAGAAGGTACTTGTTGACAGATTGCTCCAAAATTTTCCATCTGACAATGTGGCCGCTAGAGTCCGTACTTCCTTAGGCAACCGAGGAAGGGAGACAAAGGGATCACACAGTAGTTCCAACAGAGGCAGGTCAACATTTTCCAAGGCATGGGACACTTTCATGACACCCCGCCAGCAACCTCACACTGAATCACAGAATAGTGCTACAAGGAGGGAAAGGTTTTGAAGGATGGTGAAGGAATACATTGCAGACCATGTCAGCATCCTAAATGATCCCTCAGTGCTTACAACTAGAGATGAGCGAACACCTGGAAGTTCGGGTTCGGAAAAATCGGCCGAACTCCCTGAAAATGTTCGGGTTCGGGAACCTGACCCGACCCGAACTTTATCCCGAACCCGAACCTTATTGAAGTCAATGAGGACCCGAACTTTTAGGCACTAAAAAGGCTGTAAAATAGTCCAGGAACGGGCTAGAGGGCTGCCAAAGGCAGCAAAATGTAGGTAAATCCCCTGCAAACAAATGTGGATAGGGAAATTAATTAAAATAAAATAAAATAAATAAAATTTAACCAATATCAATTGAAGAGAGGTCCCACTGCAAGAAATCATGCGTCATATCACCCAACACTGGAGAAGGCCACTTTCAGTTATTTCGGACCCAGTACTGAGACAGAGGAGAGCGGTCCCACAGCAAGGAATCATGCATCATTTCACCCACCACAGGAGAAGGCCACTTTCAGTTATTTCAGCCCAGCACCCAGACCGAGGATACAGGTCCCACAGCAAGGAATCATGCGTCATATCACCCACCACTGGAGAAGGCCACTTTCAGTTATTTCGGACCCAGCACCCAGACAGAGGAGAGAGGTCCCACAGCAAGGAACCATGCGTCATATCACCCACCACTGGAGAAGGCCACTTTCAGTTATTTCGGCCCCAGCACCCAGACAGAGGAGGAGGTCCCACAGCAAGGAATCATGCGTCATATCACCCACCACTGGAGAGGGCCACTTTCAGTTATTTCGGCCCCAGCATCCAGACAGAGGAGAGAGGTCCCACAGCAAGGAATCATGCGTCATATCACCCACCACCGGAGAAGGCCACTTTCAGTTATTTCGGCCCCAACACCCAGACAGAGGAGAGGTTCATTCAACTTTGGGTTGCACCGCAAGATCATGGTAAAGTTAAAAAAATGAGGAGTTAATAAATAAGTGCCCCGGAGTACAAGAATACATGGTTGAGGGGGAGGCAGTCATAAATTTCTATTCTGCACAAGGGAGGGACAGGTCCTGTGGGATCCATGCCTGGTTCATTTTTATGAACGTCAGCTTGTCCACGTTGGCTGTGGACAGGCAGCTGCGTTTGTCAGTAATGACGCCCCCTGCCGTGCTGAATACACGTTCAGACAAAACGTTGGCCGCCGGGCAGGCCAGCACCTCCAAGGCATAAAATGCTAACTCTGGCCACGTGGACAATTTGGAGACCCAGAAGTTGAATGTGGCCGAACCATCAGTCAGTACGTGGAGGGGTGTGCAGACGTACTGTTCAACCATGTTAGTGAAATGCTGCCTCCTGCTAACACGTTCCGTATCAGGTGGTGGGGCAGTTAGCTGTGGCGTGGAGACAAAACTTTTCCACATTTTTGCCATGCTAACCCTGCCCTCAGAGGAGCTGGCCATGACACAGCTGCGTTGGCGACCTCTTGCTCCTCCCCTGCTTCACCTTGGGCTTCCACCTGCTCCCCTGTGACATTTGGGAATGCTTGTACTCGCGCATCTTCCTATCACGCTCCAGTGCAGGAAGAAAGGTGGGCACATTGTCTTTGTACCGGGGATCCAGCTTTGTGGCAACCCAGTAGTCCGCACACGTTAAAATGTGGGCAACTCTGCTGTCGTTGCGCAGGCACTGCAGCATATAGTCGCTCATGTGTGCCAGGCTCCCTAGAGGAAAGGACAAGCTGTCCTCTGTGGGAGGCGTATCATCATCGTCCTTCGTATCCCCCCAGCCACACACCAGTGATGGGCCTGAGCTGTGTCGGGTGCCACCCCGCTGTGAACTTGCTTCATCCTCATCCCCCTCCACCTCCTCCTCATCCTCCTCGTCCTCCAGTAGTGGGCCCTGGCTGGCCACATTTGTACCTGGCCTCAGCTGTTGCAAAAAAACTCCCTCTGAGCCACTTCTAACTGACTGGAATGAAAGTGCTAAAAAATGACCCCTCATCCTCCTCCTCCTCCTCCTCCTGGGCCACCTCCTCTTCCATCATCACCCTGAGCGTTTTCTCAAGGAGACATAGAAGTGGTATTGTAACGCTGATAACGGTGTCATCGCCACTGGCCATGTTGGTGGAGTACTCGAAAGTGCAACAGGGCACACAGGTCTTTCATGGAGGCCCAATCATTGGTGGTGAAGTGGTGCTGTTCAGCAGTGCGACTGACGCGTTCGTGCTGCAGCTGAAACTCCACTATGGCCTGCTGCTGCTCGCACAGTCTCTCCAGCATGTGCAAGGTGGAGTTCCACCTGGTGGGCACGTCGCATATGAGGCGGTGAGCGGGAAGGCCGAAGTTCCGCTGTAGCGCAGACAGGCGAGCAGCGGCAGGATGTGAACGCCGGAAATGCTCACAGACGGCCCTCACTTTATGCAGCAGCTCTGACATGTCGGGATAGTTGTGAATGAACTTCTGCACCACCAAATTCAGCACATGCGCCAGGCAAGGGATGTGCATCAAACCGGCTAGTCCCAGAGCTGCGACGAGATTTCGCCCATTATCGCACACCACCAGGCTGGGCTTAAGGCCCACCGGCAGAAACCACTCGTCAGTCTGTTGTTCAATACCCCACCACAACTCATGCGCGGTGTGGGGCCTGTCCACCAAACATATGAGTTTCAGAATGGCCTGCTGACGTTTACCCCGGGCTGTGCTGAAGTTGGTGGTGAAGGTGTGTGGCTGACTGGATGAGCTGGTGGAAGCAGAGGAGGAGGAAGCTGAGTAGGAGGAGGAGGCTACATGAGGCAAAGAATGATGCCCTGCGAACCTTGGCGGAGGAAGGACGTGCGCCAAGAAACTCTTCGCCTGCGGCCCAGCCGCCACTACATTTACCCAGTGTGCAGTTAGGGAGATATAGCGTCCCTGGCCGTGCTTACTGGTCCACGTATCTGTGGTTAGGTGGACCTTGCCACAGATGGCGTTGTGCAGTGCACACTTGATTTTATCGGATCCTTGGTTGTGCAGGGAAGGCACGGCTGTCTTGGAGAAGTAGTGGCGGCTGGGAACAACATACTGTGGGACAGCCATGGACATCAGCTGTTTGAAGCTGTCTGTGTCCACCAGCCTGAATGACAGCATTTCAAAGGCCAGTAGTTTATAAATGCTGGCATTCAGGCCCAGGGCTCGAGGGTAGATAGGTGGGAATTTACGCTTTCTCTCCAAGGTTTGTGAGATGGAGAGCTGAACGCTGCCGTGTGACATGGTGGAGATGCTTGGTGACGCAGGGGGTGTTGTCGGTGGCACATCCTCTGTTTGGTGGGCGGCAGGTGCCAACATTCCTCCCGAGGCGGAGGAAGAGGCCGAGGCAGCAGCAGAAGAGGGAGCAGGGGGAGCCAGAGTGAGTTCCTTGCTTTTAAGGTGTTTACTCCACTGCAGTTCATGCTTTGCATGTAGATGCCTGGTCATGCAAGTTGTGCTAAGGTTCAGAACGTTAATGCCTCGCTTCAGGCTCTGATGGCACAGCGTGCAAACCACTCGGGTCTTGTCGTCAGCACATTGTTTAAAGAAGTGCCATGCCAGGGAACTCCTTGAAGCTGCCTTTGGGGTGCTCGGTCCCTGGTGGCGGTGGCCAGTAGCAGGCAAACTCTCTTGGAGGCGGCTGTTCTGCTTTTGCCCCCTGCTCTCTCTTTTGCTAAGCTGTTGGCTCGGTCTCACCACTACCTCTTCCTCTGAACTATGAAAGTCAGTGGCGCGACCTTCATTCCATGTGGGGTCTAGGACCTCATTGTCACCTGCATCGTCTTCCACACAGTCTTCCTCCCTGACCTCCTGTTCGGTCTGCACACTGCAGAAAGACGCAGCAGTTGGCACCTGTGTTTCGTCATCATCAGAGACGTGCAGACTCCGATGAGGTGGTATTCCCATGTCCTCATCATCAGGAAACATCAGTGGTTGTGCATCAGTGCATTCTATATCTTCCACCACTGGGGAAGGGCTAGGTGGATTCCTTTGGGAAACCCTGCCAGTAGAGTCTTCAAACAGCATAAGAGACTGCTGCATAACTTGATTCTCAGACAGTTTCCCTGATATGCATGGGGGTGATGTGACAGACTGATGGGCTTGGTTTTCAGGTGCCACCTGTGCGCTTTCTGCAGAAGACTGGGTGGGAGATAACGTTGTGAACATGCTGGGTCCACTGTCGGCCATCCAATTGACTAGCGCCTGTACCTGCTCAGGCCTTACCATCCTTAGAACGGCATTGGGCCCCACTAAATATCGCTGTAAATTCTGGCAGGTACTGGAACCTGAGGTAGTTGGTTCACTAGGACAAGTGGCTGTGGCAGAAGTGCCACGTCCTCTCCCAGCACAAGAGGGTATACTAATACCACCACGACCGCGTCCGCGTCCCTTACTAGATGTTTTCCTCATTGTTACCGTTCACCAAGCACCACAATAAGAAAAAAAATGTTTGGCCCAATGTATTGATTTCAAATGCAGGTCTTTTTTTAAAGGGACCTAACACTATCTGCCTATTTATTTATTTAGCGTATTACACTAATCCAGGCACAGCAGTAACCACTGATTTAGGGGAATATCTATTTTAGGGCTAGTATTTAGGCCCTGGATGAAAGGTATCCTTTTATGGACAGATTTACAATTGGCCTGCAACAGCTCGAACACCATATTCATGGTATTGCTATTTTGGCAATTGAATTTCACCCCAGAACAAAATATATGTTTTGGCGGACACTATGACTCTTGGCCTGCAACAGCTGAGACACCAGATTCAGGGTATTGCTATTTTGGCAATTGAATTTCACCCCAGAACAAAATATATGTTTTGGCGGACACTATTATACTTTGCCAGCCACAGCTGAAACCACTGATTTATGTTATTGCTATTTTGGCAATTGAATTTCACCACAGAAAATAATCTATCCTTTGCCAGACAGCAGACAGTATTATACTTGGCTAGCCAAAGCTGGTACACCTGATTTAGGGGATTGATATTTGGGCAATTGTATTTAACCCCTAATAAAATATAGAAATTGTTATCCTGAGTTTCTAGGGGTGACAATTAGCACAGCCAAGCCCCTGATGTAGGATATAGTAAAAAAAAAACTAGTATTGATAGATTAATGGACTTGGTGGCAGCTTGTTCTGGTGCACCACAAGTCACAAAATGGCCGCCGATCAACCCAGAAAATAAGTGACAGAAAAATGCTCTGTGCAGCCTAAAAACCAGTGAGCAAGTAACTAGCAGAAGTTCAATCATTCACAGCTGTAGATCGATCCGTTCATTAGGTGCTGTTGCTGACTTTTCCCTGTCTAATCTCGCCCTCACAGAAGCTGCGTCCTCTCCCTACACTAATCAGAGCAGTGTGACGTGCGGCGCGACGTGACTCCAGCTTAAATAGAGGCAGGGTCACATGCTGCACTTGGCCAATCACAGCCATGCCATTAGTAGTCATGGCTGTGATGGGCACTTAGGGCAAGAAGTAAAACGCTAGCTGACTGGCTGCTGTGCAGCCCTTCAGAAAGCGGGAAGTAATCGCCAAACAACGAACCCGAACCCGAACTTTTTTGAAAATGTCCGGGTTCGGGTCTGTGTCCCGGACACCCCAAAATTCGGTACGAACCCGAACTATGCTCGAACTGTTCGCTCAACACTACTTATAACTACTAGGTGTCCAAGCTGGAAACGTGGCACAAACTTGCACTCTACGCCTTGGAGGTGCTAGCCTGCACTGCCACCAGCATATTGTTTGTGCGTGTATTTAGTGCTGCTGGTGGCATTATAACAGATAAGCGTATCCGCTTGTCCACTGAAAATGCTGACAGGTTGACTCAGATAAAAATGCTTTATACAGTCTGCTCACCTGTATGCCATCACTGCAATGTTTAATGGGGTTTGCTAGGCTTCAGGCCCTCACCTTTAATGTTTTATTTGGTCTGCTCACCTGTAGGCCATCGTTGCAAAGTTTTATGGGGTTCGCTGACCTTCAGGCCCTTACTACAATTTTTTATAGGGTTCGTTCACCTTCAGGCCCTCAACTATAATGTTTTAGACGGTAACCAGCATGCCCTTGCTCCAAATGTTTTTGAGGGTCACCAGTAGGCCATCAATGAAAATTTTTCAAGGGTGTGTATGATGCCCTCCGTTATGTTTAAAGGGTATATTGGAGTGCTGGTTCCTTGTAATTTTTGTCAGCCCTTGCAGTTAGTGCATAGGCTTTATGAGATCAGCAGTGTACCTGAACAATT
The DNA here is from genome assembly GCA_033119425.1 of Bufotes viridis. Taxonomy (NCBI): domain Eukaryota; kingdom Metazoa; phylum Chordata; class Amphibia; order Anura; family Bufonidae; genus Bufotes; species Bufotes viridis. The sequence continues at coordinate 365,807,254 of CM065591.1, read as the reverse complement.
GTAGCACCATGTGAATGAGGCCCTCCTTTATGTGATATACAGTCTGTATTGGAGTTCTTCTTCCTTGTAATTTTTGCCATCATTTGCACTGTATATACAATTTAATATACAGGAAAGAATGTTTCCTAACAATTTTACCTCTAAAATTGTCTTGTTTTTTTTTGAGGGGGCAGGATTTTGGGCGTGATTTTGTTGCTATGTAAAACTGGTAGACAGCTGGGACAATATGGTTCCCAGCAGAGACATTGGAGTCCAAGATGCATCCAGACATGGTCCCCATGCTGTTCCAGATCCATTTCCCTGCTGGCCACAGGTTGCCTGTGATCAAGGTGCTTCTTGGAAGATCCTTGGTTATATCAGATCCAGTATTTATATCCGTGCTCATGTGTTTCCCCTTCCTCATCCTCTTCTTGCTCTGTTGTACTGCCTGGTTTTGACTCTCGGCTTGGTTTATTGACTTGTCTCTGGTTGCTTCTCTGGTTGTGCTGTATTTCCTGGTTTTTACTTGGCTCATCTCTGTATTGCCTGACCATTCTGTGTGTTGTCTGTCTTGTCCATTTCTCCGCACTTAATCAGGTTAGGGACCACCACCCAGTTGCGCTCCGTCTCATAGGTAAGTGCAAGTAGGCAGGGACAGAGGTGTGGGCAGAGTCTGTTGGTCACTTCCCTCCCCCCACTTGTGACAATAAGCTTTTAGTCTAATTCTTCAAAAAAATTGTTTTGAATCTATATCCATCTGAAAACTGTCAAACCGAGGAACTGGGCAAAAGGATAAGCCTTTTTCCAAAGCCTTAGTTTGTGCTGGGCTAAGAATCTTAGATGACAGGTTAATAATCAATAATGGGGTCATACCTGTAAGCGAGTCTGTATGTTCTGCGATGGTACAGCTGCCAGTATTTGCGTTTCCTCCTGGCGGTTGCTGGCTGTTCCCCCTCCGAAAAAAAGGAGGGCGTAATTCTTGTGATCCCGCTTATTCGTGCCTAGAACTTGTGGAGTAGTAGTTTTTCCATGGTGCTTTTCTGTGACCCGGCCCTGAACGCGGTGAGAATTCTTGCCATTTATACACTTTATTTAACAAATAATCTTCCTTGTCCCGCAAAAATTTAGATCTCTTCTTTTCCTCTATTTCTTTTTTGCAGCTTGCAATATACAGTAGCTGTTTACTGTGGTTTTTTTGGCATTTATTTGTATCCAGCTGATCCATAATTTCAGTCATTGCCTTTTGTAATCGATCAATAGTAAGCAGTATCAAATCCAAAGAACATTTATTGATGATTTTTTCAAAATCACTGCAGTAAGCCGAATCCTCTATAAAGAAGGTTGGGAGTAGATGGACCCTCAGGCCTCTCGGGATTCTATTGAGCTTATAATACTCAGCCAGAGTTGTTGCATGTAGTTCATATGAAGTTACTCTCCTTAGCTCACGTTCCCAGTGTCTTTTTTTTGTTACATTTTATAAGTGCACATCCCACGTGACATCCCTAAAGAGAGCCATCCCAAAGTCTCAGGTACAAAGAGTCAAGCACATTGTATCAAACCAAAAGGTACAGCAACAGAGAAAAGAGGAAATGTTCATTAGGTTTAGGTCCAGGGGTTGTCCCACATTAATTTTGAAGGAAGCCACAATGACATCTGCCCAGATTACTAATAATAAAAAATACCCACGTGTAGCATTCATACATAAGTTTCATCCATTCAATTAACAATTTAATTGCACTGTTTGCAAGCACTGGCCATTACTGCATAGATTTTATCCACATATAGTGGAATTTAAAAATCCTCCACTGATCTGTAACAAGCAAAATACAAACTATCATGACAAATTGGTTCATGCCGATATAGGCACCATGAAAGCGATTCACCGTCAGTGGACAACAGGTAACCAGAGTAACGGCACCTTCCCTTGTTTGCATTGTGCTCAATGCTTGCGTATAATTAAGGAAGAGTCTTTTTACCATCCACACACAGGTAAAGCCTTTAAAATTAGGATCTCTTTCACCTGTGAATCCACCAATGTGATTTATTTGATTAAATGTCCTTGTGGCTTATGTTACTTCAGTGAAACTATACATCCAGTGAGAGATTGCATTTGTAAGAATAAGTCAAACATACGTACTGGCAATCTGTTACTACCCTTACGAGGTCATTTTCATAGCTCTCACCATTCTATTTCTCAGCTGAGAATTCAGGTGTTGGAGCAGGTCAAAAGACATAGGAGTGGTGGTGACATAAAAAGTCAAATTATGTAGAGAGGTTTACTGGATTCATACCCTGGGTACATAACAACCCAGGGGATTGAATATGGAATATGAGGTTGTCTATTTGACATAGAGTTATACTTGCAATTTAGCTGCAATATTTCTTTTGATTATTTCTTTTACAGACAGTAAATCCAAGGTGATTCACTGCAGGCCAGCAGTATCTACATTATATTTTGTTGTGTATGTTAATTGTATTTGTTGCATTTCGTTTTGTTTAATTTGATTGAGTTTATTGGACGTCCAATAGAAATTTTTTAGTGTCCAGTGTGGGTGTCTGACGTCACTACATGTGGGAGGGAACTATATTTAATCTTGAATTATTTTATTTTGCAAGCGAACGAAGGCTGGACGGGCCAGAACGCATCTTTATACTCAAATATTTGTACATGGATGGAATAAAAAGAATATGCATTAAAGACAACAAGCGTTTGCTGGGATTTTGTTACAGGATCTCAAAACCAGACAGAAAAAACACATCTTAAAGTAGCCATAGCTCCTGCTGGGTGCTGCTGCAACTTTGTGTAGTTTTGCATCCATTTGCAGTTGATATTGCAATTGCACATTTTTGTGCCTAAAAAATAGAACCAATGAATCATGCAAAAAAATATCATCCAAATTTCAGGTGTGAACCTGGCTTAATAGCCTACAAAGTCAGTTTGGATATAACTGTATAGAAACATGAATTAATGTGTTGTCTATAGTCGTTATAATTGTCTCAAGGCACATAGAACAGTAATCTCCTGTCATAGAAATGTTTTATAGCATTATACTGAAAACTACCTTAATACTACCAACACATAGAATAATTGAGGGCACTGTCCTGTACCTGCAAACTTCGTAATCGAACCTCACTTCGGCCTCATCCGACTGTACCAGGATAGGGGTGCCGGAGCCTCAGAGATACAAATGCGAAAAATCAAGTAGAGCAGATAGGCGCACTCACCATCCATAGAAAAATCTTCTTTTATTGCAGAGAAAGCGTGTATACACGCTTTCTCTGCAATAAAAGAAGATTTTTCTATGGATGGTGAGTTTCGCATTTGTACCTTAATACTAGTTTTGGATATAATTATAAAATGTGTTGTTGTTTTTTTCCATTTTGTGACAGTTAAAAAAAAGAAGGTTAATAATTGTTGGAAGGGAATATTATAAGCAGCTTTGTGTGAACAACTCAAACAGCTCCTTTAGGCCTTCTAAATGCAAACATAAGAAATATGGAAACATGTTAATGAAATACATCTTCTTATCTGTCAAAAGACACATTGCTCTTCACAAATGATTATCTTTTCTTTGAGGAGATAATTAGAAATATAAATCAAATGGGAAGGCATAAGCAATTAATTGAAGTCAGCTTGCACATTGATAGAAATTATGACATTTGGAATACTAGTGCTGATAATAGACATTAAACACACAAAACTTGTCTGCTTTTGATCAATATCAAGCATTGTTAATTGTTAAACTAATTCTATCTAGCACAACATTTGTAATGAACACTTTGGTATTCCCTTTCAAAGTTATAAAACTGTATACACCTTTTATCAGTTGTATACTTTTTGTACAAACCTGCTTGCCTTACTGGCAAAAATGCTACAAAACTTTCATAACAATTGAAAAACTGGAAATCTTTCAAAAAATGTGCATCCAGCAAAATAAAAACAACACAAGTTACTATTGCTCCAAGCTCAACAAATCTGAAACAGGCCAAGGAAGGCCCTTACCCAGTGCTGAAACATGTTGCCTAAATAAAGACAATTTGGATGATTTACCCCAAGTGTCATGATTCCAGCAAGCATCCTTGAAACTCCATTTTACCTTGAACTACTTCACCATCAAAGAGATATGTTTTGGATGTATACACTCTACCTGGTACTGGAGACAACTTTGGCTTGTAGACAAACCACCTGCTTCTACCACACCATCAACATTGTTGTGTGTAATTCACACAATGATCATAGGTGGGGGCACAGAGTTTGTTCCTTTCCACCACTATGACCCTATAATCACTATAATCCTGCGCTATGGAGCACATTGTGTCATTTTTCCTACTCTAGTTCCTAAAATAGCAACAGGAGCAGTGATAGGGGAGAGTCTATGTCACGCCGGGAAGGGTACAAGATACAATAGACACACAAGAAACAACAAACAAGCGTCTAGGCAAAAGCAGGGGATAATGGTCACCTCCTGACAAGATCCTATCAGCTGACCCTAGACTGCTGTGAACACGTTTAGACCCCAAAGGTGGGAATAAACGTGCCCCCATGCCTAAGACTGAATTAATCCTATAGTCCCTGAGATAGTGGACAAGGGGTAAAAAGGCAGCCTGCTTCCTCTAATCCTGGAGGAAGCAGGTGTCTAACTAACAGCCTATACAGTTCACAAATGGAAACCAAAAACACACTTATCTTTAAAGCACAGCATAAACAGCAATCCGACTTTCCTCAGAGTGAGAAAGAAGCTATAACCCACAAGGGACACTGGGTAGGCGCTTGATTTAAACTCACACAAACGACCCCACCCAGTGCACCTGAAGGGAGGCAGGTACAGCTCACTCCAAGTAAACAGAAAACTACACACGTGCTGCCAACCTGACAGACCTCTGCACCTCACCAGAGCAGGGCATGACAGTACCCCCCCCCCCTTCTACGGGTGACCTCCGTACACCCAGGACCAACTTTATCTGGGTGGGAACTGTGAAAGGCCCTCACTAGTCGGCTGGCATTAACATCCACAGCCGGGACCCATGTCATCTCCTCGGGACCGTATCCTCTCCAGTGTACCAAGTACTGAAGGGAACCCCAAAGAACACGCGAGTCAAGAACCCTAGAGATCTCAAACTCAAAGTTACCATCAACCAGAACAGGGGGAGGAGGCAATGGCGATGGTTCCACTGGTCTCACAGTAAAGATCGATGAAACACATCATGGATCTTCCAGGTCTGTGGAAGATCAAAACGAAAAACCACTGGATTGACAACCGCAGATATTTTGTAATGTCCAATAAATCTTGGACAAAGTTTCCAAGATGGTACTCTTAGTTTAATATTTTTAGTAGATAACCACACCAGATCACCCACACACAGGTCCGGACCAGTCACACGTCTCCTGTCAGCCATTCGCTTATACCTCTCACCCATCTCCTCCAAATTGCCCTGGATCCCCTGCTAGATAGAAGACAAGGCAGAAGAGAATCTCTCCTCCTCTGGCATCCCAGAGGAACCATTCCCAGAAAAGGTACCAAACTGAGGATGAAAACCGTATGCGCCAAAAAATGGTGACTTACACGTGGACTCCTGCTTATAGTTATTCAAGGCAAACTCTGCTTGAGATAGGAATGAGGACCAGTCCTCCTGGTTCTCAGCCTCAAAACACCTCAAGTAGGTCTCCAGGTTTTGGTTAGTACGCTCTGTCTGCCCATTCGACTGCGGATGAAAAGCCGAAGAGAACGAAAGTTGAATGCCAAGACAAGAGCCGAACGCCCTCCAAAACCTGGAAACAAACTGAGTACCCCTATCAGAAACTACATCCGAGGGAATACCATGTAATTTTACGATGTTATCAACAAAAACCTGATCAAGACTCTTAGCATTGGGCAGACTAGCTAACCATACAAAGTGAGCCATCTTGCTAAAACAGTCCACAACCAACAAAACCACAGTTTTCCCAGAGGAACTTGGCAGATCAGTAAGAAAATCCATAGACAAGTGCGTCCAAGGACGAGAAGGGATAGACAATGGAAGAAGTGAACCAGAAGGTCTAGTCTGAGCAACCTTTGACCGTGCACAGGTCTCACAAGCTGCCACGTAATCCTCAATACTCTTACGTAACCCAGGCCACAGAACCTCTGAGAAATTAGATCAAAGGTGGACTTGCCACCATGGTATCCAGCAAGGACGGTATTGTAATGTTCCTTGAATACTTTGTATCGCAGTCTAGAAGGAACAAACAACCTCCCTGGGGGACAAGTATCAGGAGCCGCCTCCTGAGCTTCCAACACCTCCATCTCCAACTCATGGTACAGAGCTGAGACAACCACCCCATAAACCAAAATCGGAGCAGGATCCTCCGAATCACTTCCCCTGGGAAAACTACGAGACAAAGCATCTGCCTTGACGTTTTTAATCCCCGGGCGAAAAGTAACCACAAAATTGAATCTAGTAAAGAACAGTGACCATCTAGCCTGACTAGGATTTAGGCGCTTGGCGGACTGCAAATTAGCCAAATTCTTATGATCAGTATATACAGTAAGGGATGATACGCCCCCTCCAACCAGAGACGCCATTCCTTAAAGGCCAATTTGATGGCCAGCAATTCCCTATCTACTACACCATAATTCCACTCGGCGACAGTTTCTTGGAAAAGAAGGCGCACGTGCCAGGCAATGGACCCTGCAACAGCACTGCTACAACCTCTACTTCTGATGCATCAACCTCCACCACAAATGGTTGAGACACTTCAGGCTGCATCACAATGGGAGCAGACACGAAATACTCCTTAATAGCTACAAAGACCTGCAATGCCTCATCTGACCAGACAGAGCAGTCGGCGCCCTTCCTAGTCATGTCGGTTAATGGTTTTACAATGGTAGAGCAGTTCAAAATGAATTTTCTATAATAATTGGTAAACCCCAAAAAACGCATCAAAGCTTTCTGATTTTCTGGTTGGTCCCATTCCAGAACCGCCCGGACCTTTTCAGGGTCCATCTGAAAACCAGAACCAGAAAGCAGGTATCCCAAAAACAGAAGCTCCAGGACAGAAAACCCAAATTTCTCCAACTTAACATATAATTTATTCTCCCGAAGGATCGTCAAAACCTGTCTCACGTGATCCTGATGGGTCTTCAGATCAGGGGAGTAAATTAATATGTCATCCAAGTAAATTACAATGAACCTTTCCACCAAATTATGAAAAATGTAATTGACAAATCGCTGAAACACTGCTGGCGCGTTCGTTAACCCAAAAGGCATAACCAGATTTTCGAAATGACCCTCGTGTGTGTTGAAGGCCGTTTTCCACTCATCCCCCTCCTTGATTCTGATCAGATTGTAGGCCCCTCTTAAATCTAACTTGGCTCCAACAATTTCGTCAAAAAGGTCAGAAATCAAAGGAAGGGGATACAGATCACGGACAGTAATGAGATTTAATTCTCAAAAATCCAAGCAAGGTCTAAGCGATCCATCCATTTTTTTTTACAAAGAATAAACCAACTGTGACCGGAGACTTTGAGGGCCTAATATGACCCTTTGCCAAACTATCGGCTATGTACTTCCGCATGACCTCTCTTTCGGGTTGAGAAAGATTGTACAACCAAGACTTTGGCAACTTGGCCCCTGGGATGAGATTAACAGGACAATCATATTCACAATGAGGAGGCAACTCCTGAGCCCCACCCTCCAAAAATACATCTGCAAAATCTGAGAGATACTGAGGTAAAATCGTAGAAGACACCCCTGCGATAGATGCACTAAAGCAATTGTCTGAACAAAATTCACTCCAACCAATGATCTGTCTTGCCTGCCAATCAATTGTAGGGTTATGTTTAATCAACCATGGCAAACCAAGGACCATAGGAGCAGGCAAGTTTTTCATGACAAAACACAAAATTATTTCAACATGCGAATCACCCACCCATAGCCGAATACCATGAACAATATGACTGAGATTCTTCTGAGAAAGAGAGGAAGAATCAATTGCAAACGCCGGAATCTCTCTCTCCAAAGTGCTCGTACTTAGGCCCAGATTTTGAAGAAACAGAAAATCAATAAGGTTTACTCCAGCACCACAGTCAATAAACACTTCAAATTAAAATTTTCCTGATTCTAGTGCTACCATAGCTGGAAGGAGAAAACGGGTATTACAGGGAGATTGCATTCCTGCTTGCTCCGGCACCCCATTCACACTACCAAGAGTCAGGGATGTTTCTTTTTCTTTTTTACGTAAACCCCTTTGTGGACCATTCTCATCAAGTTGTGGTTTCAGCAAAGGACAAGCATAAACAAAATGACCATTTGATCCACAGTAAAAACATAACTTATGCAACCTCCTAAAGTTCCTATTACCTGAATGAAAAGACACCTGACCCAGCTGCATGGGTTCCTCCCCCATCCCATAATTACATGTCATATTAACCTAGGGAATCGGTGAGACAAAACCACTGTAAGAAGGAATCCCTCGCACTGAAGGGGCCTTATTTCTATCTCTAATGCGTCTATCTAAGCGCACTGCCAAAGACATAGCATTTTCCAATGTATCCGGATACTCATGAAAAGCAAGGGCATCTTTCAATCTCTCTGATAACCCCTGACAAAACTGACTACGCAGCGCGTAGTGGAAACCGTGCTGGTAGTGCAATCTTTATCTAATGGCCCTGCGTTTCTACACCTGCGGCTTGATCTCAAACCGGCATCACCCGCAGATCTTCTCTCTGCAGACCTGCAGAAAGCTCGATCAATGCTGGGCTCTGAATAGCCTCTTTGCAAAAACTTCATTTCCATTATTTTAGATCATTCTAAGAACTCAGTATCATTAGAAATAATCCTATTCAAGCGTGAAAACTGACTATAGGGAAGCGCAGAGGCTACATGTGGGGGGTGGAAACTGTTAGAATGCAATAATGCAGTGGTGGAGGGAGGTTTCCTGAAGATAGTTGTCTCCAGGTGACATTGTTCTTCACCAAGACATCCAAGAATTCTAATTCTGAGGAATTGATTTTGCTAGTAAACAGCATATTCATGTCGTTTTCATGATTTAGGTAATCCACAAAGGTCACAAAGCTTTCTTCATTTCTTGCCCAGATAATGAAGACATCATCGATGTATCTGAAGAATGCTTTGATATATCTGATAAAAGGATTCTTGACTGAAAAAACAAATTTCGATTCAAAATATGCTAAAAATAGATTTGCAAAGGTACATGCGATGGGCGTACCCATCGCTGTGCCGGATTGCTGATGGTACCACAGATCAAATAAAAAAGCACTGTGTGTCAGTATGAAGGAGAGGGAGTCTTTAATAAACTCCACAAGAGTCTCGCTTTTTCCCATATACCTCAATTGATCTCCAATCACTTCTACTCCAAGTTTCTGGGGAATTCTGATATAAAGGCTTTCGACATCGATGGATGCTAAAGAAAAATCTTCATGCCAATCAATCTCTTTTATTGCTGTTAAAAAGTCGCTGGTATCCCTCAAATAAGAGGGTATCCCTTCCAACAGGGGACACAATAACCAATCAAGATATTGGGATAATGGCTCAGTGAATGAGCCAAATCCTGCCACGATTGGGCGTCCGGGGGGTTTTGCCAGCGACTTATGAATTTTGGGTAGATGATACCAAGCTGGTTTGATTGGAAATTGAGGGTATAGTTTTTCAGCGATTTTATTGGTAAGGGCTCCCTGCTCCACATACTTCCACAACAATGATCTTAATTGTTGTTGATATTTAAAAGTAGGGTTGACTTTAAGTCGTACATAGGTGTTATGATCACTAAGTTGCCTGTAGGCTTCTTCTACATATTGCGATTTGTACATTATGACAATCTTTCCACCCTTGTCGGCCGGTTTGGTTATTAATTCTTTATTACTAGCAAGCCAATTCATTGCGCGGTTTTCACCTCTATTTAAATTGCTTTTCCTTTTAGGATAGTATAATGCTTTAATATCTTGAATAACCTGTCTCTGGAACACGTCCAGGGTACTGCCAGCCGGCAAGGGTGGAGAGAACGTCGAGCCTATACCTCCCCTAAAAGTCTCAGAGTAAGGTTTTCCTTCAGGGGCATGATCTAGACTGCAACCTTGCAATTCCAAAAGTGTATCAACCACCTGTTTATCTATAGTATATGGTCTAATTGCTGCCCTACCTGAAAACCTTAGGGGCCAATAATAGGAGATTCTAGCTCTTTTGCCTGTTGTGTGGATACATTTTTATCACAAAACCATTTGAATAGATTCAATTTTCTAATAGATCTAAATAAATCAACCTCAAAATTAGCTAGGGCAAAATCATTTACCAGACTGTAATTCAAACCTTTTGACAGAAACAAGATACAGTAGACACACAAGAAACAACAAATAAGCTGGGGATAATGGTCACCTCCTGATAAGATCCTATCAGCTGAACCTAGACTGCTGTGCACACGTTTAGACCCCAAAGGTGGAAATAAACGTGCCCCCGTGCCTAAGACTGGATTAACTCTATAGTCCCTGAGATAGTGGACAAGGGGAAAAAAGGAAGCCTGCTTCCTCTAATCCTGGAGAAAGCAGGTGTCTAACTAACAGCCTATACAGTTCACAAATGGAAACCAAAAACACACTTATCTTTGAAGCAGAGCTGAAACAGCAATCCAACTTTCCTCAGAGTGAGAAAGAAGCTATAACCCGCAAGGGACACTGGGTAGGTACTTGATTTAAACTCACACAAACGACCCCACCCAGTGCACCTGAAGGGAGGCAGGTACAGCTCACTCCAAGTAAACAGAAAACTACACACGTGCTGCCAACCTGACAGACCTCCGCACCTCACCAGAGCAGGGCATGAAAGTCTATGTAACTAGTGTGGTGGGAGAAAACTATAATCTAGAGGGGCCTTATTAGGGATGGTGCTGGGGCTGTGGCCCAGATAGGATAAATCTATTATGAACTTTATTGGAAACAGGAACAGGAAATACTTCATACAGAGTGTAATAAAACAGAGAAGTCCAAATTGAAGATAAAAAAAGGCATGAGGAAAAATGTATTTTAGGTTGTTGAGCACCTGCTATTCGAGCTATAAACTTTCGATACTGAATATGTACCGTCTGTTATTTAGCTATTGAATCTTATGACACAAACACTTTGTAGCAATTTGTAATAAGCACATTAATTTGCAGATAAAAACTGAACAATATTCATATTCATTTTGTTCCCATTTCTGAGAGGGGAAACAATAAGCAAATATAGTGTTTGGGGTTTCAATTAATAGGAATAAAGGGTACTTTCACACTTGCGTTAAACTTTTCCAGTATTGAGTTTGTCCTAGGGGCTCAATACCAGAAAACAACTTATCAGTTTTATCCTAACGCATTCTGAATGGAGAGAAATCCATTCAGTATGCATCAGGATGTCTTTAGTTCAGTCACTGTACAGTCTTTGGACGGAGAAAATACCACAGCATGCTGCAGTTTTGTCTCAGTCCAAAATTTCGGAACAGTTGCCGGAATGCTGTATCTGGCATTAATTTCCATTAAAATGTATTAGTGCCTGATCCGGAATTCAAATTACAGCATTGACGGATCCGGTCAAAATGTGAAAAATAAATAAATACCGGATCCGTTTTTCCGGATGACAACCGGAGAGACGGATCCGGTATTGCAATGCATTCGTGAAACCGATCTGCATCCGTCTACAAATGCTGTCCGTTTGAATACAGATTGACGGTTCCGGCAGGCAGTTCCGGCAGTCAGTTCTGCCGACGGAGCTGCCTGCCGGAATACAGCAACGCAAGTGTGAAAGTACCCTTAATACTTGAATCTGACCAAAAGCAACTTTTGTGTTGAGCTTGAACGTTCTCTATATGCACGTGTAATTCGTAAGCGTGTTCAGTTTTCTAGGACCTATGAAATTGCCCTAGTGTAAATGTGTATGCATGAAGTGGTAAAGAGAAAGGAGGGTGTTGTGAGTGAAGACATTTGTGCACAGAACTCTGCCTTCTCTGTACAATTGAGTGAATTAAAAAGTATAAACAAATATGTGCATAATTTTGCTGTACATCAGACATATTTAATCGTCTCCAGCATACAGATATTATTTGCTGTTATCAAGTCAGATAAGCTTAGCATTATCATCTGAGATAAAGGTTACAACATTCAATTATCTGTGCTTTTACTTGTAGTACATTTCATCCCAGGACCGCTAGACATTCTGATTTTCACATTTCATTTTGCATCTTGTCATTTTTAAGAGCAAGTCACTTTCTGTGTTTATGTCCATAACTAGAGTTTTAGAATAAGAAAAATTTCAAGCTAGCTAATAAGAGCAAGAGAAATATATTGCGCATTGGTTATATTAAGAAAAATGAATCAGCTTCCAAAAGATATATAATAGGTAATATATATATATATATATATATATATATAGATAGATAGATAGATAGATAGATCTATATATAGCTAGTTATCCAAAAACAAGGCAGCACTCCAGGATAGTGTGAAGAAAGTGGACCCTTTATTCACCCTTCAGCGACATTTCAACCACTCATTGTGGTCTTTATCAAGCATACACCAACAGTGTCATCTGGGCATATATATACCCATCATGCAATGTGATACTTAATTGCCAATAAACAATAAAATCAACAATACAGTGTGAGTAAACATATGTAAAATCTCAAAATACGACAAGATCTATAAAGGTAAATATTCTGTCGCTTGAAGTCGGGTCGACTGAGCGTTGCGTTGCTAGGCACCTAAGCATGCACAGTACCTGTTACCAGATGCTGACTTTGGCGCCATGCCTCCTCGTCTCGAGTGTAAGTTTTTTATAATATAAATTTGCTACGGCTGATTTTAATTTTCACCCCATTACACAGGTGTTTATATCACTGAATGATTTACACATTTATGCCATTCTTGGTATGAAATATTTATCTTATAATGATAGATTTGTACACATGTATACAGAATATTAACCTTTATAGATCTTGTTGTTTTTTGAGATTTTACATATGTTTATTCACACTGTATTGTTGATTTTATTGTTTATTAGCAATTATGTATCACATTGCATGATGGTTATATCTATGCCCAGATGACACTGTTGGTGTATGCTTGATGAAGACCACAATGAGTGGTTGAAACGTCGCTGAAGGGTGAATTAAGGGTCCACTTGCTTCACGCTATCCTGGAGTGCTGCCTCGTTTTTGGATAACTAGCTGTATATTTGACCATTTGGCCTGTGGTTTGAGGAATTGCACCAAGTGAATTACATGATTGGAGTGCTGCAGTGCTTTTTTGTTTTACTATATATATATATATATATATATATATATATATATATATAAATAAATAAGGGTCCCCTTCCCTCCTCAGTGGTAGTTTCGATTGGAGCGGCAGAAGCGTAATCCTTGGGCTCCGATCAGTTACCATGGCAGCCAGGATGCTACTGAAGCCCTGGCTGCCATGGTAAGCTCCCTACTGCTGTGTGCACAAAGCACAGGACAGCAGGGAGAGTATTAAGTCCTATTCACCCTAATAGAGCCCTGTTAGAGTTAATGGGACAAGGGTTGTAGCCCCTAAGGGGGCTAATGGTTAGTAAATAAAAAGTGTAAAAAAAAAAAAAAGTTTAAACAAACTCAAACACCAAAATATTAAGCATAAATCGCCCTTTTTCCAATTTTACTTATAAAATATCTAAACAATTAATAAACATATTACATATCGCCACAACTGACAAGTCCAAACTATAAAAAATTTCCTATGCGGTGAACGTCTTAAAAGAAAAAAAAATAATAACTGTGTCATCTTGTCCCCCCAAAAAATAGGATAGGACTGTTCTATTATGGGTCGGACATTCCATAAAATGTAGAATGGTGTGGGTATTTATTATTATTTTTTGTGTGGTATCGAATGGTATCGAGTATCACAATACTTTTATAATGGCTCCTGTTTATTTTTTTTTAGTCTGGAGCACTGCAGGCCTGAGAATTATAATATAGGAATACCAATATCATGACGATGGTTACATTTTACTCCTGTGCGCTTTAATTTGATATAATATTCGTATATTCCACAGTAATGTATTTTGAACATATTCACATCCTTTAACTTTTGTTACCAACATAGATTTTAATTAACAGTAGATTTGTGTTATTGCACATTAACCATACAAAAGAGTGCTCCACTGTGTAATACATTTTGTATTGAGTCCTCCAGAGCCTGCGTCGGTATTTGCCATAGCTTTCTATTCTATGTAAGGGTTTATTCACACACAGATTTGCTGCATGAATGTAAATTAGGTTAACAAATAGTTATTCGTAGGTTATCCTAAGGACTCCCCAATAAATAATTGCAATGGGAAACTAGATTTTCCCTAGTGTTCCTTAAACTTTGGTACCTTTTATTCTGGTGAGTTTAGATTATGGGATTATGAGAGATTGATATCAAAGCAACAATGTAAATATCTTGTTTACAGGACTCAAATAAATATTATCCTTGGCATTAATATCACATGCCTCTGTTTTTATAGATGATCTAAATGATGTGCATATGTTACTGCCCTTATCGTGAATAATTCTGAATGTTTAGCAGCAGACCATTGCTGTGGAAGATTATGTTTGTTAATCATTCTTTTTTCTAATTATATTTACTTCAGATTAATGAAGTAGCTGCATTGAAATATTTGAATAAAAAACTAATTAGCATTCACAAAGTCATTTTAATTGTGTACTGTATTCAAAGCCCTAATTAAAATCCTTGAAACATTTCAAGGTATTACTGGTTGTTAACGATTACCATTAATTATTATTTCTAAAATACTGCAATCCCTTGTAGTTTTTGAAATATGTTTTAATTGTCTATTTTATTTGTAACTGAAAAAAAAGACTTTATACAGGGAGGTTCAAAATACAGAATGCAGAAGGAAACCTAAACAGCTTTTGGAGTGTGTCATTGTGTCTGCATTTTGAAATGTGTTATTTAATGCAGATAAAACTCAACCACATGCTGAATGTGTGGGCATATTTCAATTACACAGTTCACAGGTACATGGTAGTTCATTGTCATTGGCAAATAGGAGCCTAATTAGCATGAATCATTCAACGTAGGCATTTTATTACATTTTTTTTTTAATTAACAAAAGCATACAATTATTAATTTACTTTATATTTGTTACAAGGTTTGCTTCTGTCTTTACGAGCACATTGTAGAGTTTCTATGTTGAAAAAATACAGTAGAAATGTTAATATACTTTATTAAATGCCTTTCAGATTTTTTTTATTTATTTTTGATTGAAGTTTGAGGACTTTGGAATGTCATAAAGAAGATGGTCAACTACATTTTGTGAGCTAAGTGTCTTTCTATTTGTCCTATGATAGCACTGAAGACCTGACAGATGCACTAATACTTTATTCACACATCAGAGTTTTGGTCAGTGATTTCCGTCAGTTATTGTGAGCCAAAACCAGGATTGGAGCCTCCACATACATAAGGTATAAGGCAAAGATCTGCACCTGTTCTGTGCTTAGAGACAGGACTAGTTTAAGCTCAAAATCACTGATGGAAATCACTGACCAAGGCATATTACTGTAATAAAATATTTCCTAATATACTATTTACTACCAGTGGGAGATTACAGGAAATTAACAGAATTTATCACAACTAAGTGGCTCCATCACATAGTTACTAGGAGAGAGTGTAAAGCATGTGTCTGCAAAATATGCAAATGTCAAAAGAAAGTCTGATAAATGGACTCATGATCAGTAATTAACACTGCAGTGTTAATAAAGCTCACTTTGTCTTGGCATATTAGCTAAAATGCCTTCCTTGTTGATATATACATTGCTCATAGACTCAGCATGTTAATTGAAAAAAAAAATATATATATAGACAAACTATATTAGGACTAAGCGGTTGGGTAAAGCAGAAAGTGACTAAAATTATAGGTCAGAGAGGAGACAGAATATATTTGTGGGTGGAAAAATGGATTATGGGGTAGCTTATTTCATCAGTGGGTAAAAAGATCCATGTTACTAGAGCTGAAAACCAACATGTAATAAATGTACCTGTCTAGGCTTCAGCGACACAATCCTCAACCTCTGCACTGTGACGCAAGGAGAGATGCGCTGCTGAGCCATGCCTTTGGTGATGCGACTGCATACTTAGTAACAGCATACAATGCTCTGTTTCTCCCTGCACCAGGCATGTGCTGGGGAAGATTAGCAATGAGCTGATTGCTCAGCTGCTCTATTACTGTGTACTAGTGTTTCCAACTAATGGAGTGCCAAGATATGGACCAATAATGTTCTGATCCAGGGACTCGGCACTCTATTTAAATCGCTTCATGGCCATACACCATTGCTGGTGAAAGTCCTGTTTCCTTGTTCCCTTGTTCCTTGTTTCCCTTTCCTGAATTTGCGTACTGATTCCTCTTCTGACAACTCTAGCTCTCTCGTTTGGCACTACATAGCCCATCTTGTTATGATCCATTTTTGTACGACTCTGCCTTGGTGTTTGTCTGTTGATGTTTGTCCATCTCTGCACTTACTTAGAGTAAGGGCTGTTGTGTTTCTGCCATGTAGGGCTTATACTGAAAGTAGGTAGGGAAAGAGGGCTGGGTTTTAGGTCAGGACTCACTGTGCTTGTCTGTCCCTACCTATAGGCGTTATACAACATGTCCCAAAAACCTCTAGAATTTACATTCCTGCAACAGGATGGAAAGGATTTTAGCAAAAAATAAGAATGTTTTCAAAAATAGAACTGTTAATAGTTTATTTTTATCAATTAAAAGTTAATGAACAAAAGAGAACTGTAAATCAAATTAATACTTGCAGTGACCACACTTTACCTTCAAAACAGCAACATTTCTTCTAGGTAGGGATGAGGGATTTTCTTGAAATTCGTTTCAGGTCTCTCCACTTCCAAGCTCACAGCAAAGTAACAATGAGATATATAATTATGCATGGTTTATGGTGTTCACAAACAGCTTGTTTAAAATCATACTATCCCCCTGGGCTCATGTGAACACTGGGCTCCTGTGAACAAGCAGACATAGCAGAGCTGGAGAGAGTTTCGAGGAGGGCAACTAAAGTAATAACTGGAATGAGGCAACTACAGTACCCTGAAAGATTATCAAAATTAGGGTTATTCACTTTAGAAAAAAGACGACTGACGGGAGATCTAATTACTATGTATGAATATATCAGGGGTCAGTACATAGATCTCTCCCATCATCTATTTATCCCCAGGACTGTGACTGTGACGAGGGGACATCCTCTGTGTCTGGAGCCTCCAAAATTATTCCTTAATGAGGGCAGATGCCTGCCAGTTTTTACATATACACGGTAATATCAGAAAAAGCAAGGACTTATTCTGAACAAGCATCCAAAATTATTTTTCTTTTGGGAGAAGCAGCAGTACAGTGTAGATATCGAATCTCACAGACAATGCAAAATAGTTGTAGCTGTTTATGGTTAATAAGATTGACAGCAGAACAGCACAGTATGAAACCTGATAGAAAAGTCAGGAGATATGTAGCAATATAGGGTAGTAGTAGTGGCAATGCAGAACGTGTGGTTGTTAGGCTCAGACTGGCCCACAGGGGTACAGGTGAATCCCCCTTTGGGCCTCTGATTAACCCATAGTACCCATAGTGAATCCATAGTACCTAATTTTCTACATCAGTAGTGCATGGCACAGTAAACTGACTGTACTACATACAAAATCTTAACCAGCCCATGAATACCTACAAAGACTGGACAGATTATTTAACAAACTATTCAATTTATTATGTTATTATAGATACATCACTTAGCTGAGATGACTTCTAGATATAGAGGTAGACCAGCCAGCATCCACCTTCTTAAAGTCTCTACAGCGACCTCCATAATTAATCATCTTTTAGTGTCTAGCTGCTGTCTGCTGCTCTATGAGCAGGTATTATTTGCATTGATCTGGGCAGTGGGCCTCCAAAATGAATTTTAATGGTGGGCCATAGGCACCCTAGTCAGTCACTGATGGTTGTGTAGGGGTAGTTTTAGTAGAGGGTGTAGTAACTGCAGCAGCAGCAGCATCAACAGCGCAAGCAATACAGTATGGAATATGATGGACAGGTAGACAGTGGCACAAGCATGATTGTGCTGGCGATAAATATCCACTGTAAGCAATGGCAGATCTATTAATTGGCATCAGCTGGAGGTGTGTAAGAATCCTCATGGATCCATGCCACCTTCATTTTTAAGAATGTGATGTTTTCTACACTTGAGGAGGACAAGTTTGTCCGCTTAAGAGAGAATATGCCACCTTGCATGCTGAATGCAGTCTCTGACAGTACACTGGAGAAAATTGGGTCAGTTCTAGATACTTTTCCAATCTGCCTGCTCAGAAGGCCATGGAGTCAGGGAACAGGGTATATTCCGGTAAAAGGGTACAGTCCTTACTCAAACTGGTTGCTCAATGAAAATGCACAACAAATACCCCATTTTCAGCATAATCAATTTAGTTTTTAGAAGGTTGAATGGGCTAAAATGCAATACAGGGCATAATGCTCCAAATCATTATGGATTGGGGAATACAAATTTTCCTTGCAATAAATGAATCACAATTTTGTGTGTACTCTCACGACACATATCTAACGCACAAACTCTGTTTAGTTTTACTACAAATATGTTATTTTTAGAGTTGAGCGAACACCTGGATGTTCAGGTTCGAGAAGATCGGCCGAACTTCCCAAAAATGTTCGAGTTCGGGATCCGAACTCGACCAGAACTTCATCCCGAACCCTATTGAAGTCAATGGGGACCCGAACTTTTGGGCACTTAAAAGGCTGTAAATAGTCCAGGAAAGGGCTAGAGGGCTGCAAAAGGCAGCAAAATGTAGGTAAATGCCCTGCAAACAAATGTGGATAAAGAAATGAATTAAAATAAAATAAATAAAAATTAACCAATATCAATTGGAGAGAGGTCCCAGAGCAGAGAATCATGCGTCATATCACCCACCACTGTAGAAGGCCACTTTGAGTTATATAGGCCCCAGCACCCAGACAGAGGAGAGAGGTCCCACAGCAAGGAATAAGGTGTCATATCACCCACCACTGGAGAAGGCCACTTTCAGTTATTTAGGCCCCAGCACCCAGACAGAGGAGAGAGGTCCCACAGCAAGGAATAAGGTGTCATATCACCCACCACTGGAGAAGGCCACTTTCAGTTATTTAGGCCCCAGCACCCAGACAGAGGAGAGAGGTCCCACAGCAAGGAATAAGGCATCATATCACCCACCACTGGAGAAGGCCACTTTCAGTTATTTATGCCCCAGCACCCAGACAGAGGAGAGAGGTCCCACAGCAAGGAATAAGGCGTCAAATCACCCACCACTGGAGAAGGCCACTTTCAGTTATTTAGGCCCCAGAACCCAGACAGAGGAGAGAGGTCCCACAGCAAGGAATAAGGTGTCATATCACCCACCACTGGAGAAGGCCACTTTCAGTTATTTATGCCCCAGCACCCAGACAGAGGAGAGAGGTCCCACAGCAAGGAATAAGGCGTCAAATCACCCACCACTGGAGAAGGCCACTTTCAGTTATTTAGGCCCCAGAACCCAGACAGAGGAGAGAGGTCCCACAGCAAGGAATAAGGCGTCATATCACCCACCACTGGAGAAGGGAGAAGGCCACGTTCAGTTATTTAGGCCCCAGCACACCCAGACAGATGAGAGAGGTCCCACAGCAAGGAATACGGCGTCATATCACCCACCACTGGAGAAGGCCACTTTCATTTATTTAGGCCCCAGCACCCAGACAGAGGAGAGAGGTCTCACAGCAGAGAATCATGCATCATATCTCCCACGAATGGAGAAGGCTACTTTCAGTTATTTAGGCCCAGGCACCCAGACAAAGGAGAGAGGTCCCACAGCACAGAATCATGCTTCATATCACCCATCACTGGAAGGCTACTTCCAGATATTTAGCCCACGGCACCCAGACAGAGGAGAAAGGTCGCATGGCAGAGGTTCTGGCTTCATGTCACCCACCATTGTAACAGGCCGCTTTCAGTTATTTAGGCCCCGGCGCCCAGATTGAGGAGAAGTTCATTCAACTTTGGGTTGCACTGCAAGATCATTGTAAGGTTAAAAAAATGAAGATTCAATAAAGAAGTGCCCCGGAGTACAAGAATACATGGTTGAGGGGGAGGCAGTTATAAATGTCTATTCTGCACAAGGGAGGGACAGGTACTGTGGAATCCATGCCTGGTTAGTTTTTATGAACGTCAGCTTGACCACATTGGCGGTGGACAGGCGGCTGCGTTTGTCAGTAATAACGCCCCCTGCTGTGCTGAATACACGTTCAGACAAAACGCTGGCCGCCAGACAGGCCAGCGCCTCCAAATGCTAACTCTGGCCACGTGGACAATTTGGAGACCCAGAAATTGAATGAGGCCGAACCATCAGTCAGTACGTGGAGGGGTGTGCAGACGTACTGTTCAAACATGTTAGTGAAATGCTGCCTCCTGCTAACACGTTCCGTATCAGGTGGTGGTGCAGTTAGCTGTGGCGTGGAGACAAAACTTTTCCACATTTCTGCCATGCTAACCCTGCCCTCAGAGGAGCTGGCCGTGACACAGCTGCGTTGGCGACCTCTTGCTCCTCCTCTGCCTTCGCCTTGGGCTTCCACCTGTTCCCCTGGGACATTTGGGAATGCTCTCAGGAGCGCGTCTACCAGCGTGGGCTTGTACTCGCTCATCTTCCTATCATGCTCCAGTGCAGGAAGGAGGGTGGGCACATTGTCTTTGTACCGGGAATCCAGCAGGGTGGCAACCCAGGAGTCCGCACACGTTAAAATGTGGGCAACTCTGCTGTCGTTGCACAGGCACTGACGCATGCAGTCGCTCATGTGTGCCAGGCTCCCCAGAGGTAAGGACAAGCTGTCCTCTGTGGGAGGCGTATCGTCATCGTCCTCCGTATCCCCCCAGCCACGCACTAGTGATGGGCCTGAGCTGTGTCGGGTGCCACCCCGCTGTGAACCTGCTTCATCCTCATCCTCCTCCACCTCCTACTCATCCTCCTCATCCTCCAGTAGTGGGCCCTGGCTGGCCACATTTGTACCTGGCCTCTGCTGTTGCAAAAACCTCCCTCTGAGCAACTTCTAACAGACTGGCCAGAAAGTGCTAAAAATGACCCCTCATCCTCCTCCTAGGCCACCTCCTCTTCCATCATCGCCCTAAGCGTTTTCTCAAGGAGACATAGAAGTGGTATTGTAACGCTGATAACGGTGTCATCTCCACTGGCCATGTTGGTGGAGTACTCGAAACAGCGCAACATGGCACACAGGTCTAACATGGAGGCACAATCATTGGTGGTGAAGTGGGGCTGTTCCTGTTCCGCAGTGTGACTGACGCGTGCGTGCTGCAGCTGAAACTCCACTATGGCCTGCTGCTGCTCGCACAGTCTCTCCAGCATGTGCAAGGTGGAGTTCCACCTGGTGGGCACGTCGCATATGAGGCGGTGAGCGGGAAGGCCGAAGTTCCGCTGTAGCGCAGACAGGCGAGCAGCGGCAGGATGTGAACGCCGGAAGCGCGCACAGACGGCCCGCACTTTATGCAGCAGCTCTGACATGTCGGGGTAGTTGTGAATGAACTTCTGCACCACCAAATTCAACACATGCACCCGGCAAGGGATGTGCGTCAAACCGGCTAGTCCCAGAGCTGCGAGGAGATTTCGCCCATTATTGCACACCACCAGGCCAGGCTTAAGGCCCACCGGCAGAAACCACTCGTCGGTCTGTTGTTCAATACCCCGCCAAAACTCCTGCGCGGTGTGGGGCCTGTCCCCCAAACATATGAGTTTCAGAATGGCCTGCTGACGTTTACCCCGGGCTGTGCTGAAGTTGGTGGTGAAAGTGTGTGGCTGACTGGATGAGCTGGTGGAAGCAGAGGAGGAGGAAGCCGAGTAGGAGGAGGAGGCTAAGGGAGGCAAAGAATGATGCCCTGCGATCCTTGGCGGCGGAAGGACGTGCGCCAATGAACTCTCCACCTGGGGCCCAGCCGCCACTACATTTACCCAGTGTGCAGTTAGGGAGATATAGCGTCCCTGGCCGTGCTTACTGGTCCACGTATCTGTAGTTAGGTGGACCTTGCCACAGATGGCGTTGTGCAGTGCACACTTGATTTTTTCGGATACTTGGTTGTGCATGGAAGGCACGGCTGTCTTGGAGAAGTAGTGGCGGCTGGGAACAACATACTGTGGGACAGCCATGGACATCAGCTGTTTGAAGCTGTCTGTGTCCACCAGCCTGAATGACAGCATTTCAAAGGCCAGTAGTTTAGAAATGCTGGCATTCAGAACCAGGGCTCGAGGGTGGCTAGGTGGGAATTTACTCTTTCTCTCCAAGGTTTGTGAGATGGAGAGCTGAATGCTGCCGTGTGACATGGTGGAGATGCTTGGTGACGCAGGTGGTGTTGTCGGTGGCACATCCTCTGTTTGGTGGGCAGCAGGTGCCAACATTCCTCCCGAGGCGGAGGAAGAGGCCGAGGCAGCAGCAGAAGAGGGAGCAGGGGGAGCCAGAGTGAGTTCCTTGCTTTTAAGGTGTTTACTCCACTGCAGTACATGCTTTGCATGTAGATGCCTGGTCATGCAGGTTGTGCTAAGGTTCAGAACGTTAATGCCTTGCTTCAGGCTCTGATGGCACAGCGTGCAAACCACTCGGGTCATGTCGTCAGCACATTGTTTAAAGAAGTGCCATGCCAGGGAACTCCTTGAAGCTGCCTTAGGGGTGCTCGGTCCCTGGTGGCGGTGGCCAGTAGCAGACGAACTCTCTTGGAGGCTGCTGTTCTGCTTTTGACCCCTGCTCTCTCTTTTGCTACGCTGTTGGCTCGGTCTCACCACTGCCTCTTCCTCTGAACTATGAAAGTCAGTGGCACGACCTTCATTCCATGTGGGGTCTAGGACCTCATCGTCCCCTCCATCGTCTTCCACACAGTCTTCTCCCCTGACCTCCTGTTCGGTCTGCACACTGCAGAAAGACGCAGCAGTTGGCACCGGTGTTTTGTCATCATCAGAGACGTGCAGACTCCGATGAGGTGATATTCCCATGTCCTCATCATCAGGAAACATCAGTGGTTGTGCATCAGTGCATTCTATGTCTTCCACCACTGGGGAAGGGCTAGGTGGATTCCCTTGGGAAACCCTGCCAGCAGAGTCTTCAAACAGCATAAGAGACTGCTGCATAACTTGAGGCTCAAACAGTTTCCCTTATATGCATGGGGATGATGTGACAGACTGATGGGCTTGGTTTTCAGGTGCCACCTATTCGCTTTCTGCAGAAGCGGCATTGGGCATTGGGCATTGGGCCCCACCAAATATCGCTGTAAATTCTGGCGGATACTGGAACATGAGGTAGTTGGTTCACTAGGACGTGTGGCTGTGGCAGAATGGCTACGTCCTCTCCCAGCACCAGAGGGTACACTAACACCACCACGACCGCGTCCGCGTCCCTTACTAGATGTTTTCCTCATTGCTACCGTTCACCAAGCACCACAATAAGAAAAAAAATATTTGGCCCAATGTATTGATTTCAGATTCAGGCCTTTTTTTACAGGCACCTAACACTATCTGCCTATTTATTTATGAAGCGTATTACACTAATCCAGGCACAGCAGTAACCACTGATTTAGGGGAATATCTCTTTTAGGGCTAGTATTTAGGCCCTGGATGAAAGGTATTCTTTTATGGACAGATTTACAATTGGCCTGCAACAGAACAAAATATATGTTTTGGCGCACACTATTATACTTTGCCAGCCACAGCTGAAACCACTGATTTATGGTATTGCTATTTTGGCAATTGAATTTCATTTCACCCCAGAACAAAATATACCCTTTTACGGACAGATTAACACTTGGCCAGCAACAGCTGGGACACCAGATTCATGGTATTGCTATTTTGGCAATTAAATTTCACCCCAGAACAAAATATTTGTGTTGGCGGACACTATGAAACTTGGCCTGCAACAGCTGGGACACCAGATTCAGGGTATTGCTATTTTGGCAATTGAATTTCACCCCACAACAAAATATATGTTTTTGCGGACACTATGAATCTTGGCCAGCCACAGCTGAAACCACTGATTTATGGTATTGCTATTTTGGCAATTGAATTTCACCCCACAACAAAATATATGTTTTTGCGGACACTATGAATCTTGGCCAGCCACAGCTGAAACCACTGATTTATGTTATTGCTATTTTGGCAATTGAATTTCACCCCACAACAAAATATATGTTTTTGCGGACATTATGAATCTTGGCCAGCCACAGCTGAAACCAATGATTTATGGTATTGCGATTTTAGCAATTGAATTTCACCCCAGAACAAAATATATGTTTTTGCGGACATTATGAATCTTGGCCAGCCACAGCTGAAACCAATGATTTATGGTATTGCAATTTTAGCAATTGAATTTCACCCCAGAACAAAATATATGTTTTTGCGGACACTATGAAACTTGGCCTGCAAAAGCTGGGACACCAGATTCAGGGTATTGCTATTTTGGCAATTAAATCTCACCCCAGAACAAAATATATGTTTTTGCGGACACTATGAAACTTGTCCTTCAACAGCTGGGACACCAGATTCAGGGTATTGCTATTTTGGCAATTGAATTTCACCCCAGAACAAAATATATAATTTGCGGACACTATGAAACTTGGCCAGCCACAGCTGAAACCACTGATTTATGGTATTGATATTTTGGCAATTGAATTTCACCCCAGAACAAAATATATGTTTTTGCGGACACTATGAAACTTGGCCTGCAACAGCTGGGACACCAGATTCAGGGTATTGCTATTTTGGCAATTGAATTTCACCCCACAACAAAATATATGTTTTTGCAGACACTATGAAACTTGGTCTCAACAGCTGGGACACAAGATTCAGGGTATTGCTATTTTGGCAATTGAATTTCACCCCACAACAAAATATATGTTTTTGCGGACACTATGAAACTTGGCCTGCAACAGCTGGGACACAAGATTCAGGGTATTGCTATTTTGGCAATTGAATTTCACCCCAGAACAAAATATATAATTTATGGACACTATGAAACTTGGCCAGCCACAGCTGAAACCACTGATTTATGGTATTGATATTTTGGCAATTGAATTTCACCCCAGAACAAAATATATGTTTTTGCGGACACTATGAAACTTGGCCTGCAACAGCTGGGACACCAGATTCAGGGTATTGCTATTTTGGCAATTGAATTTCACCCCACAACAAAATATATGTTTTTGCAGACACTATGAAACTTGGTCTCAACAGCTGGGACACAAGATTCAGGGTATTGCTATTTTGGCAATTGAATTTCACCCCACAACAAAATATATGTTTTTGCGGACACTATGAAACTTGGCCTGCAACAGCTGGGACACAAGATTCGGGGTATTGCTATTTTGGCAATTGAATTTCACCCCAGAACAAAATATATGTTTTCGCGGACACTGTTATACTTTGCCAGCCACAGCTGAAACCACTGATTTATGGTATTGCTATTTTGGCAATTGAATTTCACCACAGAAAATAATCTATCCTTTGCCAGACAGCAGACAGTATTATACTTGGCTAGCCAAAGCTGGAACACCTGATTTAGGGGATTGATATTTGGGCAATTGTATTTAACCCCTTAATAAAATATAGTAATTGCTATCCTGAGTTTCATGGGGTGACAATTAGCACAGCCAAGCCCCTGATGTAGGATATACAAAAAAAAAACTAGTATTGATGGATTGATGGACTTGGTCGCAGCTTGTTCTGGTGCACCACAAGTCACAAAATGGCCGCCGATCACCCCAGAAAATAAGTGACAGAAAAACGCTCTGTGCAGCCTAAAAACCAGTGAGCAAGTAACTAGCAGAAATTCAATCATTCACAGCTGTAGATCGATCCGTTCATTAGGTGCTGTTCCTGACTTTTCCCTGCCTAATCTCGCCCTCACAGAAGCTGCGTCCTCTCCCTACACTAATCAGAGCAGTGTGACGTGCGGCGCTACATGACTCCAGCTTAAGTTGAGGCTGGGTCACATGCTGCACTTGGCCAATCACAGCCATGCCATTAGTAGGCATGGCTGTGATGGGCTCTTAGGGCAAGAAGTAAAACGCTAGCTGATTGGCTGCTGTGCAGCCCTTTAGAAAGCGGGAAGTAATCGCCGAACAACGAACCCGAACCCAAACGTTTTTGAAAATGTCCGGGTTCGGGTCCGTGTCCCGGACACCCCAAAATTCGGTACGAACCCGAACTATGCTCGAACTGTTTGCTGAACACTATTAGTATATAAAATGAGGATGCTCGGACTGGGAGAAAATGTCTGTATGTGGGTAAGTAACTGGCTGAGTGACAGAAAACAGAGGGTGGTTATTAACGGTAGATACTCAGATTGGGTCACTGTCACTAGTTTGGTACCTCAGGGGTCAGTATTGGGCCCTTTTCTCTTCAATATATTTATTAATGTTCGTGTAGAAGGCTTGCACAGTAAAATTTCTATTTTTGCAGATGACGCTAAACTATGTAAAGTAATTAACACAGAGGGCTCTGGATAGATTGGAGGCTTGGGCAGAGAAATGGCAGATGAGGTTTAACACTGACAAATGTAAATTTATGCACATGGGAAGGAATAATGCAAGTCACCCGTACATATTAACACTCAGTAACACTGACATTGAAAAGGATCTAGGAATTTTAATAAACAGCAAATTAAGCTGCAAAAACTAGTGTCAGGCAGCTACTGCCAAGGCCAATAAGATAATGGGTTGCATCAAAAGGGGCATAGATGCCCGTGATGAGAACATAGTCCTACCACTTTATAAATCACTAGTCAGACCACACATGGAGTACTGTGTACAGTTCTGGGCTCCTGTGAACAACGCAGACATAGCAGAGCTGGAGAGGGTTCAGAGGAGGGCAACTAAAGTAATAACTGGAATGGGGCAACTACAGTACCCTGAAAAGTTATCAAAATTAGGGTTATTCTCTTTAGAAAAAAGACAACTGAGAGGAGATCTAATAACTATATATAAATATATCAGGGGTCAGTACAGAGATCTCTCCCATCATCTATTTATCCCCAGGACTGTGACTGTGACAAGGGGACATCCTCTGGTTTGTACACAAACATAGAAGAGGATTCTTTACAATAAGATTAGTGAGACTATGGAACTCTCTTCCTGAGGAGGTGGTGATGGTGAGTACAATAAAGGAATTCAAGAGGGGACTGGATGTATTTCTGGAGTGTAATAATATTACAGGCTATAGCTACTAGAGAGGGGTCGTTGATCCAGGGAGTTATTCTGATTGCCTGATTGGAGTCAGGAAGGAATTTTTTCCCCTTAAGTGGGGAAAATTGGCTTCTGCCTCACAGGGGATTTTTGCCTTTCTCTGGAGCAACTTGTAGGAACCAGGCCAAACTGGATGGGGAAATGTCTTTTTTTGGTCTTATATACTATGTTACTATGTTACACGAAATTCTCATCTTCTCCTCAAATCTGTCCTCCCACTGAAAACAGGTCTGCCTGGTTTTACAAAGACTAAGAGAAAATCATCCGTACGCTAAACTCGAGAAAAGCATCTTCAAAAAATCCTCGCTTTATTTCTTAGGATACATTATATAATATCTGATACTGGTCTGTAAATGGATCCAGAAAAAATTGTCTGCAATTTTAAAGTGGCCCCGAACATCAGGTCTGAAGGTGATTCAACATTTTCTGGAGTTCGGAAATTACTTCCACAAAATTATCCCACACCTCTCTTCCTTGACCTCCTCTCATCATTGCAATGACTCATAAAGGAGCAAATCCCAAGAACTAAACAGCTGAAGCTGAAACTGCCTTCCATTCCTCTAAACAGGCCTTCTCCTCTGCTCCAGTACTTCATTGACCAGATGCTAGTAAAGAATTCTACCTGAAAGTGGATGAATTGTCTACTAGAGCGAGGGCAGAGCTCTCACAGTAATCATCCTTGTGTTAAATAATAACCTGCAACTTCTTCTCCAAAGCATTCGCCACTCCAAAGTGGAACTACTTGGTTTGGGACAGGGAGTTGTTGCCAATTAAAATGGCCCTGGAAGAATGGCGATTCCTTGTTCAGGGAACAGGTTATGCAGTTGTTATCTATACCTACCTAAGAACCTCACCTATCTGCAGTCTGCACACAGGCTTAACCCCCGCCAAGCCAGAGGGTCCCTGTTCTTCATATGTATTGATTTTGTTCTCCACTTTCGTGCTGCAGACAAGAACATCAAGGCTGATGCTCTCTAGAGATCCTTTGATTCTACCGACCAGGAGGAGAAGCCCCAATATATCATTGATCACATCCAAATTATTGTCAAGCTATCTGAGTTCCCGGCAGGAAAGACTTTTGTTCAAGAGTCCGTCAGGAAGCAGGACTTGGTCTCTGTCACTCCTCTAAATTGGCTGGTCATTCCAAGCATTGAAAGACACTCAGATTCATTGCCCAACATTACTGCTGGTCATCAATGCAGATGGATATTCAAGAATGTGTTGCTGCTTGTCCTTTGTGTGCGCATAAAAAGACATCTAAGCATTGTCCAACTGGTCTTCTGCTTCCTCTTCCCATTTCTGAGGCTCCCTGGTAACAGATAGCCTTGGACTTTATTCTGAATTTGCCTACTACTTCTGGTTATTCCGTCATTTCGGTAGTTATAGGGCGATTCTCTAAAATTGTGTTTTTCACCCTTCTGCCGGGTCTTCCATCAGCCCCTTAACTTGCCAAAAAATTTAAGCTAAATATTTTTTGTCTCCATGGCTTTCCTCTTCGTATTGTCTCTGAGAGGGGCGTTCAGTTCACATCAAAGTTCTGGAGGGCTGTTTTGAACGTATCTCTGGAATTCTCATTGGCATATCATCCAGTATCATGGATCAGTATCATCCAAACAGTCCAATGGTTAAGTGGAGTGTGTCAGCCAGAACCTTACAAATTTTCGCACCATTTCACTAACCTGCATCATGACAACTGGTTCAAACTTTTGCCTTGGGCAGAATTTTCTTATAACCACCACATCAGTGAAGCTTCCAAAAGTTCCTTATTGTTTATGGCCAACTTTATATCCCACCTCCAGTGTCATTTACTTCCGGTATTCCTGCGACTGATGCGGTCACTAGAGATTTCTCCAAAATCTGGAAGGAGACCAACACTGCCTTGAAGAAAGCATCTGTACAGATGAAAAAGCATAGCTTTCATTTAAGAACATTTGGCTCAAGGTGCCTTCTTACTAATTGGGTCCACATTTCCTTGGTCCATTTAAAGTTATCAGGAGAATTAATTTTGTGTCCTACAAGTTGCCTGCCTTATTTTGGGTATCAAATTCTTTTCGAGGTCAAGGGTAGAGATGAGCGAACATTTAAAAAAAGTCAGTTGTTCGGGGTTCGGGTGGTAGTTAATCGCGCATCCCGTTATGGATTCCACTATAGCGCATATGGAATCCATAAGGGGCGGCTGCCACCTACCCGAACTGTTGCACAGCCGAAGGACCTGGCGTGACGTCACTGTCATGTGATCAGTGCAGGGGGCGTGGCTCAGCACGGCATTTGATCCGGACTTTTTTTAAATGTTCGCTCATCTCTAATCAAGGGTATTCTGGGCATAAAGAAGAGTAAATGCAAGACTTTGCCCCTAGTAGACTGGAAGGGATTTGACCCTTCTTCTGAAAAAATTCTTGTCCAAAACCAACAGATAAGAGGGAGGGGTGTAAGGGGGTGTACTGTAAGCCCAGTTCCTCCTGCGGGCACAGATGCCGGGTTACTCACCCCCGCTGCTTTGCTGTCTGCTGGCAGTGGCTCCTGCCAGCTGTATCCTCCTCCTGTTCTGGTCAAAGCTTGCCCTCCAGGCGCAGGTCCTCTGGGACTGTGCTTAGTGTGTGCACGTGCGAGCCCTCTTTCTTCTAGGCTAGCGCATGCACGCCCCTGGTTTTCCCCAGGCTATAGCTGGGGGTCACTATTTATAAGGCGCCTTCTACACATGGAAGGTGCCAGAACAAAAATATTCCTAGCTAGTCTAGTCCTTCATGAAGGTGCCTCTGTTGCTATGTCCTGCTATTCCCTGTGTACTGAACCTCACTTGTTATTGACTTCGTCCTTTGTATTGCCACCTGCCCTGATCTCACATCACATTATATGAACTTTGCTATATTGCCGCCTCCTGACGTTGGATTATGTTATACAGACTTTTCCATATTGCAGCCTGCCCTGTCCTTGGATCATGTTATACAGACTTTTCAATATTGCTTTCTGCCCTGACTTTGGATCCCATTATACAGACTTTGCAATATTGTTGCCTGCCCTGACCTTGGATCACGTTATACAGACTTGCTTCCTGCTCTGACTTCAGGAGGTCAGTCCAGTGGGTCCACACCTAGGATCTGTTACAGTTTGACTTAAAGTGCAATTGTTGTTTCAGTTTATTTTTAACCACCTCCCGTCACGCTAACGCCGAAAGGGAGGTGGCAGTCTCAGGTCTCGATCACGCCTATCGTCGTCATCTCGTGAGACCTGAGATTTCATGTGACACAGAGCTGAGAAGTGAAACTACAGCCTGCCAGCCGTGATCATTGGCTGGCAGGCTGTAATTTTTTAAATCAACCAATGAAATGTGTATATCAGACGCTTTTTACAAAATAGCGTTTGATATACCTGCTGCTGCTCCTCTGGTGGTCCCTTTTGCTTGGATCGACCACCAGAGGACACAGGCAGCTCTGTAAGTAGCACCAATCACCACATTTACACCCCCTGTCACTTATTAACCCCTTAGTAGCCACTGATCACCCCATATAAACCCCCTGATCACCCCCCTGTCATTGATCACCCCCCTGTAAGGGTCCCTAATCACTGCCAGGTAGTTATCTACTTGTTAGGTAGTTAGCGCCCAGCCCACCGCACCGCAGTCATTGATTAGTCGCTGATTAGCGCCATGTCGCTAATCAGCACTAATACTAATATAGTATCTGAAAGTGATCAAGACTGATTGCAATCAGATTTATATTAGTATATTAGGGTCACCTTAGACCTTAGGCTCTATAAAAAACTGAGTGTTCGCCCGATCAGGCCTGATCTTGTGCGCACACTTGCGTTCAGTCCGCCCCACCGCAGTGACAGAATTTTTTTTTTCTGATCACTGCAAAAACACAGTAAAATTGCTGCGCCGCTATAAAAGATCACTTTTGAGTTTTTGGATCTTTATTAGCGATCGCAGCGTTACTTCGCAAGCACTCCTTTTTATTGGCAGGTGTGCTCTTTTTCCTGGGTAGTCTCAGAGGAACACCCCCTAAATTTAGTTATTCCAAAATGGCAAAAAAGGGGTATTCCGCTAAAGAGGCCTACAGGATTCTGGCCGTGATGGATGAAAGTGATAGGGACGCTTCACCCGCTGAATCCAGTGGTTCAGAATATGAACCTGTAGACAGCAGTGGCACTCTAACCGCTAGCGAAGATGACGAGGTTGAGGTCCCTGCTACGGTCAGGCGTACCCGACCCCATGTCAGTGTTTCGCATACCCCGCGTGATGAGCCTTATATGCAGCAGAGTGGTGCTAGCGCTGACCTTTTTTATGGTGCGGCATACACCAGCAGCGCAGCACATCCTGGACCTGCTACCAGCACTGCCGTATTCCCTGGTGAAGTGGCAAGCACCAGAGGGGCAGTTCAAGCTGGTACGGTGGCACGTGCACTAACTCCCCCGTCGCACCCACCGTGTTCGCAGGCCCGTAGAGCCCTTAGTCTCCCAGAGGTGCTGGCAAACCCTAATTGGCAATCCCCTGCTTCCGCCGCACCCATATTGCCCCCTTTCACCGCCCAGTTAGGAGTTCGCATGGAGACAGCTCATTTCGGATCGGCCCTTGAATTTTTTGAGCTGTTCTTCACCGCGGATCTCTATGACTTAGTTGTGGCAAAAACCAACCGCTACGCCACAGACTATATTACCGCCAATCCGGAATGCTTCTATGCCCAGCCTTTCCGGTGGAAACGAGTTATAGTTTCCGAATTTAAAATTAGTTTGGGCCTTATCCTCAGCATGGGTCTAACTAAAAAAAATGTATTGTGGTCACATTGGTCTAAAGACCCAATGCATTACATGCCCATGTTATCTGCTGCACTGTCCAGGGCATGTTTTGAGGTCATCATGCGCTTTATGCATTTCACTGACAATAAAACCTGTCATCCAAGAGGCCACCCTGCTTATGACCGGCTCCACAAAATTCGGCCCCTCATAGACCATTTGTCATCCAGATTTGCAGATGCGTATGTCCCCAATCAGAACATCTGTATAGACGAGTCCCTAGTACATTTCACCGGGTGCCTTAGCATCAAACAGTACATCCCCAGCAAGTGCGCCTGGTACGGGGTCAAATTGTATAAGCTCTGTGAAAGGGCCACAGGCTATACATATCGTTTTAGGGTCTATGAGGGAAAAGACTCAAAACTGGAGCCGGTCGGATGCCCTGACTACCTGGGGAGCAGTGGCAAGATTGTCTGTGACTTGGTGTCACCCTTACTCCACAAGGGGTAACACTTATACGTGGACAATTTTTACATAAGTGCGGCCCTCTTTCGGCACTTACATCTAGTCGGAATTCAATGCTGTGGCACCGCGCGACCTAGTCGCCGGGGCTTTCCCCAATGGCTCGTTTCCCCGAGAGGGCTGCCTTGTGTGACCAAGAACTGCTCGCGGTGAAGTGGAGGGACAGGAGGGACGTTTACCTTCTGTCCACCATTCACGCAGACACGACTGTACAAATTGAACGGGCAACCAGTTTTATTGAAAAACCCCTCTCTGTCCAGGACTATAACCTTCACATGGGAGGGGTGGACTTCAATGACCAGATGTTGGCTCCATATTTAGTATCCCGCCACACCAGACGCTGCTATAAGAAGGTGTCTGTATATTTAATTCAATTGGCTGTATATAATAGTTTCGTTCTCTACAGTAAGGCTGGGAGAACGGGATTCTTCCTTAAATTCCAGGAAGAGATCATTTCGGAACTTCTGTATCCAGGAGGTTCTGTGCCCCAAGTCCCTGATGTAGTGAGCCGGCTACATGAGAGACACTTCCCCAGTGTTTTTCCTGGTACCCCAACCCACCGTTCCCCAAGAAAAAGATGTCGTGTCTGTAGCAGGGCTGGAAGAAGGCGTGACACCACCGTTTTTTGTCCTGACTGTCCTGACCAGCCTGCCTGATGCATAGGGGAGTGTTTCTGCAAGTACCACACACAGGTTCACTATTAGTGTAGGGATTGCGTGACACAGGACAGGCACACAGGGGTCTTAGGGCCCTTGCACACGAGCGTTGCTCACGCATTGTGATCGCAAAGGAGGTCCCAGCCTGACTTCTCCTGCACAGATGGGGTTGCATAGCATCATATTGATTTATGATGCTAAGTAACCCTTACAGTTCTGGAATGCATTGGATAGCACTGGCATACTGCTGCCAGTGTTATCCAATGCATTCGAGAACTGTAAGGCTTACACAGCATCATAAATCAATATGATGCTATGCGACCCCGTATGTGCAGGACAAGTCAGGCCGGGAGCTCCTTTGCGATCACGATGCGTGAGCAACGCTCGTGTGCAAGGGCCCTTAGGGCCCTTTCACACAGAGCTGCCACAAACCTCTCCTTTCACCTGGGGCAAAGTGCATAATGTACTTCGCCACATCTCTGAGTGATTTGCGCTTTGCACATTGTCCCATGGGGAAGGAGAGGTTTATCCTCTAAGGCCTCATGCACACGGCCGTGCACGGACCGTGGTATCCCGGCCTGGCATCCATCTGACAGCAGGAACGCACGGCGTCATAGCAACCAATGACGCCGTGCTCTCCTGCTGTCAGATGGATGTTCCACGGCCGTGTGCATGAGGCCTTAAGGTAAAACAAAACCTTCTAGTTGGACCAAGCGATCAACCAGCTGCAGCACTGATGTGCATTCTGAGAGAAGCATTGCGCTGCTGTCAGAAGACACGTGAAGTCGGTGTATGCGGCGCTGCAGGACGAGATTTCTTCTCCGCAGTACAGGTACGTTTGCCCAGGCATATGAGCTGAGGAGAGGTGTTGGAGTTCATATGCTTTGGCAAACACTTTGTATCAAAAATCTGGCAAAGATGTTTTCCTCCACAATGATCGATTGATCGATGTGAATAGAGAAATCACGTTTGCCAGGACATAGGAGCTGAAGTGGGTATGGATGTTTGGGCGGAGCCCCTATGTTCTGGCAAACACCAGGCCCCTCTTTTTTTTTTTGCATATTTTTTGGCAGAGATTTTTTCATCCACATTGATCAATGCGAATGAAGAAATCTGTGCCGTTCATTTTTTCTTTCAGCCCAGAGACAGAATGGAAAAAAAAATCTCATTACCCATATGCTCAATATAAGGAGAATAGCAGAAACTCCTAATGCTGGCCATACATGTAATGATTGCGGAGACCCTCGAATGCAAGGGCAGTACAAACACCTCACATGTGACCCCATTTTGGAAAGAAGATACCCCAAGCTATTCACTGAGGGGCATATTGAGTCCATTAAAGATTGAACTTTTTGTCACAAGTTAGCGGAAAGTGAGACTTTGTGAGAAAAAAAAGGCAATTTCTGCAAACTTGAGCCAAAAAAAAAAATCTTCTCTGAAGTCTCCATGCCCCTCACAGAATACCATGGGGTGTCTTCTTTCCAAAATGGGGTCACATGTGGGGTATTTATACTGCCCTGGCATTTTAGGGGCCCTAAAGTGTGAGAAGAAGTCTGGAATCCAAATGCCTAAAAATGCCCTCCTAAAAGGTACTCATTGGAATTCGGACCCCTTTGCGCATCTTGGCTGCAAAAAAGTGTCACTCATGGGGTATTTCCGTACTCAGGAGAAGTAGGGCATTGTGTTTTGTGGTGTATTTTTACATATACCCATGCAAGACAAGAGAAAAAGCTCTGTAAATTGACAACTTTGTATAAAAAAATTTAAAAAGTTGTCATTTACAGAGATATTTCTCACACCCAGCATGGGTATATGTAAAAATACACCCAAAAACACATTGCCCTACTTCTCCTGAGTACAGCGATACCACATGAGTGACACTTTTTTGCAGCCAAAATGCAAAAGGGGGCCGAATTCCAATGATTACCTTTAGGATTTCACAGGGCATTTTTACGCATTTGGATTCCAGACTTCTTCTCACGTTTTAGAGACCCCAAAATGCCAGGGCAGTATAAATACCCCACAAGTGGCCCCATTTTAGAAAGTTGACACCCCAAGGTATTCCGTGAGGAGTATGGTGAGTTCATGTATTTTTTGTCACAAGTTAGTGGAATATGAGACTTTGTAAGAAAAGAAAAAAAATAAATTAAAAAAATCAATTTCCGCTAACTTGTGCCAAAAAAAAAAAATCTTCTATGAACCCGCCATGCCCATCACGGAATACCTTGGGGTGTCTTCTTTCTAAAATGGGGTCACTTGTGGGGTATTTATACTGCCTTGGAATTTTAGGGGTCTCTAAAGCGTGAGAAGAAGTCTGGAATACAAATGCGTAAAAATGCCCTGTGAAATCCTAAAGGTACTCATTGGAATTCGGGCCCCTTTGCGCATCTTGGCTGCAATAAAGTGTCACTCATGTGGTATCGCCGTACTCAGGAGAAGTAGGGCAATGTGTTTTGGGGTGTATTTTTACATATACCCATACTGGGTGTGAGAAATATCTCTGTAAATGACAACTTTTTAATTTTTTTTTATACAAGGCTGTCAATTTACAGAGATATTTCTCTCACCCAGAATGGCCTTGGCAGCAGCTGCCTGACACTGGTTTCTACAGCTTAATTTGCTGTTCACTTAAATTCCTAGGTCCTTTTCCATATTAATGTTACCCGTTGTTTTACCATTTAGTATGTACTGGTGACTTGCATTATTCCTTCACATGTGCATAACCTTACATTTGTCAGTGTTAAATCTTATCTGCCGCTTATCTCCCCAAGCCTCCAATCTATCCAGATCCCTCTGTAGCAGTATACTGTCCTCTTCCGTGTCAACTACTTTACACAATTTAGTTTCAACTGCAAAAATTGATATTTTACTGTGCAAGCCTTCTACAAGATCATTAATAAACATATTGAAGAGAATTGGGCCCAATACTGACCCCTGAGGTACTCCACTAGTTACAGCGACCCAATCTGAGTGTGTACCATTAATAACCACCCTCTGTTTTCTATCACTGAGCTAGTTACTTACTCACATAAAGACATTTTCTCCCAGTCCAAGCATTCTCATTTTATATACTAACCTTTCATGCGGTACAGTGTCAAATGCTTTGGAGAAGTCCAAATATACGACATCCGTTGACTCGCCGCTGTCAAGTCTAAAACTTACCTCCTTGGTGACCTAAGTGTCTGGCAATGACATTACTTAATTATCTTATGATACGGGCGTGTATGCCATCTGGTCCTGCTGATTTGTCTATTTTAATCTTTTTAAGATGCCAATGTACTTCTTCCTGGGTCAGACAGGGCACTTTTAATTGGGAATTTACTTCTATATTCTGTATTTCATCTGACAGTTTATTTTCCTCAGTGAATACAGTGGAGAAAAAAATATTTAATCACTTTGCTTTCTCCTCATCGCTCTATGCAACTCCCCCCTGTAGAGGGCTGACACCTTCAGATTTATACTTTTTACCATTTATATAATTGAAGAACATTTTAGGGTTAGTTTTGCTCTCTTTGGCAATTAATCTCTCAGTCTCTAGTTTGGCTGCTTTTATTTGTTTTTTACATATTCTATTTTTTTCCTTATACTTTTTCAGTTTTCCTCACTACCCTCCTGTTTTAGTAATTGTTTCCTTTTTATCATTTATTGCTTTATTTGCAGTTCTATTTATCCACATAGTTCTTTTTCTTGTTCCTTAACTTTTTATTCCCAAAAGTTATGTATCTCTCACAATTAGATTTTTGGATGCTTTGAAAACTATCCCATTTTGTGGCTGTATTTTTATTTTTGAGAACTTTGTCCCAGTTAGTTAGGCCTATGGCCTCTCTTAGTTGGCTAAATTTAGCTTTTTAGAAGTTTAGTGTTTTTGTTCCTCCCTGAAGAAACACTATTTTGAATGAAAATTGGAAGGTTATTACTTTATGATCACTGTTTCCCAGGTGTCCCCCAACCTGCACATCTGTTGTTCTGTAAGATCTATTGGTTAATACTAAGTCCAGTATGACTGTCCCTCTAGTCGGGTCCTGAACCAGTTGGGAAAGGAAATTGTCTTTTGTTATTGCCAAGAACCTGTTTCCTTTATGAGATATACAGGCTTCAGTTTCCCAGTCTATTTCTGGGTAGTTGAAGTCCCCCATAATAACAACCTCATTATGATCTGCCGCCTCATCTTTCTCATTTAGTAGCATATTTTCTGTGGACTCTGGTATATTAGGTGGTCTATATTAAACTCCTATTAGTAATTTATTATTGTTTTTGTCTCCATAAATTTCTACTCACAGTGACTCCACATGTTCATGTCCCTCACTTATATCTTCTCGGACTGTGGGCTTTAGACAGGACTTTACATAAATGCAGAGCCCAACCCCTCTCCGGTTTTGCGGTTTTGTCGATCCTTTCTAAACGGACTGTAACCCTGTACATTAACTGCCCAGTCATAGTTATCGTCCATCCATGTCTCAGTTATTCCCACTATGTCATAGTCCTCCTTACATATCACTAATTCCAATTCACCAGTTTTATTAGTCAGGCTTCGGGCATTAGTATACATACAATTAAGATGTTTATGTATATTTTTTATTACCCTACACCTTTCCATCTGAACTGTTCTAATCCATCCTTCCATTCCGCCCTCAGTCCCATTACCTTGCCTTCATTGACAGCAGAATCTGTCGTGAAGGTGCTTTTAAATCTGACATAATCAGAGCCTTATGTCACATACCAGATAAGGCCATGGTAAAACATGCCTCAGATGTTGTCAAAACTTTAGGCTGAAGCTCTAGATGCATTGTAGGCACAAACATAAAATGGGCATCAAGCTGATCAGTATGCCCCTCAAAATGCTTTGTTTATTGAGCTGAATGTGTAAGGAGTTTTCAAGTTGAGACTACGAAAAGACTTGGAGTAGAATGTTGGAGTAGGAAAGCAGAATTTAAGATTTGTATCCTCCCTATTTCGCCTTCAAATCCCACCACCAATTTTATTCATTTTTAGGTGTGCAAAAATTACTTTTCAAGATTTGTTCTCTTAAAACATACTAAGTCCAACAAACTGATTAAACTGACAAATGCAAATCCTTTAAATTCCTTAGATTTCTTAAATATACATGTAAGTACTTTTTTTCCTCTTTTTTAAGTTTAAACCTAAGTTGACATAAAATCCTTCTAGGTGAAAGCATAACTTTGATCAATAAAACCTTTCATTTTGCAACAGTTTGACACTATTGAAATGCAAAACTATATAATTAAACTTATTTTTTGGTCAGCAGGTGGAATTGCTGTATGCTGACAAATAATTACTTCTTCTACTGCGGTCAGACTCAATATTTCTGTAATACTTTAAATCTTGAAACCCTGTCCGGCATGAGAAAGAAGTAGATGTTGTTTAAACCTTCTTTTAGCTTTAAAAATTGCTTCATTATGCAAGATTAGCCATTGCTAATCCTGAGACATGGATATTCATTTACCACTGTGACACTTCTGAAATTAATTTTTCTCATTGCATGATAATGTGATTTGAATAAAGTAATGAAAATGTGTTTCCAGCACCCATCTTTTTAAAGCGTATTTTTCCATTTTCAGATTTCATATAAAAATTGTCTTTATTTTAGAAAGAGATTTTTAATAAAGACAGATTTTTGGTCTATTGATGTATAATTCAGATGGGTGAACTTCTTGAAATTAGTCGAATTTGTCGAATTTTAGCAAAAAATATGATTTTTTGTGTCCGAAGCGATTTTACAGGAATCAAATATGTTCCAAATGTTCCAAAATTGGTATACTGTATGACACTCTCAGGTCTCGTAGAACTCAGATTTTTTAAAACAAAATATTTTTAATCTTTTTTTTTTTTACTAATTTTTGCTTTTCCTCTCTCAGTCTATGGGTAAGCATATAGTTGATGGTTTTAACAAATAGCAGGGAACATTTACTAATGCCCCTATTGTAGTGTAAAAACTTTGCCATATGTGCACCATAATGTGTGACTTTTTAGGCTTATTGACACTTTTCTGAAATGGTAAGAAAAGGGGTGAGGTTTATCCAGAGGGTCGGTGCTTCATACAGTTTGCAAGATTTACTACAACCTTACTTATTAGAAACTGGCATAAGTTATAGCTAAAATATGCTCCAGCTGGCTGGCATATACATCAGTTTCTGGCACACGGCATTGCAGAGATGTGCCTAATTTATTAAGAGGCATCCTCACTGATCCATGCCTTGTTCTTTTTAATAAAAGTGATGTTTGGTACACTGCCACCTGTCATGCTGAAAACACTCCTTGAGATGACACTGGAGGCTGGACAAGATAATACAGAGAGTGCATACTAGTCAGTCTCCGCTACTATTCCAATCTGCCTGCCCAGAATTTTATGGGGTCATGGAATAAACATGGAAAACAATATGCACGGGAGAAAGGTCAGAGTGCAGGTAGGTCTATATTTGGGTGTTGAGTTGTTATGTCTCTGTTTGCTAATTTGCATTAGCCATGGACATTTTTTTACATAATATTGATTAGAGATGAGAAAAGCTTTCAAAAAATTTCGAATTGATTGGTTCGCCATTTAAAAAAAAAAAATTGCTTAGATCCAAATTAATTAATTTTTCATGAAGGGTGTTAAATCAGGTCTATCCCTGCCTACAATTAAACTTAAGGGAGAATGTATCCTCGTATACATCACTGTGCAGCAACATGCATAGATAGTCTTTTCTGGTAGTGAAACAGTTACTGTGCATCAGAATGACAGGTAGGTCACATACATGGTTGTGCACATCATCGTGCAGGTCACCACCATTCCTAGCTAGCCCCTAGCTAAACAAACAAACAAAAAAGCATACATCATCCTTCAGTAAAGCAAAAAGAAAAAAAAACACTGATAAAAAAGGTCCTTTTAATCCATGTTATGACAAGTACAAAGTACAAGTGCAAACACATGCTTTTGAATCAATTCTGTTAGACGTAGATTGACGGTGCGTCACTATTAGTTTTATGCTGTAATAAGAATAAACAGGCGACACTCACCACAGATGTGAATTCTTTTTTTATTCCAAGCTGAATCACATTTTCCAAATGTTAAAACAAACAGGGGCGGACAAGTGTACCTGACATGCAGACTACTCGTGGCGACGGTCGTTTCGCGCTAGACTGTGCTGGCCTATTTTAACATTTGGAAAATGTGATCCGGCCTGGAATAAAAGAAGAATTAATGTCTGTGGTGAGTGCCGCATGTTTATTCTTGTTACCGCATTGTTATGGAAGTCTGATTTGAGGCTAGAGCACCTACACAGTGAAGTTTGAAGACTCGGTCTGATTGACATGTGATTGGATAGATAAAGGGGGATATCAGTATTCACCCTATCTGTTTCTCTTCAATGTGTCCCTATTAGTCTTAGTTCATTCTTCACTTACTTGACATCAGAATAGTTGCAGCAGGACATGGACACAAGTAACGGGCCATTTTTCACCGTATTCTGGTGTGGCAGAACACTACAGTCAGATCATTACTGCCAAAATGATCTAATTGGTTGCATAAGGCACCAGAGTCTGGGAATGCTGGTTGATCCATGCCTGATTCATCTTTATAAAGGTTAGTCTCTCAACATTTAGTGTTGAAAAGCTAGTTCTTTTTAGGGTAACTATGCCACCGTCTGCACTAATCACCCACTGGGATGCCACACTACTGGCCGCACAGGAAAGCTTGCTTAGGGCAAACTTGGCCAGTTGCGGCTATAATTCAAGTCTAGTTGCCCAGTAGTGCAGGGAATCTTGGATCTGGAATGACATGGTACAGCTGCTGGTTAAGGTTCTGCTCCATATCCTACTGCTGCTGGGTTGTTTCTTCAGTAGGCGCATGATTAAAAAAATGCCCATCAGACACTCAGACTTACTTTTCTGCTGATGGAGCTGGTGCTGCTCCAACCCCCTGACCCCTAGTCATGGCGGAGCAGCGTGAGCTAAGAGGGTCCCACTGGTTAGAAAGCAGTCATAATCCTGCCGAATGGTGATAATGAGCTGTCTTCCTTTATAAACTGTGTAGTAATGTATGAGTGATATAATTAAATCACTCTTATTGATCCTCTTGAATTATGGCATATATGTGAAAAAGGGAAAAATAATCTAAAACCTCACTTTTAATAGATAATCTAAAACAATGGATCAAAACACCCTATGACTAGGATTGAGCGAACCCGAACCGCAAAGTTCCTCTCCATACCGAACTTGGCGGTTTTGGTACCTGGACCTGAACCCGGACTTTTTCGCTGAAGTCCGGGTTCGGGTTTAGTGTTCAGGTTATTTTATTATTTTCCGAACAGTGACAACAGCGGTAAGACTGTTCTTGTTTGTTTATTTTTGTCATAGGTAGTGTTGAGCGAACCTGGTGAAGTTCGGTGACGTCACCACAGGCCCTGCAGAATGAAGATAGAAAAACAAATTATATTCATTCTGCAGGACCTTGCATGACGTCACCACAGGTCCTGTTCCAGCCAGTCCTGCAAAGAAGAAGAAAGAAGACAAGACAGGCTGCGCGAACAAGCCGATGAGTTTTTTTTTATTTTTAACCCCTCAATGGCCAAATATTATTACTATTATTTTCCGTTATACCCATGTTATAACGGAAAATAATAAAGTGAAGTTCGGGTCCCCATTGAAATTAATGTGGTCCAGGTTCGGGTTCAAGTTCAGGTCAAGTTCGGGTCCTGAACCCGAACTTTGACCTGAAGTTTGGCCGTACCCGGCGAACCAGAACTTCACCGGGTTCGCTCAACACTACCTATGACAAAAATAAACAAACATACAAGAACAGTCTTACCGGTGTGATGACTGTTCGGTGGACGATACACAACCGGATGATTGACACCGCATTGATGATTTACTTGGCATCACAATGGTCAGGTATTGCCATCATATAGCAAGGGATATAGGGTAGAAGGAGTTTGGACAATATAGGGGAGGACTAAGTTTGATACAAGACATGTATCCTGTTCCTATGAGCCCCTATCAGGTGTATTACACCCTGAATGTCCTGCTAATACAGGGTCATCACCCTGAAAAAAGTGGCCCCGTCCGGAACCTATCTCTGTAATTTATCCCTATACAGCCCTGTTTGGGGGAAGGGAATGGTAAACTAGCTATCTCCTACGTAGTTGATAAAGTTTGACTCAACTCGAATAGGGATGTCTTCTATGTCACATGTCCCGACACGTTTTATCTTACATGATCAACCCCAGAATCATTAGGGGCCAGGGGGTCTCCTAAAAACATAAGTGAGACAATGCCCAAATGTTAAAAAAAAGTACACCTACATTTACAATGATGTGCATCAGAAAATTATATCATTCAGAGGTAGCTATGTAAGAATACTGAAGCTTCCCATGTAATACAGTAGGTACAGTGAGATAAGAAAATGTTACCTTCAATACATTGAAGTGTGGCATCCTAGTTTGCTGATGAAGGGCGGCAATGCTAGTGTGTGCCGCCTCAGCGTTGCTAGGCAGCGAAAAATGCTGACCAGCATGCCGACAACAAAGACACACCAGCCCAACTAGGATGGAGGCAATATGCGCCATCCATATTTATAATAAAACATCTGATAATACACCAGGGATATTTAAAAGGGCAATATTCACAATAATGAGAAAGGGGGAACTCACTTGCGGTTCAAATGAGTAGGAGGGTAATTCCTAAATCTGAAAACAGGATGAGATCAAGGGTAAGGGTTAATTCTTAAATATGAGAACAAAATAAGATAGTAGGCAGTTAGAAGAATGTTGGCTCTCTCTTCTTTATCCAAGATGGCGGCTGACTTTATTATTGAATTGCTTAGTATCATATTGGAACATAATTATTTTATGTTCCAAGGCACCTATTATATCCAGAAAGAGGTGTGGCCATGGGGTCCAAAATGGCCCCTACTTATGCAAATATAGTTATGTGGACATCAGGAGGACATCATCTGTCTGTCCCACCACTATAGACATGTTCTTACGTGGTGGCGATACATAGATGACGTCTTCCTCATCTGGACTGGTAGTGAGGAACAGCTGCACGACTTCCATTATTTCTTAATTAATGTAATAGATCTTTACAATTCACTTTGGTACAATCTAGGACTGAAATACAGTTTTTGGAC
Source organism: Bufotes viridis (assembly GCA_033119425.1). Classification (NCBI taxonomy): domain Eukaryota; kingdom Metazoa; phylum Chordata; class Amphibia; order Anura; family Bufonidae; genus Bufotes; species Bufotes viridis. The sequence goes on along the minus strand of CM065591.1, from coordinate 365,763,952 downwards.
ACTAACCTTGTTTTGACATCCGAGGGTACTTTATGTACTCAATTGTAAATGAAACCCACGGATAAAAATACAACATTGAGGTACAATAGTTGTCATCCAAAAAACACGATCCGGCACCTTCCGTACTCTCAGAAGTTGAGAATGAGACAGATCGTATCAGATGAATCTCAATTGAATAGTTCATTAAACAATATGGTAGAGAGGTTTACACAACGTGGTTATCCGCAAAAATTGCTGGATAAACATAACAATATGGTTATGAATATGAGTAGACAAGATACTTTGATCCATCATGTGAGGCCCACAATGGGTAGGATTCCATTCATATCCACATACACTGAGGCCAGTAAACATATAAGTTCTATTATTAGGCACCATTGGTCCATTTTGGCAGGTTCCATTAAGGGTATACCGGATTTTTCCAAACCCTCTTTGTTCTCTTATCATAGAAATAATAGTTTAAGGGATCAATTAATCAGGGACGATATGGGCCCTAAAAAGACGATGAGGCAATCTGCTATTACACAACCGGGTTTGGGTTGTTTCCCATGCCTGGGGTGTGTAAATTGCAGATATATATGTAAAAGTAAATGTTTTATACACCCCATTACACATGTGGCCTATACTATCTGACATCATCTTACCTGTAATTTGCATCATGTCATTTATGTGCTGTCTTGTCCGTGTGATATTCTATATGTTGGAGAAATGTCCATGGATTTAAGAACTTTATTAAATAACCATTGCAATACTATTTGCAAAAAAGGACTGATTTGCCAGTCCCCAAACATTTTACTGAGTTTAAACATCATGAAAAAGAGTTAAGGTGTTGGATCATCAATCATATCCCTATGCCCTGAAGGGGTGGTGACAGGATTAAACTGCTTAAGAGAAGGGAACTACCATGTATATTTACATTGAATACATGTCCTCAATGTGGATTAATAAGTTGGGAGGTGCATTGACTTGATAGCTTGCCTTGTACCCCCGCGGCTACCACTGTCCTCTATCATGATGGATGAGTGGTCAAGATTGAAAGAGTTAGTGTATTTCTGCAGCCTGGTTCATCCTTCATCCCATGAGGCAGACGTCTGGAGAGCTGTGTCAGAAAGAATCACCAAGCCAGTGACCTTCAAAGACAACTCTAGTTTATTCTTATACAGTGTCTTCCTTATATAGTACATACATACATAACAAGAGATAGCTGTGTTTCACATTCCATTGTAACAGGCAGAGACCTTCCCATATATGGAAATAAGGCTACTTTAAATATATCCCCCCTCTAGCATGATCTCCCCCACCATCCTGTCATCCATACATACCATATGGCTCATTCTATTTAACCCTTCAATCTCCTCTTAAGTCATGAATATGACTTATCTTCTTTCTCTCATAGAGAGGTAAGTAGCATAAGGTTGTCCAGGATCTGTGGGTCTTGGACATATGACGCCAAAGGTCTGTATTAGTGACGGAATACATTGAATGCAACAAGATATGGTAATCAAAAAAGCGAATATAATTATAATACTGATAAATAATGTTCTTGACCAACTCAAATCCGGCAGCCAGCTCAATAACCAGTCCCACTAAGAGGATGAATCAACATCCTTTTTGATATCATTGGCGATTTCATGTAACCCTTGAATATGGGACTGGATTGATCTGGAGTGGTCAGATAAATTAAAGCAAATCTAGTTTCTAGCATCGCTCCTCTTATGCCTTGTAGATCTAAAAGTATGTCTGATAAATCGGTAGAGGTATTATTCTGAGATTTATCGAAGGCACATGCAATAGAATTTATAGTACGAGCATTATATATAGCCAGTGCAGGCACTCCTAATATAGAAGTGCCCAAACTGATATATTCTGTACGGCTGAGGAGGGGTAAAATAGAGTCACAGTTGTCTGATAGAGTTGTCTGCTAGGGGGTTGAATGGGAATGGCCAGAGTCAGCCTGGATAATGCACAGGGACCTCCAATAACATTAGCAGGAATGTAATTGTAGGTGCTGTTACCACAAGACAAAAACATCCCTTAGGGAGCATTATATTATATATAAAACTGGGAGTCACTATGGTCTTATTACAACTCATGGAATTGTCTAGGGAGCTAGCAAGCCTACTATTCTTTTTACAGGTGTCGTCGATATAATCATATACACTATTCTTAGGTAATTCACTCTTTATGTCTCCATTATCACAATATAACGTCATATCCTGGGAAAAGGTAAAACAAGTCTCTGCTACAGTCACATTAATAGTCAGTATTCTAATATTATCCCTAATATTTCCTAATTTCTGACACTCTCCACAGAAGTCATACAAGGGAATAAAAGATTGTGTATTGTGAGCCCTCGACCAGACTCCAAGGAGGGATTCATCAGGTGTAGGCACAGCAATAACACATGTTTGAATAAGATCCCGTGGGCTCCGTAAGTCTTTAAGGCACAATGAACTTACATTTAGGGCATTTGCCACCCTGACTATACTATTCTGTTCAGAATAAAAGGGGCCAGGAGCAAAGGGATCTTGCTCCTGAGCTCTTTTATGTATCGATTGATTATTTGGTACACCGCAGAGGAAACTCCTCTGGGTGATAAATACATGTAGAAATAAGCCAGACTGGCAAGGAAACACAAAGATTAATAATTATTAGCAGACAAACAAATCTCCCAGAGTATTGTGGGGTCATCATCTTCAGCCTGTGGCAAGGCACTTTTCAGGGAAGCTTCTTCTGAGCTCCCCTCTTTATTCTGGGATTTCACACCTGCTTCACCCTCTTTTTCTTCGCCTGTCACCAGAGAAACCTTAGGGACCCTTTCACTCTGTTAGCGTAAATCCAGATTGAAGCCTCTTCTGTGAGAATCGCTGTTCTGGTAACTGCTACCACTCGGGTGGGTGGTCCAAACGGGAACTCAGTCTGCTTCCGTCCTTTTGCCAGGTGCTGGACTATCACCATGTCTCCTGGTTGGAAAGGATGTGTAGGTTCTTGTGGAGAGAAAGGAGAGGCACGAGCAATATCTCGTTCAAGACCATCTAAAGTTTTTACAAGTTTCCTCACATATTGTGCCTGTACTACTTCGAGATCTCGGGGGGCTTGCAACTGGAATACATGGTTTCCCCTCTTTGCAGATAAGACCCATATCAGGGTCTTGTACTGCACCTACCGATTGCCATGCTATCTTGTCACTACTGGTAGCCGACTCCTGGAGGCTTAGCAATAGATTGTCAGTAAGGGTAATGTCTGGAACTAAGGAGGGCATTTGAACCGTTGCTGCCGTTCTAATAGCAGCCTCTTTTGCTGCCTGATCAGCAAGGGCATTCCCTTTTGCTATGTGCATTTGGAGACCAGTATGTGCCTTACAATGGATAATAGCAACCGTGCTGGGTAATTGGATGGCGGCCAGGAGATCATGTACTAGGGTGGAATGCGACATTTTCTTCCCATCTGCAGCTATGAAGCCTCTACTCTGCCAGATTACCCCATGATCATGGACAACCCCAAAGGCGTATTTGAAATCGGTGTAGATATTTACTTCTCTTCCCTCAAAAAGACAACAAGCCCTAGTGAGGGCAATCAGTTCAGCTGCTTGGGCTGACTGAAAAGGTATAGGATTCGATTCTAGAATAACATCAGGGAGTTGAACTACAGCGTATCCTGCATGATAGGTGTTGTCATTAGGGCGTGAACAGGATCCATCCACAAAAATATCAGGTGCTCCTTCAATGGGTGTGGATTGTAAGTCAGGCCTAGGTGAGGTATGGTCATGTATAAGTTCAGTACATACATGGGGAGGAGGCAAATCATCCTGCTCTCCCTTGTAGCCAAGTAGGGCATTCAGTATAGCCATTGGACCGAATGTGGGGGCTGAGTATTTGATATGAAGTTGAGGATTAGATAGCAACAAAACTTCATATCCACTCAGTCTTTGTGCTGACATATGTTGTATATGTGTGTTCTTCAATAGGGCCTGAACATTGTGTGAGGTATGCAGAGTGGTGGGGTGACCTAGGGTGATAGGCGTAGCCATCTCAGCGACCATAGCACAGGCTGCCAAACTCCTGAGACACGCAGGCATGCCCTGAACCTGTACGGAAACCACCTTTAAGAAAAAAGCAACAGGGCGGAATATGCCTCCATGGTCTTGCGCCAGGACTCCCGCCATGGTTTTACAATTGTCCCTGGCAAACAAGTGAAACATCACGCCATAGTCGGGTAGGCCCAAACCAGGACTTGAAACCATGGCACATTGCAAATGACTAAAAGCTTGTAACATGTCATCAGACCATTTAATGAAGTCAGGCATATCAGTATTAGTGGCTTGTCTCAGAATATTATCATAGTAGGAACAATCAGCAATCCATTGGCGGCAGTAACCAATCATGCCAAGAAAGGTCAACATGTCTTTCTTGGTTTGTGGGCGGGGCAGACCCAGTACGGCAGTAATTCTGGCATGGCTGATTTTCCTCTCACCTTTACTGAGAACAAAGCCCAAATACTCAACACTTTCCCTACACCATTGTAATTTCTTCCTAGAAATTTTTGTGACCACATTCACATAACCACAATAAGAGACTAACACAGTCTGCCTGGCAAGCCTCCCGAGTAGAACTACATATGAGGAGATTATCCACATATTGTAGAAGGACAGAACCATGAGGGGCAGTCCAAGGGCACAGTGTAACTTGGAGGACAATGGAGTAGACTACTGGGGAGTCTACATAACCCTGAGGCATTCTACACCAAGTATACTGGCGAAATTTGAATGTAAATGCAAAAAGTGGCCGTGTCTCTCCGTCCACTGGGACAGAAAAAAATGCATTTTTTAAATCAACAACAGAGAAAAACTCTGCATGGGCAGGAATAGCTGATAGCAGAGATGGTACGTCTGGAACCACAGGGGCTATGGGTATGATCTGTGCATTTACCGCTCTAAGATCCTGGACAAACCTAAAGGTATTATCAGCCTTTCTTACTAGGTTGATAGGTTTATTATAGGGGGAAATAATTTCCTCAATAACCCCAGACTCTAGAAATTCCCTCAACATAGACTCTATCCCCTTGTCTTTTTCTGGGGAAAGGGGGTATTGTTTAATATAAACAGGTGCAGCACTGGGCTTAAGCATTGCCTTATATGGTGTACAAGAGATAAGGCCAACAGCTTGGTCAGTAGTTGCCCAAACCTCAGGAAGAACAAATCAAGTAGCGGATCCCGAGGTTGGCACTCCAAATATAAAAAACAATTACCCTCCGGTACATGAATGGGCATAACTGAGGATGTGACATGTAAGTGTCCCGTCTTGCTAACCCCTAACTGCAACTGTAACAGAACAAACAAATCCCTCCCTAATAAATTCACAGGACAATTTGGAATGATCCTAAAACTGTGTGTGAACATTGACTGGTGCTTGTATGGGTGTTGGATCGAGAGAGGAGGAGTTTTGTAAGATCTGGTCAGTATCCCATTAATTCCCACAGAGGGCTCAGCATTTTCTCTTGGACCACCATAATAATCCTCACATATAGTACTACAAGTAACACCAGAATCCACAAGAAAAGGGAGAGGACGTCCCTCTATGGTTAACACAATCAGTGGTGATTCCTTATAGTGGTTTGTAATGAGAGTGAATGCTGGATACTGTCCCACGGGCTTCCTCATTGTGATGTCTGTTGCCCTCAAGCTACAGGAAAATGAGGGGTATTATGCTGGGGCTGTGGCATTGTTTACTAAATTGACTCAAGCATGCTCCTACAGTCCATATGTCACTCTGTAGGCAGAGAAGACAGCCCACAGCTGTGTGCCCCCCCCCCTCTCTTCCCACCCCGCGCTGCATAAACACATAGCTCAGATAGCACTTGAGATAAGGTGACAAGCAGTTTACAGAGAATGTCCGGGCTCAGAGTTGATCACGGACATATTCTTTCACCATGTCCATATGGAAGGTGTCATTAGTCCCTATCCGAGGACAAATGTATACTCTTCATCCCTCTGTCCATCCTGCCATATTATCCACCCAGGGAGTAACTAAATAATGATTAGTCCCACAGACCCGTGCAACATAATCCTTACATGTTTCTCCTACATACGGAGTGGGTGGAGAGACCTTTCCTTGCTTTGCACCCATTTCTTATAATTTAATTGAGACGGAGGCGGAGCAGAACTTTCCCCAGGACTGGCTGTACTGAACTGTTAAAGTTCTGACAATACTTGTCAACTGGATGTAAAGGACGTATGTCTATGCTCAACTTCCTTTTCAACTGCCTGTTAGTATTATCCTTTTAAACCATCACTGGCGTTCACCAGTTTCTGGGTCAGCGGGTTTCCCCTAGCCAGACTGGTGGGGCGTCTTACGGTTTTCCAGGACACTCACAATAAAGTTAGTACAGTTTTCACAGTATAATTTGCTGCTTACCTTCAGCAGAAATAAAACAACTTTCACAGTATCATTTGCTGCTTACCTTCAGCATAAAATAAAATTACTTAATACATCATAACATAATAACATACAAGAGAAAGTAAGAATGCGACAGATAAGAAGCGATAGAGATAGGGATAAGAAAAACCAGGGTGCAGACAATATTTGAATTCTTGCCAAAAGAATTCCTCTTTTAAATTCTTCCCTAAAGAATTTATCTCATATAGCTAGAGACTATTTACAGTTTATCTTGCCTGAAGACCGACTGTCCATCTTACCTAAAGATAGAGTCACTATTTACAGTCCTGCTTGCCAAAAGCAGGCCGCCTACCTTGCCAAAAGATAGGTTCCCTATTTACAGTCCAGCTTGCCTAAAGCCGACCTCTATCTTGCCAAAAGATAGATACTATTACTTTCAGTGTGTCTAAATTGGGTTAAAATAGAAATAACAGACAGTCTTCGGAAAGCATCGGAAGCCCACAATCCTTAAAAAGAAAAAAAGATAGGCAGGATGCTCCCGGACTCACCCAAGCGTGTCTGTATTCTATCCTGGACTATGCCCCCAGCTGAAAGAGTTAGTGTATTTCTGCAGCCTGGTTCTTCCTTCATCCTGTGAGGCAGACGTCTGGAGAGCTGCGTCAGAAAGAATCACCAAGCCAGTGACCTTCAAAGACAACTCTAGTTTATTCTTACAGTGTCTTCCTTATATAGTACATACATACATAACAAGAGATAGCTGTGTTTCACATTCCATTGTAACAGGCAGAGACCTTCCCATATATGGAAATAAGGCTACTTTAAATATATCCCCCATCTAGCATGATCTCCCCCACCATCCTGTCATCCATACATACCATATGGCTCATTCTATTTAACCCTTCAAAGATTAAGAATAGTTCTAAAGGATTTCTCTTGTATTTTATTTTATTAAAAAAAAATATATATTCTTTTTTCACATTGATGGGATGCCCTGCCTGAGGTGTTATCTGCTGGTACAGGATGATATGTCAGTGATCTGTCCCACAATCCCCCGATTCTTTGTTTTTTATTTTTGTGCGCCCGGATTCAATATTGTATTGATGCCACACTATTATACACGTTTCTCCCCTGAATGATGGTGGTGAGGAGAACCCTCTTTGGTTATGGGACCCGCGACATGAACCGATGAAGTACCGATGGTTCGGAGCTTCGTCGGATCTATTGCTGGGTAGAACCCTTAAATAACCAGTATGTGAGTTATGTATGTATGTGCTGACCACACTTACACTGAAGAATAAGAAGTATATGTACTGCTCGTATCACTCGGTTCATCAGTTTGGTATGGCAGGGAGAATACGTGTTATTCGGTGTTTATTTACATACACACATGTCCGATCACGTGATTACCATGACGTGGGTGGTCACATGATGATTGTGACATGGAGGTTAGCAAGGAATCCAGATTTTGCGCACTTTTATCTACTAGACGCCAATGCCGATATGAACACATGGAAAGAGGCGCGTCTTGGATAGAGAATCTGCATGCATCGGTGCCGTGGTTTCCTCTTGGGTCAGGTGAGCCCCATCAACTTAAGCAAGTTTGCACACGTCTATTAACTATTTATACCGCAAACGTTTATTGTATATATATTTATTATTTGATGCACTGGTCACTTTATACTTTTTATACATATGAATTGATATTTTCATGATACAGAAAAATTGAATTGTTGACATTTTTGCAGATTTATTAAAAAAGAAAAACAAATATCACATGGTCCTAAGTATTCAGACCCTTTGGTCAGTATTTAGTAGAAGCCCCCTTTTGATCTAATAGAGCCATGAGTATTTGTGGGAAAGAAGAAACAAGTTTTTCACACCTGGATTTGAGGATCCTCTGCCATTCCACCTTGCAAATCCTCTCCAGTTCGGTCAGGTTGGATGGTAAACGTTGGTGGACAGCCATTTTTAGGTCTCCCCAGAGATGCTCATTTGGGTTTAAGTCAGGGCTCTGGCTAGGGCATTCAAGAACAGTCACGGAGTTGTTGTGAAGTCCCTCCTTTGTTATTTTAGCTGTGTGCTTAGGGGCATTGTCTTGTTGGAAGGTAAACCTTCGGCCCAGTCTGAGGTCCTGAGCACTCTGGAGAAGGTTTTCGTCCAGGATATCCCTGTACTTCTCTGCATTCATCTTTCCCTCGATTGCAACTAGTCGTCCTGTCCCTGCAGCTGAAAAAGACCCCCACAGAAGGATGCTGCCACTACCATGCTTCAATGTTGGACTGTATTGGACAGGTGATGAGTAGTGTTGAGCGAACAGTTCAAGCATAGTTCGGGTTTGTACCGAAATTTGGGGTGTTCAGGACCCGGACCCGAACATTTTCTAAAAAGTTCGGGTTCGGGTCCGTTGTTCGGCGATTTCATCCTGCTTTCTCAAGGGCTGCACAGCAGCCAATCAGCTAGCGTTTTACTTCTTGCCCTCAGAAGCTATCAGAGCCATGCCTACTAATGGCATGGCTGTGATTGCGCAAGTGCAGCATGTGACCCAGCCTCTATATAAGCTGGAGTCGCGTAGCGCCGCACGTCACACTGCTTTGATTAGTGTAGGGAGAGGACGCAGCTTCTGTGAGGGCGAGATTAGGCAGGGAAAAGTCAGCAAAAACACCTAAAGAAGTTATCGATCAACAGCTGTGAATAATTCAACTTCTGCTAGTTAATTGCTCACTGGTTTTTAGGCTGCACAGAGCGTTTTTCTGTCACTCTTTTGTGTGACGTGATCGGTGGCCATTTTGTGACTTGTAGTGCACCAGCACAAGCATCCACCAAGTCCATCAATCCATCAATACTAGGTTTTTTTTTTTTTGCTATATCCTACATCAGGGGCGTGGCTGTGCTTATTGTCACCCCTAGTAACTCAGGATATAAATTTCTATATTTTATTAAGGGGTTAAATTCAATTGCCAAATTAGCAAGCCCCTAAATCTAGTGTTCCAGCTGTGGCTAGCCAAGTGTAATACTGTCTGCTGTCTGGCAAAGGATAGATAATTTCTGTGGTGAAATTCAATTGCCAAAATAGCAATCCCCTAAATCTGGTGTCCCAGCACTGGCTGGCAAAGTATAATAGTGTCGGGCAAAGGATATATTTTGTTCTGGGGGGAAATTCAATAGCCAAAATAGCAATACCATAAATCTGTGGTTTCAGCTGTGGCTGGCCAAGTTTAATAGTGTCCTGCAAAGGATAAATTTTGTTCTGGGGGGAAATTCAATAGCCAAAATAGCAATACCATAAATCTGTGGTATCAGCTGTGGCTGGCCAAGTTTAATAGTGTCCTGCAAAGGACATATTTTGTTCTGGGGTTAAATTCAATTGCCAAAATAGCAATACCCTGAATCTGGTGTTCCAGCTGTTGCAGGCCTAGCTTAAATCTGTCTGTAACAGGGTATATTTTTTTCTGTGGTGAAATTCAAGTGCCAAAATAGCAATCCCCTAAATCTGGTGTCCCAGCAGTGGCTGGCAAAGTATAATAGTGTCCAGCAAAGGATATATTTTGTTATGGGGTGAAATTCAATAGCCAAAATAGCAATACCGTAAATCAGTGGTTTCAGCTGTGGCTGGCCAAGTTTAAAAGTGTCCTGCAAAGGATATATTTTGTTTTGGGGTGAAATTCAATTGCCAAAATAGCAATACCATAAATCAGTGGTTTCAGCTGTGGCTGGCCATGTTTAATAGTGTCCGGCAAAGGATATATTTTGTTCTGGGGTGAAATTCAATTGCCAAAATAGCAATATCATAAATCAGTGGTTTCAGCTGTGGCTGGCCAAGTTTAATAGTGTCCGGCAAAGGATAGATTTTCTGGGGTGAAATTCACTTGATGATATAGCAATACCCTGAATCTGGTGTTCCAGCTGTTGCCGGCTAAGTGTTAATCAGTTCGTAAAAGGGTATATTACACTCAAGGTGTATGTACAAGTGCTGAGAGGGTCATCCTCAATAACTTCACACGCTACCGTGCATCTCCAAGTGTATTTCTGTCCGTTACAGGGTATATTACACAAAGTGTTAAAATACAATTGCTGAAGGCATAAACCTACATATTTTTTCACACGCTACTGCAAGTGTAAATCTGTCCATAAAAGGATACCTTTCATCCAGGGCCTAAATACTAGGCGTACAATTGATATTCCCCTAAATCAGTGGTTAGTGCTGTGCCTGGATTAGTGTAATACGGTACATAAATAAATAGGCAGATAGTGTTAGGTGCTTGTAAAAAAAAGGCCTGAATTTTAAATCAATACATTGGGCCAAATTTTTTTTTCTTATTATGGTGCTTGGTGAATGGTAACAATGAGGAAAACATCTAGTAAGTGACGAGGACGCGGTCGTGGTGGTGTAAGTGGACCCTCTGGTGCTGGGAAAGGACGTGGCCATTCTGCCACAGCCACACCTCCAAGTGAACCAACTACCTCAGGTTCCAGTACCCGCCAGAATTTACAGCAATATTTGGTGGTGCCCAATGCCGTTCTAAGGATGGTAAGGCCTGAACAGGTACAGGCGCTAGTCAATTGGGTGGCCGACCCTGGATCCAGCTTGATCACATTATCTCCCACCCAGTCTTCTGCAGAAAGCGCACAGGTGGCGCCTGAAAACCAAGCCCATCAGTCTGTCACATCACCCCCATGTATATCAGGGAAACTGTCAGAGCCTCAAGTTATGCAGCAGTCTCTTATGCTGTTTGAAGACTCTGCTGGCAGGGTTTCCCAAGGGAATCCACCTAGCCCTTCCCCAGTGGTGGAAGACATAGTATGCACTGATGCACAACCACTGATGTTTCCTGATGATGAGGACATTGGAATACCACCTCATCAGAGTCCGCACGTCTCTGATGATGACGAAACACAGGTGCCAACTGTTGCGTCTTTCTGCAGTGTGCAGAGCGAACAGGAGGTCAGGGAGGAAGACTGTGTGGAAGATGATGCAGGGGATGATGAGGTCCTAAACCCCACATGGAATGAAGGTCGTGCCACTGACGTTCATAGTTTAAAGGAAGAGGCAGTGGTGAGACCAAGCCAACAGCATAGCAAAAGAGGGAGCAGTGGGCAAAAGCAGAACAGCCTTCGCAAAGAGAGTTCGCCTGCTACTGGCCACCGCCACCAGGGACCAAGCACCCCAAAGGCAGCTTCAAGGACTTCCCTGGCATGGCACTTCTTTAAACAATGTGCCGATGACAAGACCCGAGTGGTTTGCACGCTGTGCCATCAGAGCCTGAAGCGAGGCATTAACGTTCTAAACCTTAGCACAACATGCATGACCAGACATCTACATGCAAAGCATGAACTGCAGTGGAGTAAACACCTTAACAGAAAGGAACTCACTCAGGCTCCCCCTGCTCCCTCTTGTGCTGCTGCCTCAGCCTCTGCTTCCGCCTCTGGAGGAATGTTGGCACCTGCCGCCCACCAAACAGGATGTGCCACCGACACCACCACCTGCGTCACCAAGCATCTCCACCATGTCACACGGCAGCGTTAAGCTCTCCATCTCACAAACCTTGGAGAGAAAGCGTAAATTCCCACCTAGCCACCCTCGAGCCCTGGGCCTGAATGCCAGCATTTCTAAACTACTGGCCTTTGAAATGCTATCATTCAGTCTGGTGGACACAGACAGCTTCAAACAGCTGATGGAGATGGCTGTCCCACAGTATGTTGTTCCCAGCCGCCACTACTTCTCTACGGCAGCCGTGCCTTCCCTGCACAACCAAGTATCTGATAAAATCAAGTGTGCACTCCTGTAGCCTACTCCTCCTACTCAGCTTCCTCCTCCTCTGCTTCCACCAGCTCATCCAGTCAGCCACACACTTTCACCAATAACTTCAGCACAGCCCGGGGTAAACGTCAGCAGGCCATTCTGAAACTCATATGTTTGGGGGACAGGCCCCACACCGCGCAGGAGTTGTGGTGGGGTATTGAACAACAGACCAACGAGTGGTTTCTGCCGGTGGGCCTCAAGCCCGGCCTGGTGGTGTGCGATAATGAGCGAAATCTCCTCACAGCTCTGGGACTAGCCGGATTGACGCACATCCCTTGCCTGGTGCATGTGTTGAATTTGGTGGTGCAGAAGTTCATTCACAACTACCCCGACATGTAAGAGCTGCTGCATAAAGTGCGGGCCTGCCGCTGCTCGTCTATCTGCGCTAATACATAACTTCGGACTTCCCGCTCACCATCTCATATGCGACGTGCCCACCAGGTGGAACTCCACCTTGCACATGCTGGCCAAACTGTGTGAGCAGCAGCATCAGGCGATAGTGGAGTTTCAGCTGCAGCACGCACGGGTGAGTCGCTCGGCGTAACATCACTACTTCACCACCAATGACTGGGCCTCCATGCGAGACCAGTGTGCCCTGTTGCGCTGTTTCGAGTAGTCCACCAACATGGCCAGTGGCGATGACGCCATTATCAGCGTTACAATAAAACTTTTATGTTTCCTTGAGAGAACACTTAGGGTGATGATTGAAGAGGAAGTGGCCCAGGAGGAGGGGGAGGATGAGGGGTCATTTTTAGCACTTTCAGGCCAGTCTGTTAGAAGTGCCTCAGAGGGAGGTTTTTTGCAACAGCAGAGGCCAGGTATAAATGTGGCCAGCCAGGTCCCACTACTGGAGGACGAGGAGGATGAGGAGGAGGTGAAGGAGGATGAGGATGAAGCAGGTTCACAGCGGGGTGGCACCCGACACAGCTCAGGCCCATCACTGTTGCGTGGCTGGGGGGATACGGAGGACGATGACGATACGCCTCCCACAGAGGACAGCTTGTCTTTACCTCTGGGCAGCCTGGCACACATGAGCGACTACATGCTGCAGTGCCTGCGCAACGACAGCAGAGTTGCCCACATTTTAACGTGTGTGGACTACTGGGTTGCCATCCTACTGGATCTCCGGTACAAAGACAATGTGCCGTCTTACTTCCTGCACTGGAGAGTGATAGGAAGATGCGCGAGTACAAGCGCACGCTGGTAGATGCGCTCCTGAGATCATTCCCAAATGTCACAGGGGAACAGGTGGAAGCCCAAGGCGAAGGCAAAGGAGGAGCAAGTGGTCGCCAACGCAGCTGTGTCATGGCCAGCTCCTCTAAGGGCAGGGTTAGCATGGCAGAAATGTGGAAAAGTTTTGTCACCACGCCACAGCTAACTGCACCACCACCTGATACGGAACGTGTTAGCAGGAGGCAGCATTTCACTGACATGGTTGAAAAGTACGTCTGCACACCCCTCCACGTACTGACTGATGGTTTGGCCCCATTCAACTTCTGGGTCTCCAAATTGTCCACGTGGCCAGAGTTTGCATTTTATGCCTTGGAAGTGCTGGCCTGCCCTTCGGCCAGAGTTTTGTCTGAACGTATATTCCGCACGGCAGGGGGCGTCATTACTGACAAACGCAGCTGCCTGTCCACAGCCAACGTGAACAAGCTGACGTTCATAAAAATGAACCAGGCATGGATCCCACAGGACCTGTCCCTCCCTTGTGCAGAATAGACATTTATAACTGCCTCCCCCTCAACCATGTATTATAGTACTCCGGTGCACTTCTTTATTGAATCCTAATTTTTTTAACTTTACCATGATCTTGCGGTGCAACCCAAAGTTGAATGAACCTCTCCTCAATCTGGGCGCCGGGGCCTAAATAACTGAAAGTGGCCTGTTACAATGGTGGGTTACATGAAGCCTGAACCTCTGCCATGCAACCTCTCTCCTCTGTCTGCATGCCGTGGGCAAAAAAACTGGAAGTGGCCTTCTCCAGTGGTGGGTGATATGACGCATGATTCTCTGCTGTGGGATCTCTCTCCTTTGTCTGGGTGCTGGGCCTAAATAACTCAAAGTGGCCTTCTCCAATGGTGGGTTATATGATGCCTTATTCCTTGCTGTGGGACCTCTCTCCTCTCTCTGGGTGCTGGGGCCTAAATAACTGAAAGTGGCTTTCTCCAGTGGTGGGTGATATGATGCCTTATTCCTTGCTGTGGGACCTCTCTCCTCTGTCTGGGTGCTGGGCCTAAATAACTGAAAGTGGCCTTCTCCAGTGGTGGGTGATATGACGCCTTATTCCTTGCTGTGGGACCTCTCTCCTCTGTCTGGGTGCTGGGCCTAAATAACTGAAAGTGGCCCTCTCCAGTGGTGGGTGATATGACGACTTATTCCTTGTTGTGGGACCTCTCTCCTCTGTCTGGGTGCTGGGGCCTAAATAACTGAAAATCCCACCCCCTACAAATAAAGACATTTTTATAGGTAAAATTGTTAGGAAACATTCTTTCCTGTATATACAATTGTATATACAGTGCAAATGCTTCCAAAAATTACAAGGAGGAAGCACTCCGATACAGCCTGTTATGCACATAAAGGAGGGCCTCATTTACTCGGTGCTACAAATGTTCAGGTACACTGCTGCACTCATAAAGCCTATGCACTAAGTGAAAGGGCTGGAAAAAATTACAAGGAACCGGCACTACACCCTTTATTACACATAAAGGAGGACATCATACACACCCTTGAAAAATTATCATTGATGGCCTACTGGTGACCCTCAAAAACATTTGGAGCAAGGGCGTGCTGGTTACTCTCTAAAACATTATAGTTGAGGGCCTGAAGGTGAGCGGATCCTATAAAGAATTGTAGTGATGGCCTACAGGTGAGCAGACCGTATAAAACATTAGAAGTGAGGGCCTGAAGCCAAACAAACCCCATAAAACATTGCAGGGATGGCCTACAGGTGAGAAGATGGTATAAAGCATTGAAGGTGAGGGACTGAAGGTGAGTGAACCCCATAAAACATAGCAGTGATGGCCTACAGGTGAACAGACCGTATAAAGCATTGGAGGTGAGGGCCTGAAACCTAGAGAACCCCATAAAACATTGCAGTGATGGGCTACAGGTGAGCAGACAATAGAAAGCATTGGAGGTGAGGGCCTGAAGCTTAGCGAACCCGATAAAACATTGTAATGATGGCCTACAGGTGAGCAGATGGTATAAAGCATTGGAGGTGAGGGCCTGAAGCCTAGAGAACCCCTTAAAACATTGCAGTAATGAACTACAGGTGAGCAGACGATATAAAGCATTGGAGGTGAGGGCCTGAATCCTGGAGAACCCCAGAAAACATTGCAGTGATGGGGTACAGGTGAGCAGACTGTATAATTCATTGGAGGAAAGGGCCTGAAGCCTAATGAACCCCATAAAACATTGCAGTGATGGCCTACAGGTGAGCAGACCGTATAAGGCATTGGAGGTGAGGGCCTAAAGCCTAACAAACCCCATAAAATATTGCAGTGATGGCCTACAGGTTAGCAGACAGTATAATGAATTAGAGGTGGAGGCCAGAAGCCAAGTGAACCCCATAAAACATTGCAGTGATGGGCTACTGGAGAGCAGACCTTATAAAGCATTGGAAGTGAGGGACTGAAGCCTAGAGAACCCCATAAAACATTGCAGTGATGGCCTACAGGTGAGCAGACGGTATAACGCATTGGAGGTGAGGGCCTGAAGCCTAGTGAACCCCATAAAACATTGCTGTAATGGCCTACAGGTGAGCAGACCTTATACAGCATTGTAGGTGAGAGCCTGAAACCTCACGAACCCCATAAAACATTGCAGTGATGGCCTACAGGTGAGAAGGTGGTATAAAGCAGGCATGCTCAACCTGAGGCCCTCCAGCTGTTGTAAAACTACAACTCCCACAATGCCCTGCTGTAGGCTGATAGCTGTAGGCTGTTCAGGCATGCTGGGAGTTGTAGCTTTGCAACAGCTGGAGGGCTGCAGGTTGAGAATGCCTGGTATAAAGCATTAGAGGTGAGAACCTGAATCCTAGTGAATCTCATAAAACATTGAAGTGATGGCCTATAGGTGAGCAGACGGTATAAAGCATTGGAGGTGAGGACATGAAGCCGAGCGAACCCTACAAAACATTGTAGTGAGGGCATATATATTCTATATGGAAGAGGAGGCGGAGGAGGTGGTGGATGAGAAAACAAGATTAAAACATATATTTTTTTGCGGTAAAAGGGGTGCATCTGACTCTTCTGGATTGAGTACATTGTAAAGCATTTATTTAAATTGTGTTTTTGTTCCTCATTAGCTCAACTTTTATCTGGTGGAGTGGAGAAGTCAGGGGCAATCCAGGCCTTGTTCATTTTTATCTGAGTCAACCTGTCAGCATTGTCAGTGGACAAGCCAATATGCTAATCTGTTATAATGACACCAGCAGCACTAAATACACGCTCAGACAATACACTAGCGGCAGGGCAGGCCAGCACCTCCAAGGCGCAGAGAGCAAGTTCGTGCCACGTGTCCAGCTTGGATACCCAGTAGTTGTAAGGGACTGAGGGATCATTTAGGATGCTGACACGGTCTGCAATGTATTCCTTCACTATCTTCCAAAACTTTTCCCTCCTTGTAGCACTAGGCCGCGGTTCAGGGTGAGGTTGCTGGCGGGGTGTCATGAAAGTGTCCCATGCCTTAAAAAGTGTTGCCATGCCTCTGTTGGAACTACTGTGTGTTCCCCTTGTCTCCCTTCCTCGGTTGACTAAGGAAATACGGACTCTGCATTGTCAGATGGAAAATTTTGGAGCAATCTGTAAACAAGTACCTTCTAGTATTGCACGGTTTTACTCGTCCTATCCAACACAGGAATCAGAGATGAGAAGTTCTCTTTATAGCGGAGGTCGAGAAGGGTGAACACCCAGTGATCTGTGTTACCTAAAATGCATATAACATGAGCATCACGGGAAAGGCATCCTAACATGAGGTCAGCCATGTGTGCCAGAGTACCAATGGGCAGGACGTCGATGTCAACTTCAGGATGACTCTCCATACCCTCATCCTTCTCTTCTGTCTATCCACGTTTCGGAAGTTGTGCATTCAGTGCTATGGCCTGTGGGTGGGTATTTGCGCTTGTTTTCAAATGCCTGTGTTATCGACATTTGGATGGTGCATTGGGAAAGGGAAGTGGATGTTTTTGCTGATGGTTCATGCGAAGGTCCAGGTGCAGGGCGAGGGGCAACAGGGCCTGCGCCTTTGACAGGGGATTGGCCAGCAGTGCGTAATACAAGGGAAGTAGAGGCAGTGATCGGACCCGCAAATGCAGAGTGCGGACCCAGGCATTCGGCCCACTTATTAGGGTGCTTGGATGCCATGTGACGGATAATGCTGGTGGTGGTGAGGTTGCTAGTGTTCACGCCCTGTCTCATTTTGGTACGGCACAGGTTGCAAACTACCACTCTTTTGTCGTCTGCGCTTTCCTCAATAAAGCGCCATACTGCGGAACACCTACCCCTTGGCAAGGTAGATTTACACTTGGGGGTGCGCGGTGTAACGGTTGCGGGCCTGTTTGATGTGGTGATGTGGGCTGACGTCACCCTTTTGCCACCCCACTGCCTCTTCCAGACTGTTGCGATGCTACATATCCCTCACGTCTGTACTGCTGTCCTCGCTCGGCTTTTCACCTTACCATGTTGGGTCAGTGACCTCATCGTCCGCCACCTCCTCTTCCACTTCCTCACTCTGCTCATCCTCCTGACTTGACCTAACCACCACCTCAGTGATTGGCAACTGTGTCTCATCATCATCCACCTCATGAACGAATGATTGAGGTTCACCACCGCCATCTTCTTGAGACTGTGAAGACTCAAGAAGTTGGGAATCAGGGCACAATATCTCAGGTACCTCTTCAAGCGAGAGAGCTAAACCGAGTAGTGGCGATGAAAAGAGGTCATATGAATATCCGATTGTGGGTTCACTTGTTTGGCCGTACGCGACCAGACTCTTGGCTACAGAGACTTGACTTCGTGGAAGAGAGGGTGGTACTTAACCAACTGGAAACATTATCTTCTGAAATCACACTGACCACCTATTCGTACGGGTCCGACTTGGACAGTGTTGTCCTGCACCACCCAACTAAGTTGGACATGAAGCTGGATAAGGTGGATTTTTTAGTTTTTTCTGGTGCACTGGCAGCAGGCACAGCATGCATTGACATCTATATCCAGCACGGCACGTCAACGGGTGGTGTTATAATCATAGGTATGGAGTCGAGGTATAGCCCAGAGACCTCCCCTGATGGTGGGGATCCTCTGTCCTTGTGCCTTCTCTAATTGTCCCTGGTATTTACCCTTGTAGGACAGTTGATAAGTGCATGGTGGGTACAGATGTCAATAGAATCCCACCAAGGGGCAGACCAAACTCTCACAAAATCGTTCACTAAACAGGGAGCTCATGTAGTTAGATCCCACAGAGCCCCTGTGCACATCCTCACCTCTTTGGGCACTGATATTACTGGCCTCAGAGGTGTTTCAGCCTCAACGAGTTTCCCCCCGCTGATAAACGGGGTTCATCAGGAGGACAAAAGAAAAAGAAAAAAGGAAGAAAGGAAAGATTTCTGCACAGACACAAATATCATGTGTACCGTACAGATAATTATAACATATATAAATATATAACAGTTGGTCCAACATTCTTATTTGGGAGCATCAGCACTAAGTGAAACGATGAGTGCCAATAATAGAGCAAATCCCACTTAACATATTGTTCGCAGGAGGCACCACGTCCTCTTAATATGGGGCTGTCACAGGGGTGCAGTACCTAAAAATAAAGACAAGAGAGGATGCAAGTACGTAAGACACAAATCCTGATACCACCAAGGGGGTGTATAATAATGCTCACTCCACCACTCACATTTATATAGTGATATATCCAAGTATTGATGCTGTCATAGATCGTACTTCAACCCCTAGTCACATACTGTTAACCAAAATGTCATAGTTATTGGCACATACAAACACAGAAATGCACAGCACTCTGCAACAAGAGCTCTGCCCAAGATGGGAGCAATAAGAGGACATTAGTGATATCGTATGCAAACAGTGGAGACATTGGTTTACATTTTGATCAAAGGTAGTAAGCCCACTCACCCCGACACGGTTGTCTCCTAGAGTGGGTACTAACGCTAAATCTGACCTGCTATGGGCCATGACAGCCACATAAAATCCTCCTAACGCTAAGTCCTACCTGTTATGGGCCACGACAGCCACACAAAATCCAGGGAGTGTGGGCCCAGCATGCATGCTGGGATAAACCGTACTCATTAACCCCTTCTGGTGCTGTAACGGCCTCCATTAGATCCAGGGATGCAGGTACCAACATGCATGCCGAGCCCACTGTGCACTCCTCCTGGAGCCAGATGGCTACTAGCAGGCAATGTGAGTACACATTCAGCTTTATACTCACTCTGATTAAAAACCAGCATCTAGGGCAGAAACACTAGTCAGGTGTGCACGACTGAAGTGGAGGTCGCCACACCTCCAACTCATATTAAACAGAAACAAACACAAGGGGGTGTTCAGTCAGCACTCCCTGTATGCAGGTGCACGTAGCTATGGCAACTATACATACAAACACAGAAATGCACAGCACTCTGCAACAAGAGCTCTGCCCAAGATGGGAGCAATAAGAGGACATTAGTGATATTGTATGCAAACAGTGGAGACATTGGTTTACATTTTGATCAAAGGTAGTAAGCCCACTCACCCCGACACGGTTGTCTCCTAGAGTGGGTACTAACGCTAAATCTGACCTGCTATGGGCCATGACAGCCACATAAAATTAGCAGGTCAGATTTAGCGTTAGTACCCACTCTAGGAGACAACCGTGTCGGGGTGAGTGGGCTTACTACTTTTTGATCAAAATGTAAACCAATGTCTCCACTGTTTGCATACTATATCACTAATGTCCTCTTATTGCTCCCATCTTGGGCAGAGCTCTTGTTGCAGAGTGCTGTGCATTTCTGTGTTTGTATGTATAGTTGCCATAGCTACGTGCACCTGCATACAGGGAGTGCTGACTGAACACACCCCCTTGTGTTTGTTATAGTTATAGACATTCAACAACAAGGCTGCTGCCTCCTCATAGTAATCACGCTCCCGGGACGTTCACCGTGCTTCCCTCTCCTGCGTTCAATAATACCACACATACCTCCTCTTTAAATCCTCCCGCTGCTGCCTAGGTCACTTCCTGTCCCAGATGTATGAGTTGATTGACACCTAGAAATATCCTATCAGACACCCTCAATGTCTGAGCAGCTTCGTGATGTAACTGCGCCTCAGGGAACCACCCTATCCTCCCAACGTCATAATTAAGAGGCGCCGACGTTGACCTCCACCCCTATCGTGCGTCACTTCCCTTCAATGGGACGCATACGGGGCGGGTGCTCACGGCGCTTCCTATAGTTGAACCGCATAGAAGCAAGTTACTTCCGGCGTTTCGGTTTGTATCCAGTTCAGCCGCACCGATGTGGGTCACTTCCGGGGCTGTGGCTATCCACCCCAGCTCCTTTGTACTAATGATATGTGTAACCATGTCTACGCCCTGACAACAAAGTACCCACTGATGTGTATCTTCGTTCAATGATGTTAATACAGATATCCAAAATAATATATGCCAGATAAGTTCGCGCTTATATCAACCTTGGGGCGCTTTGTTGCTCTTAAATCTACATTAAGGCATTTCATTAGTCAAGGTGCTGACAATATTGGGGGATGTATATAGTAAAAGAGGTCCGTCAGTCATGTACCCCAGAGTCCTGGGATGTCCACAGTATTAACAGGAAAACAGGATGGAAGCAGAAGGAAAGGGCATTGCGGAATAACCGTTAATGGGATGGCCCACACGGTTGAAAAAAGGGGGGACTCAATAATCAACCTGCAATAAATCAGATATGACCAAAAGCACACACCCATAATCTAGGGCATGAAACTTGTTCCTCATTCGGATGTTTCCCACATCCAGCCCAGCAATGTCCTACACAGTAACGTTATATCTAGAGGTAATTATTCAGACAGAAATATACAACAGGTATGGTTATGCTTAAAAATCCTTATAGAAAACAAGTCAATGTGATCCTCTCATTCAGACCCAGGGGGCCCGTGATTTGAAACGATGGATCCACTTACACTCCTTCTGGAGTATATTTTGATCCCAGTTCCCTCCTCTCGTGGGGGTGGTACAATCTCTAGAATAGTAAACTTAAGGGCCCTTGGGTCACCACCATGTTTGTCTTTTACATGAAGTGCAATAGGGGTATCTTTTTCTTGATGGTATCATTAATGTGTTCTAAGAATCTCCTCCGTGCCTCCCTTGTGGTTTTTCCTACATAGTCAAGGGGCATGTGCATTGGCACACATAGATTGCCCCCTGCTTCTGCAGTTATGAAAATCACGAATCTCAAACTTCTGACCAGTCACTGAGCAGGTTATCATCTTCGTAGTTGTAACATATTTGCATGCTTTACATCCCCCACACTTGTACATGCCTAAAGGTTTACGATCCAGCCAGGTATTCTTCGCTGGAGGGGGGCGTAATGGCTATGTACCAGCCTATCCCTAAGACTCCTGCCACGTCTGTATGTTATACTGGTGTGTGGGGGTAGTATGTCTCCCAGATCAGGGTCCATCAATAAGATTGGCCAGTATTGTCTCAAAATATCCACTATCTCAGTATTGGCTGAATCATATGTGGATACTATCCGGGCTAACTGCCCGCCATTGGGCTCCTGGATTCGTGGTGTCAGTAGGTGGTCACGATTTTTTTGCGAGGCATTTTTAAATGCCTCATTAAGAACACCCTACCGGTAACCCCTGTCTGAGAATCTCTTCTGGAGATCCTTTGCTTCCCTAAAAAATGACTCCCTGGTTGTGCAGTTCCTTCGTACCCGCAAATATTGTCCCCTGGGGATACCACGTTGCAGGGGTCCTGGATGTTGGCTCTCCCAGTGCAGAAGATAATTTGTTGCAGTCATTTTCCTATGTATATCCACAACCAATTTATCCTCTTGCTTCGTCACTCTCACATCTAGAAATGCCAGTGAGACTGGGTCTATCTCAAAGGTGAACCTAAGGCCTATTTCATTATTGTTAAGCTCATTGACAAAGCATCGGAATTCCTCTGGCACACCTTTCCAGACCACGAACACATCATCTATATAGCGTGTCCAAAAGATGATCTTGTTCGACCACCATGTGTTGTGGTCTGGAAAGACACACCGATCCTCCCACCAGCCCAGGAAGAGATTGGCATAAGTGGGGGTACAGGGGCTTCCCATAGCCGTCCCCCTGAGCCGTCCGCCTTATTTTTAGGTACTGCACCCCTGTGACAGCCCCATATTAAGAGGACGTGGTGCCTCCTGCGAACAATATGTTAAGTGGGATGTGCTCTATTATTGGCACTCATCGTTTCACTTAGTGCTGATGCTCCCAAATAAGAGTGTTGGACCAACTGTTATATATTTATATATGTTATAATTATCTGTACGGTACACATGATATATGTGTCTGTGCAAAAATCTTTCCTTTCTTCCTTTTTCTTTTTCTTTTGTCCTCCTGATGAACCCCGCTTATCAGCGGGGAAACGCGCTGAGGCTGAAACACCTCTGAGGCCAGTAATATCAGTGCCCAAAGAGGTGATGATGTGCACAGGGGCTCTGTGGGATCTAACTACATGAGCTCCTGTTTAGTGATCGATTTTGTGAGAGTTTGGTCTGCCCCTTGGTGGGATTCTATTGACATCTGTACCCACCATGCACTTATCAACTGTCCTACAAGGGTAAATACCAGGGACAATTAGAGAAGGCACGAGGACAGAGGATCTTCACCATCAGGGAGGTCTCTGGGCTAAGGTTAGATTAGGGAGGCACTAGGGATAGACTGGTGTGTCCGTATACCTCGACTCCATACCTATGATTATAACACCACCCGTTGACGTGCCGTGCTGTATATAGATGTCAATGCATGCTATGGGTTGATGAAAAAAACACTTATTTTTTGCCATAAAGTACATTTGCGGCCTGCACTGCATTTCTGAGGGTGAAATTAAATCAGTAAATCCATCTTAGATTGTGGGTGGACATTTCCACAGTTTATCAGACCAGTCATTCACAAGTAGCTTGGAGGGTATGGTCCTGCTGCACTGCATACCTGACTGGGAAAAATATTTTATAACTTCGGCAGCATTTACATTGTTTGGTGATCTATACCCCTTTTTTCATCAAACTACCCTTGCCCTGCATACCTGACTGGGAAATATATTCTGTAAATTTGGCGGCGTTTAGATTGCGTGGTGATCTGTACCCGTTTTTTCTTTCAAACGACGCCTGACCTGCATACCTGACTGGTAAATATATTCTGTAAATTGGGCGGCATTTAGATTGCGTGGTGATCTGTACCCCTTTTTTCTTTCAAACTACCCCATCACTGCATACCTGACTGGGAAATATATTCTATAAATTTGGCGGCGTTTAGATTGTTGGGTGATCAATACCACTTTTTTCTTTCAAACTAAACCTGCACTGCATACCTGACTGGGAAATATATTCTGTCAATTTGGTGACGTTTAAATTGCTGGGTGATCTATACCCCTTCCAAGCGAACGTTGGTAGACTTGCTGCTGATGGCATTCCCACCTGACACCGGGGCCTCAGTGGAAGCACAAGGCGAAAGCAGAGGAGGAGGAGGAAGTCGCCAACGCAGCTGGGGCACCACCAGCACCTCAGAAGGCAGGTTTAGCATGGCCGAAATGTGAAAAAGCTTTGTCAGCATGCCACAACAACCAGCACCACCAGATGATATGGAACATCTTAGCAGGAGGCAGCATTTCAGCAACATGGTAGAACAGTATATGTGCACACGCCTACACATACTGACTGATGGGTCTGCCACATTCAACTTCTGGGTCTCCAAATTGGGCACATGGCCTGAGCTTGCCTGTTACGCCTTGGAGGTGCTAGCCTGCCCTGCAGCCAGTGTATTGTCTGAATGTGTGTTTAGCATGGCAGGGGACGTTATCCCAGACAAGCACAGCCGCCTGTCCACAGCCAATGTGGACAATCTCACGTTCATTAAAATTAACCAGGCATGGATCCCACAGGACTTGTCTGTACCTTGTGCAGAATACACATGTATACCGGCCTCACCCAGCCTTTGTTATACTCCAGCACACTTTTTCTCTGTTTTCTTTTCTATATGTCCCAATGTTTTGGGGTCTACCCAAATAAAAAAAATACTACAGTCCTACTGTACATACTGTAGTACATACTACTACATATTGACATCCTCCTCCTAGTTCACAATTATAATTTTTTTTTTTATTATTATTTTTTTAAGTCTTTTCACTATCCACATTTGTTTGCAGGGCACTTGTCATGCTCTTACCCACATTTTGATGCCTTTTGCAGCCCTCTAGTCCTTTCCATGACTCTTTCAGAGCCATTTTAGTGCCCCAAAGTTTGGGTCCCCATTGACTTCAATGGGGTTCGGGTTTGGGGTCAAGTTTGGGTCCCGAACTCGAACGTTGCTACGAAGTTCAGCAAAACCTGGCAAACCCGAATTTCCAGGTGTCTTCTCAACTCTAGGAGGGATTCATTCCTATAGGACCATAAAAAATGCGGACAGCACATTGATGTCTTCCACATACTGTCCACAGTCAACATAGTTTGCCAGTCACAGAGTGGTGAGCGTGGAAACAGTGAGAGGAGTCAACACAGTGGCCCAATCACAAAGTGAGGAGGTGGGTGACAACAGCAGAGGCAGTAACAGCACAAGATGTTGGGTAACAGTAGAAGAAGATGGCAGCAGAGGCAGCAGATGCGTGGAATCAGGCAGGTGACAGCATCAGAATAGTGTCTGTAGCACATGGCCAGAAATAACGGGCCATTTTCAGGATGTTCTGGTATGGCAGCACATTGCAGTCAGAGCATTAATGCCAGAATGATGCATCTAGTCTGATGCTTCAGGCATCGGTGCTTGAAAATCCTGGCTGATCCTCTCCTGCTTCATCTTTAGAAAGTTAATCTCTCAACATTTCCTGTTGAAAGGCGAGTTCTCTTTGGGGTAAATATTCCCCCAGCCACACTAAACACCTACTCTGATGCCACACTACTGGCAGGACAAGAAAGCATGCCCAGGGCAAACTCAGCCAGTTGCAGCCACAGATTAAGTTTTGCTGCCCAGTAGTCCAGGTGATCTCGAATCTGTGGTCGCAAGGTGTAGTCCAAGTATGCCACTACCTGATGCTTCATGTACTGCTCCATGTCCTGCTGCTACTGGGTGGTTTCTTCCATAGGCGGGTGAAGAAAAGTGCACATTAGAGACCCCAGACCTTAAGTTGCTGCTGATGGGGCTGGTGCTGTTCCTGCCCCTGCCCCCACCCCCCCCTTCAGCAGTCATGGAATGGGAGCATGAGTGCAGGGGGTCCCCCTGGTCAGACCTTCATGAGGATGGGCAATGATGCATATAAGCAGTGACCAATAGACTTCATGGGATGTCTTGATTAGAGATTAGCAAATTTCTCAAGAATTTAATTTGGACGGTTCGCCGAATTTTCCGAAAAGGATTCAATTTGATCCAAATTTATTTGCGGCAAATAGCATTTAAAAAAAACTTTCCTGGCTGCAGAGAGCCTGTATAGTGGTGTAGAACACTGTGCCTTGCAGAACACGCATAGGGAGTCTGCTGTGGTAGTGAAACAATACTGTGAGTCAGTATGACATGCAGATGACAGGCATCACTCTTAGAATCACCAAAGAATCATCATTTGGGCTGTTATGGGGCAAAAACTGACCAAATAACTCAAGTGTGAATTCAGCCTTACAGGTCAATGTTAGCGCCAGGTATAAAGAACTATGCAGAGGTCCAAGATCCTACTATAGTGTGAAAGAACGCACACATTTTACACCGTTGTAAGCTGATTCCACATAGATGTCTACAGAACAAGTAGATCCCGTCTGACAGAGTGGAGAGGAGTTAGCAGTAAGTTTGTGTTGACATCAAAAATTATTTTGCCCTTCCTCTGATCCATCAGAACAATAACCTCCAAAAAATGGATCATGTCTGATGACCATCTGCCTTCTCTCGGTCAACATTTGGTCAGTAATCCATCAGTATTGCTAAAGCCCAAAAAAAACAGGAGTGGATCCAAACCAGAGATGACACGTGAATTGAATATTTGCATGTCTTCTGCTTTTGGCTTTTGGCTTCCAAATCATATGATCAATTCTGATGCAAGATAGGGACCATGTCACACAGGATTACAGCTGCTACATAGACAAGATCCGTTGTGCATCTCATTTTTCCTTCCTTCTGACAGACCAGAAGAAGGGTCAAATAAATGAGCAGCATAAGGAGACCACAGAGTGGTGATATGGCAGCAGCATTAGGAGACCACAGAGTGGTGATGTGGCAGATGCATGAGGAGACTACAGAGTGGCCCAGTGAAATAGTGTTAAGGTGGAAGCAGCTTGAGGAGACCACAGAATGGTGAGGTGGCAGAAGCATGAGAAGACCACAGAGTGGCCCAGTGACAGAGTGGGGAGGTGGGGGCAATGCCAGTACCAGCTGAAGATGGTGGGTGGCAGTAAGAGCACCTGGCAGCCGGTGTGGCATTAGGCAGGGGGCAGCATCAGAAAAGTAGCTGAAGAAGGTAGCCAGAAGAAGCCGGTCTCTTTTGCCAAAGTGTAGGTGTCGCACCATGGATGATCTAGTCTGATGCATCAGGCACTGGTGTTTGGAAATCCTGGCTAATACACGCCGGACTCATCGTCACAAAGGTCAGTGTTTCCCCATTTTGGGTGGACAGGCGAGTAGGGTTGAGCGAACCCGAACTGTCTTTGTGGAAAAAACAGCAATATTCTTGCTTCACAAACCACTTTTGCATACAGCGTAGAAAAACCTATGTTTAATTCACAGCAGTGAAATACTGCATTTCTGTGTTTCATTAAAAAATCTGTGTTCTGCGTCCACAAACCACTTTTGCATTCAGCATAGAAATACCTATGTTTTATTTATAGCAGCGAAATACTGCATTTGTGTTTTTTTTTTTTTTTAAAGCCGTGTTCTGGGTCCACAAACGACTTTTGCATATAGCGTAGAAATACCAACGCTTTATTTTTAGCATTGAAATACTGCATTTCTGTGTTTTATTAAAAAAAAAAAAATTGTTCTGGGTCCACAAACCACTTGTGCATACAGTGTAGAAATACCTATATTAAATTTACAGCAGTAAAATACTGCATTTCTGTGTTTTATTTTAAAAAAAATCCTTGTTCTGGGTCCACAAACCGCTTTTGCATACAGCGTTGAAATACCTACGTTTTATTTATAGCAGTGAAATACTGTATTTGTGTTTTTTTTTTAAAAGCCGTGTTCTGGGTGCACAAACCACTTTTGCATACAGAGTAGAAATACCAACGTTTTATTTTTAGCATTGAAATATTGCATTTCTGTATTTAAAAAAAAAAAAAAATGTGTTCTGGGTCCACAAACCATTTGTGCATACAGTGTAGAAATACCTATGTTAAATTTACAGCAGTAAAATACTTCATTTCTGTGTTTTATTACAAAAATCATTGTTCTGGGTCCACAAACCACTTTTGCATACAGCGTAGAAATACCTATGAAATACCTATTGTGAAATACAATGCCCAAATATATATTTTACATTTCTGCAGTGAAATAGTGAATTTGTCTTTTTTTGTGGGAAAAACAGCAATATTCTTGCTTCACAAAGCAGTTGTGCATACAGCATAGAAATACCTACGTTTTATTTATAGCAGTGAAATACTGCATTTCTGTGTTTTATTAAAAAAATCTGTGTTCTGGGTCCACAAACCACTTTTGCATACAGCGTAGAAATACCTACGTTAAATGTACAGCAGTAAAATACTGCATTTCTTTGTTTTATTAAAAAAATCCTTGTTCTGGGTCCACAAACCACTTTTGAATACAGCGTAGAAATACCTATGTTAAATTTACAACAGTAAAATACTGCATTTCTGTGTTTTATGAAAAAAATCCTTGTTCTTGGTCCACAAACCACTTTTGCATATTGGGTAGAAATACCTAAGTTAAATTTACAGCAGTAAAATACTGCATTTCTTTGTTTTATTAAAAATCCTTGTTCTGGGTCCACAAACTACTTTTGGATACAGCGTAGAAATACCTACGTTAAATGTACAGCAGTAAAATACTCTATATCTGTGTTTTATTAAAAATCCTTGTTCTGGGTCCTCAAACCACTTTTGCATACAGCGTAGAAATACCTATGTTTTATTGATAGCAATGAAATACTGCATTTCTGTGTTTTAGTAAAAAAATCATTGTTCTGGGTCCACAAACCACTTTTGCATACAGCGTAGAAATACCTACGTTAAATTTACAGCAGTAAAATACTGCATTTATGTGTTTTATTTAAAATAATCCTTGTTCTGGGTCCACAAACCACTTTTGCATATAGGGTAGAAATACCTAAGTTAAATTTACAGCAGTAAAATACTGTATTTCTTTGTTTTATTAAAAAAAATCCTTGTTCTGAGTCCACAAAGCACTTTTGGATACAGCGTAGAATTACCTACGTTAGATTTACAGCAGTAAAATACAGCATTTCTGTGTTTTTTTTTAAAAAAATCCTTGTTCTGGGTCCAAAAACCACTTTTGCATACAGCGTAGAAATACCTATGTTTTATTGATAGCAATGAAATACTGCATTTCTGTATTTTATTAAAAAAAATCCTTGTTCTGGGTCCAAAAACCACTTTTTCATACAGCGTAGAAATACCTAAGTTTTATTGATAGCTGTGAAATACAGCATTTCTGTGTTTTATTAAAAAAATCCTTGTTCTGGGTCCACAAACCACTTTTGCATATAGGGTAGAAATACCTAAGTTAAATTTACAGCAGTAAAATACTGCATTTCTGTGTTTTATTAAAAAAATCCTTGTTCTGGGTCCACAAACCACTTTTGAATACAGCGTAGAAATACCTAAGTTAAATTTACAGCAGTAAAATACTGCATTTCTTTGTTTTATTAAAAAAATCCTTGTTCTGGGTCCACAAACTACTTTTGGATACAGCGTAGAAATACCTACGTTAAATGTACAGCAGTAAAATACTCTATATCTGTGTTTTATTAACTGCTTCAGGACCGCCGTACGCAGGATTGCATCCTGCGGGCGGTCCTGCTCTTCTGATCGGACGCGCCGGTGCGTCATCTCGCGAGACGCGAGACTTTTGCATACAGCGTAGAAATACCTATGTTTTATTGATAGCAATGAAATACTGCATTTTTGTATTTTATAAAAAAAAATCATTGTTCTGGGTCCACAAACCACTTTTGGATACATCGTAGAAATACCTACGTTAAATTTACAGCAGTAAAATACTGCATTTTGGTGTTTTATTAAAAACATCCTTGTTCTGGGTCCACAAACCACTTTTGCATACAGCGTAGAAATATCTATGTTTTATTCATAGCAGTGAAATACTGCATTTCGGTGTTTTATTAAAAACATCCGTGTTCTGGGTCCACAAACACTTTTGCATACAGCGTAGAAATACCTACGTTTTATTTCCAGCAGTTAAATACCGCATATCTGTGTTTTACTGAAAAAAAGCTGTGTTCTGTGTCCACAAACCACTGGTGCAAATACCAATTTTAAATTGCAGCATGAAAATAGTGCTCTACTGTGTTTTACGGAAAAAAAAAAAACGTGTTCTGGGTTCACCAAACAGTTGTGCATACAGAGTACAAATACATATATTACATTTCTTCACAAAGCATGTTTATGACACGGGCACTGCCTTAGTGAACTTAAATGTTGACAATTGCCATTTAAATTGACACCGGAGAGAAACCATCTTTCAGCTTGGTGGGTGAATGCAAATAATGAGGAGAACATCAAATAAGGGACGTGGGCATGGTCGTGGTGGTGTTGGTGGAGCTCCTGTTGCTGGGAGAGGACGTAGCTGTTCAGCGCCAACTACCGGTCCGTTTGAAACACCTTCCTTAGCTGCGAGTATGTGACAGAATCTGCAGCGTTATTTAATAGGCCTGAATGCCTCTCTACGGATGGTGAGTCCAGAACATGTATAGGCGATAGTAGATTGGGTGGCTAACAGTGCCTCCAGTTCCTTCACAGTGTCTCCCACCCAGTCCTCTGCAGAAAGCTCCGAGTTGGCACCTGCAGCCCATGCCCATCAGTCTTTCACCTCACCCCCTTGCAAATCAGCCAGTCAGAGCTCCAAGTCATGCAGCAAACTCTTAAGCTTTTTGATGACTCTCAGAAGTGGAAGACCTTGAATGCACTGATGCCCAACCACCTCCGTTACCATCACCAAGCATCTCCACCAAAGTGTTCAGCTGTCCATCTCCCAAACACTGGAGAGAAAGGGAAAATACCCACCTAACCACCTTTGATCCCTGGTCCTAAATGCCAGCATTTCAAAATTGCTGGCCTATGAAATGCTGTCATTTCTTCTGGTGGAGACAGATTGTTTCAAACAGCTGATGGCGGTGGCTGTCCCACAGTACGTAGTTCCCAGTCACCACTACTTTTACTGATGAGCCCCTTCCCTTCCCTGCACAACCAAGTGGAGGATGAAATCAATTGTGCGCTGTGCAACGGCATCTGTGGCAAGGTCCACATAACCACAGATACATGGAAAAGTAAATACTGCCAGGGCCGTTATATCTCCCTAACTGCACACTGGGTATACGTAGTGGCAGCTGGGCTGCAGCAAGCACGAGTCAGTCACTCTGTGGATCAGCACCACTTCACAACCAGTGACTGAGCCTGCATGCGAGACCTGTATAACTTGTTGCGGTCTTTTGAGTACTCAACCAACATGGCCAGTGCTGATGACGCCATTGTTAGCATTACAATACCACTTCTATGTCTCCTTGAAAAATCTATTACGTCGATGATGTGGCAGAGGGGGAGGAGAAAGAGTGGGCATTTCACAGGGTTTCAGGCTGGTCATTCCGAAGTGGCTCAGATTGTGGGTTCCTGCACCAGCAGAGGTCAGGTACACATGTGGCCAGCCAGGGCACAGTTCTGGTGGACGAGGAGAATGAGATAGAGGAAGAAATGGGTTTATTGCAGAGTGGAACCCAACGCAGCTCAAGGCCATCACTGGAGCATGGCTGGGCGGAAATGGAGGACACAGACGATACACCACATACAGAGGACAGCTTATCCCTACCTCTGGGCAGCCTGCACACATGAGTGACTACATGCTGCAGTGTCTGCACAACGACAGCAGAGTTGCCCACATTCTACCTTGTGCTGACTACTGGGTTGCCACCCTGCTGGATCCCCGGTACAAAGACAATCTACTGAAGGCATTCCCAACTGACAGGGGGGGGGGGGGGGACAAGTAGAAGCACAAGGCGAAGGTAGAGGAGGAGGAGGAGCAAGAGGTCGTCAACGCAGCTGTCTCTC
This sequence comes from Bufotes viridis, assembly GCA_033119425.1. Lineage (NCBI taxonomy): Eukaryota > Metazoa > Chordata > Amphibia > Anura > Bufonidae > Bufotes > Bufotes viridis. The sequence continues at coordinate 365,732,268 of CM065591.1, read as the reverse complement.
GTCCAGTTCCTTAGAAGGTAGGGTTAGCATGGCTGACATCTGAAAAAGTTTTGTCATCGCTCCACAGCAACCTGCACCACCAGCTAATACGGAACGTCTTAGCAGGAGGCAGAATTTGAACAACATGGTGGAATAGTACATATGCACACGCCTCCACATACTAACTCATGGTTCTGCCCCATTCAACTTCTGGGTCTCCAAATTGTCCACATGGCCTGAGCTTGCCTTTTATGCCTTGGAGATGCTGGCCTGCCCTGCAGCCAGTGTATTGTCTGAATGTGTATTTTTCACGGCAGGGGGCGTAATTACAGACAAACACAGCCGCCTGCCCACAGCCAACGTTGACAAGCTCACGTTCATTAAAATGAACCAGTCATGGATCCCACAGGACTTGTCCGTACCTTGTGCATAATAGACATTTATAACCGCCTCAAGCATTCATTCTTGTACTCCAGTGCACTTATTCATTGAATCCTTTTTTTAATTTGTACTATTATTTTGGGGGCTACCCCAATTTGAATGAACCTCTCCTCTGTCTTGGTGGCAGGGGCCTAAATTGGTGAAAATGACCTGCTCCATTGCTGGGTGACATTAACCTCTTGTTGCCCTGAATGCACCTCTCCTCTGTCTGGGTGCCAGGGGCCTAAATTAGTGAAATTGCCCTGCTCCATTGCTGGGTGACATGAAGCATTGTTTGCTGTGCATTGACCTCTCCTCTGTCTGGGTGCCAGGTGCCTAAATTAGTGAACATGGCCTGTTCCATTGCTATGTGACATTAACCTCTTATTGCCTTTAATGCTCCTCTACTCTGTCTGTGTGCCAGGGTCCTAAATTAGGGAAAATGGCCTGTTTCATTGCTGGTGACATGAAGCCTGTTTTGCTCTGCATTGACCTCTTCTCTCTCTGGATGCCAGGGGCCTAAATTAGTGAAAATGGCCTGCTCCATTGCTGGGTGACATTAACCTCCTATTGCCTTGAATGAACCTCTCCTCTGTCCGGGTGCCAGGGGCCAAAATTAGTGAAAATGGCCTGCTCCATTGCTGGGTGACATTAACCTCTTATTGCCGTGAATGCACCTCTCCTCTGTCTGGGTGCCAGGGGCCTAAATTAGTGAAATTGCCCTGCTCCATTGCTGGGTGACATGAAGCATTGTTTGCTGTTCATTGACCTCTCCTCTGTCTGGGTGCCAGGGGCCTAAATTAGTGAACATGGCCTGTTCCATTGCTATGTGACATTAACCTCTTATTGCCATCAATGCTCCTCTACTCTGTGTGCCAGGGTCCTAAATTAGGGAAAATGGCCTGTTTCATTGCTGGGTGACATGAAGCCTGTTTTGCTCTGCATTGACCTCTTCTCTCTCTGGATGCCAGGGGCCTAAATTAGTGAAAATGGCCTGCTCCATTGCTGGGTGACATTAACCTCTTATTGCCTTGAATGAACCTCTCCTCTGTCCGGGTGCCAGGGGCCAAAATTAGTGAAAATGGCCTGCTCCATTGCTGGGTGACATTAACCTCTTATTGCCGTGAATGCACCTCTCCTCTGTCTGTGTGCCAGGGTCCTAAATTAGGGAAAATGGCCTGTTTCATTGCTGGGTGACATGAAGCCTGTTTTGCTCTGCATTGACCTCTTCTCTCTCTGGATGCCAGGGGCCTAAATTAGTGAAAATGGCTTGTTCCATTGCTTTGTTATATTAACCTCTCATTGCCGTAAATACACCTCTCCTCTGTCTGGGTTCTAGTGGCCTAAATTAGCGAAGATGGCCTGTTCCATTGCTGGGTGACATTAACCTTTTTATTGCCATCAATGCTCCTCTACTCTGTCTGTGTGCCAGGGTCCTAAATTAGTGAAAATGGCTTGTTTCATTGCTGGGCGACATGAAGCCTGTTTTGCCGTGCTTTGACCTCTCCTCTGTCTTGGTGCCAGGGTCCTACATTTATGATAATCACCTGTTGCATTCATGGGTGACATGAAGCCTGTTTTGCCATGACTTGACCTCTCTCTGTCTGGGTGCCAGGGGCCTACATTTATGATAATCGCCTGCTGCATTCCTGGGTGACATGAAGCCTGATTTGCCTTGAATTGACCTCTCCTCTGTCTGGGTGCCGTGGGCCTACATGTATTATAAATGCCTGCTGCATTCCTGGGTGACATGAAGCCTGATTTGCCTTGAATTGACCTCTCCTCTGTCTGGGTGCCATGGGCCTACATGTATTATAAATGCCTGCTTCATTCCTGGGTGACATGAAGCCTGTTTTGCCGTAAATTGACCTCTCCTCTGTCTGGGTGCCAGGGGCCTGCATTTCTGATAATTGCCTGCTGCATTGCTGGATGACATGAAGCCTGTTTTGCCGGGAATTGACCTCTCCTCTGTCTGGGTGCCAGGGGCCTAAATTAGTGAAAATGCCGTGTTCCATTGCTGGGTAACATGAAGCCTGTTTTGCTGTGCATTGACCTCTCCTGTGTCTGGGTGCAGGGGCATAAATTAGTGAAAATGGCCATTTCCATTGCTGGGTGACATAAAGTCTGTTTTTCTGTGCATTGACCAGAAAGGCCCCTGTCTGCGTGCCAGGGGCCTAAATTAGTGAAAATGGCCTGTTCCATTGCTGGGTGACATGAAGCCTGTTTTGCCATGTATTGACCTCTCCTCTGTCTGGGTGCCAGGGGCCTACATTTCTGATAATCGCCTGTTGCATTCATGTGTGCCATGAAGCCTGTTTTGCCGGGAATTGACCTCTCCTCTGTCTGGGTGCCAGGGGCCTAAATTAGTGAAAATGCCGTGTTCCATTGCTGGGTAACATGAAGCCTGTTTTGCTGTGCATTGACCTCTCCTGTGTCTGGGTGCAGGGGCATAAATTAGTGAAAATGGCCATTTCCATTGCTGGGTGACATAAAGTCTGTTTTTCTGTGCATTGACCAGAAAGGCCCCTGTCTGCGTGCCAGGGGCCTAAATTAGTGAAAATGGCCTGTTCCATTGCTGGGTGACATGAAGCCTGTTTTGCCATGTATTGACCTCTCCTCTGTCTGGGTGCCAGGGGCCTACATTTCTGATAATCGCCTGTTGCATTCATGTGTGCCATGAAGCCTGTTTTCCCATGAATTGACCTCTCCTCTGTCTGGGTACCAGGGGCCAGCATTTCTGAATATCACCTCTTCCATCGGTTGGTGACATAAACCCTGTTTTGCTATTGATAAGCTACAGCTGTGCATTGCTGACAGGAAACCAAATTTTGTAAAATCATGTTACTGATCAAAATATGTGTGACTATTGACTACAAAAAGCATGCTGGTAGACGTGCTGCTGATGGCATTTCCACCTGACGCCTCCCAAATTCCACCTCCTCCTCCGAGTTGCCAATTAATATCGCTTAATTTTTGTTTATTTTATTTTATTTTAAGTCATTTACCTATCCATGTTTGTTTGCAGGGCATTTACCTACATTTTCCTGCCTTTTTCAGCCCTCTAGCCCTTTGCTGGGCTATTTTACAGCCATTTTAGTGCCCAAAAGTTTGGTTCCCCATTGACTTCAATGGGGTTCGGGGTCAAGTTCAGGTAAAGTTCGGACCCGAACCCAATTTTAGTGAACATTTTAGTGAATTTCGGCTGAACTCCTCAAACCCGAACATCCAGGTGTACGCTCAAATTTACAGGCGAGTTCTCCTTGGGGTACCTATGGCCCCCACCGCACTAAACACCCGCTCTGATACTACACTTCTTGTCAGGCAGGAAAGCTTGTCCAGGGCAAACTCGGCCAGTTGTTGTTTGGCTGCCTAGTAGTTCATGGGATCTTCGGTGTGCTGTGACAGGGTGCACTCTATGTATCCCACAACCTGCTGGTTCAGGTTCTGCTCTATGTCTAGCTGCTGCTGCTGGTGAGTAGTTTCTTCAGTAGGAGGGTGCTCATCAGCGACTCTAGACTTAAGTTGCTGCTGATGGAGATGGTACTGCTCCTGCCCCTCGCCCCCCCCCCCCCTCCCCGAAGCCAGGGCAGTGGAACGTGAGCACAGAAGGTCCCCCCGGTTAGACCTGCATGAGGATGGGCTATGGCGCACACAACTAGAATGTCTCGATAGTAATTTAGTTGGTCCTCCCTCTCAGTGGCTGGAAAAAAGGCCCCCATTTTGGACCAGTAGCGAGGGTCTAACAAGGTGGAGAGCCAGTAGTCATCCCATTCATCATATTTGCTAATTCTACCAAGCCAACCATAGAAACCAGGTCTAAGTTGAAATCGCAATGCGATTAATATAACTTGAATTAATCGCATTGCTATTTCAACTTAGACCTGGTTTACTATGGTTGGCTTGGTAGAAGAAGATGAAGAATGTATTATGTAGAACTACTTTTGGGAAGTGGGAAAGAAAAAAATATAACAATAAAAAAAAAATAATATTCAAAATAGCGAATATATAGCGCTATATTCTCAATATTCGCGAATTTGCGAAGTGCTGATATTCGCTAAAAAATTCGCTATTCGAATATTCGCGCTCAACACTATTGGGTAACACCATTCTGCCTTTGCAGCTCAAGGAGGGTGTGTTTTGCAGGGTAAGAGTGGCTGAAGTGCATGCACAGTTCACTCCGCTTTATGAACCGCTTTACAACCAGATTTCCTTGTCGCATGGATCAATACATCCGGCGACGGGGGGGAACAGAAAATAGCGGGCCATAATGGTGACTAACCTCCCCAGTTTTTTCGCTCCTTCCTCACCCCTGAGTCAACTAAAATGCTGGTGCATGCTCTCATCATCTCCTGCCTGGACTACGGCAACATTCTGCTCTGTGACCTCCCATCTAGCACTCACACTTCCCTCCAATCTATTCTCAACTCTGCTGCCCAGTTAATCTACCTCTCCCCTTGTTTCTCCTCTGCCTCCCCCCTTTTCCAATCTTTTCACTGGCTCCCCATTGCCAAGCAAATTCAGTTTTAAATACTAACAACTACATATAAGGCCTTCCACAACCAGTCTCTTCCTTACATCTATGACCCACACATAATCTCTGATCTTCACAGGACCTATTTCTCTGTTCTCATCTACTCTTCACACAGTGGTGGGACCTCTACCTAACATTTATCCCCTGTCCTATGGATAGTGAATACTTTTTGTAACCGGAATAACCTTAACTATGTGAGGACAGAAGAATATTGAGTACGGTATGCAAAGCACACAGATACTTATCTATGGCAACTAGTTTATCTTCTTGTGCTCTAACATACCAAGTGATATATTTACACACATAACAGGTCACAGGTCCTCTGTGTATTATAATATATAAATTATAGAAATATATATAATTATAGATAATCTCATAATGTGATTGAGACAAATATACATCTCTGAACTTGGAATTGAATATAATCTTTTACTATGTTAATTCCCTTCAGAACAGCCTGCCGGTTCAGGACTAACGCTTGCACACATGTGCTGCCGTTAGTCCAGCCCAGCCCCATTCACTATAAACATGCTGAGAGGCGACTGGACAAAAACTGCAGCATAATTTAATTTATACAATTAATATAATTTGATAATCGTTTCTTTGCCTTTTAGCTAAGATCAAGTGTAGTATCTGTTCTTATCAGTTCTGGAGGTTGCCAGTCCTCCGGAATATAGGGCAGAGAACCACACGGCATCTCTTGGGTGTATGGCCTGACACCAATGCACCCAGTGCTAGGTGACAGATCGAAGCCAGGGGCCGAGATGTTTGAAAGCTGATGGTACAGAAGTGCGCCAGGAGTGATGACCCTGGGGTTCCATAACTCACTGGGGGTGGGAGCCCACTGAGTGATAGCACATTTGCACACACTTCTATCTCACATTTTGAGCGCACACACATCTATTCTTTGCCAGGCAGTCAGGCCTGGCGTAAGGAGGAGGAATTTTTATAATTCTGGCCTGATGTCCGTGTGAGTTTCAGCAGACATTCACTATTTATTTTACCTTTTTTGTTCACTTTGTGTTCACATTCCACATTTGTGTGTCACAAGATTTCCTGGGTTGTGGCACCCTTACGGGTAACCCCCTAGAGGTCTATGGGGGGGTGGCCATCCCGGTTCCTCACCCCCCTGCAAAACGCTTTGGGTTTCCCTCATGGGGAGAACCCAAACCTAGTTGTTGAAGCTCCGTGCCGACACCATGGGCGTACCCTCGGCTAAGAGTTGCTTGGGCGTACTCCTGGCTTCGGCCCAGAGGGCCTGCGATGGACCGTAACCCTGTGAACATTTTTGTGTGGCACGCTGCTTGATTTTGTTGCACGGGTGTAGAAAGCATGCTCCTCAGGATTTAAATTTTTTTTATATAATTTGAAACTTGTTACAATTTGATATATTTGAGAAAAATCCTGTTATACTGGTGCAGTGTCTCAAAATACACTGGAAAGCATTGAAGTTGTATTTAAGCATTATGTGCATGTGTTACAAATCCTATAAGGTTGTATAGGGAGTGGGAGGTCTCATGAGGGCTAGACAGAGCTGGATCCACCCTCCCTCTCTCGGAGATTCTGGAGTTAAGGGCTTACTATTGAGCAGTAAACACCTCAGTGCAGCAAGGAACAGCTCCCTAAAGCCCACAAGGAACCTATGTGCCAGCCCTAAGAAAGGGAAAATATCTATAGAAGGTTTAGCCGACAGAAAGGGATTGTGCACTTTGGCAAAGAAGGTAAAACACCACTAATCTGGCTGCAGCCTCCTGATGCCCACCATAACCAAAGGACAGGAGGGACCCCTGTTCAGAGACTGCATTCCTCTGAGGATACTGTGGATATTATAAATGTATATATATATATATATATATATATATATATATATATATTGTGGGGAGTCGCTCTGGTAGATAACGATACGGGTGTGAACTGACACCTAGGATTTGAGATGATTAACCTGGAAACTGCTGGCGTTCTGTGGAGCTCTCAGGGCTGGAAGCAAGAGCTTGCAAAGAGGCGTGCAGTCTGCCTGGAAGCCTGAGGTTGGACTTTCCTGCGGCTGGGCTGACAGCCGGGTGTGAACACACACCTAAACCACAAAGGTGATTTGAATCCGTCTTGGACTTTTGTTTTGCCTCAAGTTTTTGCTATGTGTGTGAAGTAACACTAAGTGACTGTTTTGAGTTTTGTTTGTGCAAGTGTGAAATAAAACACTGTTTGCTGCACTACCTGGACTCTCTTTACCTCTGTACTGCACCCGCACCGCTGTCTACCAGAGCAACTCCCCACAATATATATATATATCTGAGAAAAGGAGAGATTGACCAGTTTGTATTCAGAGAGAGAAGCTAGCCTCCATATACAATCTAAATCACTGATATGAAGCAATGTAAAGCAGGGTAAGTAAACAAGTTAGTCACTGAATATAATTATATACCTTATTTAAAACAAAAGACATTTATTAATACCCTTTAAAAATTATATATATCTATCCCCACAAAAAGGAAATTGAGAAAACGTGATAGTTATATGGGACAATTACACAAAATTAATTGAACAAGACGACCCTTATAATTACAAACATTATAAATATTACCACATTTGTGGTTACTCACGGCCCTGAGGATCATAATGGCAGATAAGGTCGCAGTCACCAGGTCCATTGTTTCGGTCAGATCTTGATTATTTTGCCACGTATCATAAGATGCATTACTTCAGTAAATTCTTTACTGTCTTGGTCCGAATTAATGGTGGGGATTCCGGATAGGTCACAGAGGCTTGAGGCAAATAACAAAGTCCACTTTTAGGCATCCAGGAACCTGTCCCTCAGTCACTATTCTGTCCCTGCCTAAAAGCGGAGTAATCGCCCCGAAAGGGGCGGCCTCACTTCTGTGCCCTATAACGGAATTCCTGCCCAGCCAATGTTCCCAATGCATATGATGCCAATCAAAACAAGGTAAATGTCCCAGAGATTACAAAAAAAACTATTACATTTAGACTATTACACCCATCCAGCTACCCACCTGCGGCCTGGTCACAGCACTGGTGACCCATTTTTGCCACTGTGCTGCTGTCCCTGGCAGACACATGTTTCATCCCACTCTCCCTGTATGTATTGGGACTAATGCTTAGTGAACTTCCTTTCAGCACTGCAAGAGTTAATCCTTTGCTCTTGTTCCCTGTCCAGCTGCTGAATATGGTGCTGATCAGCCTTCCTAATTAGTTAAACTGTGGTTTCACTTCCTGACCTGAGCTTTGAGGTTATCTACTGTCTATTAATGTCACAGTCGCTACCTCTGGCTGTGACCTTCTGTCTATGCTCGTACTGCAGCTCCTCGCTGCAGTTCCATTCCTGTGTGTTGTATGCGGTTCTGTATGAGTTAACTCCCCTGTGTGCCTATTAGGAGTTAATCCTCTCTGTCTGCTCCATGGGTTTGGCCTCTCTGCTGCACTCATGGAACCTGTATATAAGACTGATGTTCCCTCAGTTCTGGGTCAGCTCTCCTGTTGTGTGTTTGTCCTGTCCTGCTCCTGGTTCGTACTCTGTCTCCCATGCTGCTTACCCATGGTATCCGTTTCTGTCTGTGTTCTGTGGGTTCGCCTACTTGCTCATTGTCGTCCTTATTCCTGTGTTTCTGATATTAGTTCTGCCAGTTATGTTTGAGTCACCTTGTGTTTATTATTATGTCTTTATGCATTTGCCCTGATTAGTCTTCCCTGTCTATTTTGTATTTGTTCCTCCGTATGGAGGACTCTGTCTCTGCTTTAGAGGATACTCTGTTCAGCAAGCCCTAACTGCAGAATGCTATGGGCAAGGCCATGCAGTTTATTACTGGTGGAATAAGTCCTTCTCTGCTCACTGCCACTCCTGTTTCCATGCATAGAACTCCTGCCTGTTTTATTAGTTGCCTTGTTTGTATTTGCCTGTCTATCTTATGTTTGCCTATGTACCGTCGGTACCTTCTGGTACCTTTTGTCCGTTCGTTCCTGTTGTCACTGTCTAGTGGAGGACCTTCAACTCATGATAATTAACCAGTGAAGATGTAAACTCTTGTCTGACTACTCATGTACCGTACCTTGCCTGACCATTGATTCTTGCCGACTGCCCAACCTTGGAATTGTTATCATATTACGCACATATTCAGCCTGCCCCGGCATTGGAATTGTTATTTGGAATACCCACCTACTCAGCTTGCCCATAACTTGAACTGTATTCAGACTACGTCTTTTGCTTGGCTCCTTGGTGTTTTGCACGGGTGTTAGCTGCCTGGTTGGTTCCTTGCTTTGAAGTACAGGGTTTAAAGAGTGAAAACCAGGGAACCACCAGGACAATGCCCTTAGGTTTAGCCCAAAGTCAAACTGGTTAGTTTGCACAGTGGGTCCACATCCACTCTCCGTTTACTGGAACCCCTCCAGTCACTAAATTTCAAACTCCAGCCATCTTGCCTGTTATGAGGGTTAGGGCCCCATCAATTATGTGTTAAAGGCTTATCCTAAAAATACTCTTTCTAAGAAATAATTCCCTTGAATATGACAGTTTTAGTTTCACAGTATTTCTTATTCAGTAGTTGCATTTTATATCTGCATTTTATATGAAAACCATGTATATAGGTCATAACATAATTGTATGTTTTTTTTTTTTTTTTTAGACAAAAACAGTTTTCACCATTTTGTATCATAATTAAAATTCATTTCTTTGTGCTTTGTATGTTCATTGATAATTTCAAAGAAGTAGAAGTCATTTGGTCTTTTTTGTTCCTGGTCTTCCTATAGGATAACCAAATTATTTGTAATTGTTTGAGGATGTATAGCAATCCTTCTACAATGTTGGGATTCTGTAAAAACCTTGTTCAAAAAGCAGACTTTTTCCTTGTAATACTGCATTTAGCTGAAGAGAGATACTGAACTAATACTGTAATTCCATGGTTTCCTGTACATGCATTACTAAGAGTGCTTAGGAAAATGTTTTTCTGAATGTAAATTTGTGAGGGAGGCCTTTTTGTTTTCTATTTGCATGGTAATATTGACGTATATTTTATAGCAATATGTAACATCGTAATCACATACATTTATTATACATATAAGGGTACTTTCACACTAGCGTTTTGGATTCCGTTTGTGAAATCCATTTCAGGGCTCTCACAAACGGTCCAAAACGGATCAGTTAAGCCCCAATGCATTCTGAATGGATAAGAATTTTTAATGACACAATATGGTGCATTTGAAAGTAGATCCGTTCCCCATTGACTTTCAATGTAATTCAAAACGGATCCGTTTTTGACTTTGTCATTTTTCTTTAAAACTAATGCAAACGGATCTGTTCTGAATGGATACAAACGTTTGCATTATAGGTGCGGATCCGTCTGTGCAAATAAACAGACGGATCCGCACCAACGCAAGTGTGAAAGTACCCTAAAAGTATTTTCAAGTAGTCTCACGTTCTGGAGGACAGGGCACACCTCCAGGATGTTTTCCAAACAGGACACAGGCAGAAACAGACCAGGGACCAACAGAATACTTTATTACACATGTAATAAATGAACATGGCAGTAAGGAAAAGCAAGTAAGGCAATTGTGGTAGCACTTCTACTGAACCAAGTGCACAGGCAAGTCAAAAGGCCAAACCCAGAGGGCGGCGAGCAAGTGAGCCCCGTTCATCACAGAGCCCCTGGTGGTGGGGATGAACTTGGCCATAAGCTCACTGGTTGCACCTCCAGGAAGGTCCTGGTACACTTGGCCGCTACCTGCAGAGTACCACAGACAACAACAGGACTAGAACCCAAACAAACTTAGGACATGGAGCAGATAAGACAAACGGGAAACAGCACACAAGCGAATGTCTGGACCCCATGCGGAATGGAAGCATGGCGGTTACAGGCAGAGCTGCACACAGACTAAATGTCCTCCCTCCAGAGCACCCAGGAGCCCTCTCACAAAGTCAGGACATACACAGGGCGGAAACAGAAACAGTAAGGCATTGCAGGCAAGACATGGAACAGACTGGATCAGAAGCAGTTAGGGACTGCCAGGCTATACATTAAACAGACAGGATCAGAAGCAGTTAGGCACTGCCAGGCAAAATGTAGAACAGACAGGATTAAACAAACATCAATACTTTACCAGATGAAACCACACAGATGGGCAGATGGCAAAACCCCCTGGGTCAGCAGCAAGGGACTACACCCAGCAAGGCACAAGACAGACTGACCATAAGCCCCCACAGCTTACAGGTAGAAACAGCTGCAATAAGGAGGGCATCTGATAAGCCATACCCAGGCCAGGGATTGTTAACCCCACCAGAACCACAGAACATACAATCACAAATGTCAGGTCACACAAAGTCACAGAATGCTGCATCCAGCACGCCCCAAATGACAACCAGAATACACAGAGTAAAATGTAGACAGTACGAGGTTACAGGCATCCAGGAGAAACAGAACCACATACTGCATCCATACTCAGACCCTGTTCACACACAAGGCCTCAGGCAGCGTGCATCGCAGAACCAGCATACATGGGAACACACACAGCCAGTACACAAATGCATGCAGCTAACCTGCACAGTACCTAACACAGGAACCACAGAGATATGGACGTGGGGAGACACAAACACAGGCAACAGTTCACACACCACCGCAGCCAGCACACAACCCCAAGCAACCAGCATACACAGGTGTCAGCCTGCAGCTAGTATGTGAGAGAGCATGCAGCCAGCCTGCACAATCACAACTGTCACAGTGAACAGCACAGTAAACCGCACTGTGGCAAGTAGACAAACATCTCTTCATGCAGCATGTGGAAAAATGCAATATTTGCATTGTATTCCTGGTGCCGAATAATTTAGACTCAAGTGAGTTTAAGATGAATCATAATAATCACCTTTATAATAGCAAACTAGTGCCAAATAATTCACAAAATGTATCCAATGACAGGTATGTGTGCTCCAAACAACTATTAGTCAATACTAAAATGTTACCATAAAAGTACAAGAATGTAAAAACATAAAAATATATGTTTATCAGCTCTTGAAAGTTTTACTTGCTTTAAGAAACAATTAACATAAAGCAAAGTACTGCAGTTAATTATAATTGTGGTGACAGATTATCCTTTATCCTTGTACAATGTCATAGGAATACATTAAACCAGACATTACCCTTTATGAAGGAGAGTGTGAGCAAGGAAACAATGTTGTAATCTGTGCAGAAGCATATTTGATAGATTGAGTTAAAAAAAAAATATCCATGGTTGAAGGCAGCTTTTAAGAGCCTGATGTTCAACAGTATTGATGAGTATTTTACAGGTGGAAGCCTCCTCATTGTCCAACAGCAGCCTCTTCCCTGCCCTCAAGTTCTACAGAAATGTTCAGAAAGCTGTTCAGGCATCAAAAAATAAAGTCAGTGGGACATAGTAGTCAACAGATTTGAAGGATGAGAGAGAAAAGTGATGGAGCTTCAACTTCTATTCATGAAATTGCATGGTGTTAGAAAAGAGTGGCACAGGAAAAGAATTCTGATTGGCTCAGGGCATATAACCAATTATTATGTCACAGCAAGATCCCGTCCATTCACAAAGTACAGAAATAAATTTACAGAAACAAGCAGAAAGATAAGACAAATATTATGATAGGATCCAATTAGAGTAAATTGAGTAAATTTATCAAAAATTCGATTTGCCAAATTTTTTGGGGAAAAATATAATTTGATCTTAATATATTTGTGGTGAATTACATAAAAAAGGCTATGATTCTCCGCGGCAATGGTGGCTGCAGCTTTCTTGAGGAATTTCTCCATATCCCAACTCAATGTTTGTGATTTGGCAGGTAAGGGAAGCTCACTGGTCTTGGGGTTACCAATCTTCAACGTTTTGCTCCTGTAGGCTTCAGATGGCAGGTGCCGATGGTAGGAATGTTCACAAAGCGAGCTGCTGTGCAGCCATCACTGTTGAGCGCAGGCCCCGCCCCCAGTTGCACCAGAGCTTTTTATGGGCTTCCTAACAAAGGGGGTGAATACATATGCACATGCCAATTTTCTGTTTTCTATTTCTAAGCAATAGTTTTATTTATATATATTTCTCATTTCACTTCACCAACTTAGACTATTGTGTTCTGATCCATCACATAAAATTCAGATTAACAAAACATTGAACTTAAGGCTGTAATGTAACAAAATATGAAAAAAGCCAAGGGGGTGAATACTTTTGCAAGGGACTTTATGCTCAGTTCAATGCTTCAACTGCCACCACTCGGATCTTCTTTTAAAAACTGTGGCAGTCACAAGGAGAAACGTGCAGCATCATGCCTCTTGAGACAGGGCACACGTGCCTCAGAGCTGCCAGCCTGAAAGAAATCTAGCAAATAAATTTCTATTACTGTTAATTAGACTAAACAGAATATACACAAATTGGAGGCTCTGACAGTACTTCTTTACATGCACTGTCTGGAAAGAAAGAGACTCATGTGTAAATTCATGCCCTACTCAGCTTGTCATATAGCTCAATCCAAAGAAATAAACAGTGTTTTGCCTTCTTCTTACAGCAAAGTACACTCTAAGATCTGCCAGATTAAAGAATTGTATATAAAAGTGGTCTTGGTTAAAATATATTGCTTTGCACAAACCATTCATTACCTTTAGACATAGTATGGAAGCAAATGTTGCCTTCATGAGAAGTAGGATTTTCAGCCTCCACAATACTTGGCTAGAAAGAATATTCCCAAAAGGGAATTTTAAGTGTGACCAATGTGCTTTTTACAGCTATAATGTGAGATCCAAAGGTTAACTGTTGGAGATGTTTCTCATGTGGTCAAGCATTAAGACTGATTTGCTTTAAGAGTGATTTGTTCATATATATATAATTTTTTTGTCCATGTGCTCACTTATATATAGGCAAACCTGAGTGATGTCAATGTTTGTATAATAGGTTTAAACATCTATATCAACAATCAAAGGTTTGCGAAATTTGATAAATAATTTTAGAGATATATTTAAATATGAGGACCCCTTCAATTTGTAGGAATTTAATGTGTTAAAGCACCATAAGTGGATGGAGATGGTCCCAAGTTGTTTCTGAAAAATAGAAGCAAAACGGTTTATAATGGCTATTTATTTGGGCGTTCTAGGACTGCACAATAGAAATGGCCATACTGTTGTTTTTCATGTTATGTTTCTTCTATTGATGTTTAACACAGTAAAATTCTAATGCTAATCTCTTGGTTATATGGAGGACTGAGGAAGTGTGAGCCAAAACAAAATGGCAGGATGTTGTTCCATTGTACTGGTTTATTTCTGAATGTCAGAATTTGTTGAATGAAGAGCAGTTAAAACCATCCAGTAATTGCTGCTACCAAATTCCTTTTGAGTCATATACAAACTGAATGTTAATCATTTTACTACACTATCAAATATGGTAGGTATTCACTGAATTTGATATATCATAAGATGCGAACAGTTGCCGTTTCATTTTTCTGCAATCATACTATTGAAGAACCCCAAATCCATTTGAATCATTAGGTCAGAGGCTTGTGCTTTAACCCCTTAAGGACTGGACTCATTTTTAACTTAAGGACCAGGCCATTTTTTGCAAATCTGACCAGTGTCACTTTATGTGTGAATAACTTTAAAACGCTTTTACTTATCCTGGTCGTTCTGAGAATGTTTTTTCGTCACATATTGTACTTCATGCCTCAGGTAAAATGGAGTCAAAAAAATTCATTTTTATTTATAAAAAAAATACCAAATTTACCAAATTTACCAAAAAATTTGAAAAATTTGCAAGTTTCCAAGTTTGAATTTCTCTACTTCTATAATACATAGTAATACCTCCAAAAATAGTTATTACTTTACATTCCCCATATGTCTACTTCATGTTTGGATCATTTGGGGAATTATATTTTATTTTTTGCGGATGTTACAAGGCTTAGACGTTTAGAAGCAAATATTAACAGTTTTCAGAAATCTTCCAAAACCCACTTTTTAAGGACCAGTTCAGGTCTGAAGCCACTTAATGAGGCTTACGTAATAGAAACCACCCAGAAATGACCCCATTCTAGAAACTAAACCCCTCAAGATATTCAAAACTGATTTTAAAAATTTTGTTAACCCTTTAGGTGTTCCACAAGAGTTAATGGCAAATGGAGATAAAATTTTAGAATTTTAATTTTTTGGCAAATTTTCCATTTTAATCCATTTTTCCCAGTAACAAAGCAAGGGTTAACAGCCAAAAACAAAACTCAATATTTGTTGCTCTTATTCTGTTATTTGCAGAAACACCCCATATGTGTTCGTAAAATGCTGGACGGGCACACGGCAGGGAGCAGAAGGAAAGGAATGCCATATGGTTTTTGGAAGGCAGATTTTGCTGGACTGGTTTATTTACACCGTGTCCCAGTTGAAGCCCCCCTGATGCACCCCTACAGTAGAAACCCCAAAAAAGTGACCCCATTTTGGAAACTACGGGATAAGGTGGCAGTTTTTTGGGGACTATTTTAGGGTAAATATGATTTTTGGTTGCACTTTTTTTGAGGCAAGGTAACAAAGAATAGAAATTCTAAAATGTAATCTCCATTTGCCAATAACTCTTGTGGAAGACCTAAAGGGTTAACAAAGTTAGAAAAATCTGTTTTGAATATCTTGAGGGGTTTAGTTTCTTAGATGGAATCACTTTTGTGGAGTTTCTACTCTAGGGGTACATCAGGGGGGGTTCAAAAGGGACATGGTGTCAAAAAAACAGTCCAGCAAAATCTGCTTTCCAAAAACCATATGGCGTTCCCTTCCTTCTGTGTCCTGCCATTTTGCCATACAGCAGTTTATGACCACATATGGGGTGTTTCTGCAAACTACAGAAACAGGGCAATAAATATTGAGTTTTGTTTGACTGGTAACGCTTGCTTTTTTACAGGAAAAATGGATTAAAATGGAAAATTTGCAACAAAAAAAATTGATGTTTTGGGACAGTTTTTATTTTTTGTTATTTACATCGTTGACCTGACTGGTTAGATAATGAGCTATTTCTATAGAGCAGGTTGTTACGGACGCGACAATACCAAATATGATTACTTTTTGGCGGTTTTTGTTTCAGTTTTAAATAATAAAGCATTTTTGAACATAATGATTTTTTATTGTCTCCACATTCTGAAAGCCATATTTTTTTGTTTCGGGGGGCGACTGTCTTATGTAGGGGCTCAAAAATGGCTTTTGACACAGTATTTATATTATTTTTTTTGCTGTGTTCATCTGAGGGGTTATGTCATGTGATATTTTTATAGAGCAGGTTTTTACTGACGCGTTAATACCTAATATGTATACTTTTTATTTATTTATTTAAGTTTTACACAATAATATCTTTTTTTGAAACAAGAAAAATCATGTTTTAATGTCTCCATAGTCTGAGAGTCATATTTTTTTGGGGGGGCAATTGTTCTATGTAAGGGCTAATTTTTTGTGGGATGAGATGATGGTTTGATTGGTACTATTTTGGGAGGCATACGCCTTTTTGATCGCTTGGAATTATACTTTTTGTTATGTAAGGTGACAAAAAATAGCTTTTTTGGCACAGTTTTTATTTTTTTATGGTGTTCACCTGAGGGGTTAGGTCATGTGTTATTTTTATAGACAGGTTCTTACGGATGTGGCGTTACCTAATATGTATACTTTGTTTTATTTATTTTACTTTACCCCAATAAAAATATTTTAGGACAAAAAGAAATTTTAGTGTCTCCATAGTCTGAGAGCCATATTTTTTTTAATTTGGGGGCGATTGTCTCATGTAGGGGCTCATTTTTTGATGGATGAGGTGACGGTTCGATTGGTACCATTTTGGCGTACATACGGCTTTTTTGATCACTTTTATTACCTTTTTGGGAAGTAAGGCGGGCAAAATTTCAATTTTTTTATAGTTTTATTTTTGTTTATGGTGTTCACCGTGCAGGGAAAGTAACATGACCGTTTCATAGATCAGGTCACTACGGACTCGGTGATATCAAACATGTGTAGTGTATATATATATATATATATATATATATATATATTATTTTTTTTAATCAATTATAAATGTGTTTATTTTTTATTTTTCAGGAGCTGAAACGGCACAGCAGCGCCTGATGATCCATCCCTGTAAACCCCTTCAATACAGCGGTCCCTATGGACCTCGGCATGGAAGGGGTTAAACAGCTGACATCTGTGTCAGATGTCAGCTGTTTCAAGCAGAATGTCAGCAATGTGCTCGGCCAACCATGGAAATGAGAGGTGGGCGGGCGGGGGATGGTAACATTTTCGGGGCGGGGGTAAAATTAAAAAAGGCATTTTGAAGTTTCAGGTCAGGTACCGCAAGGATCAGAAATTTCCGAAAACGCTGCAAACTGCAGGTCTGAATTGACCTGCGGTTTTCAGCGATCGCCGATATGGGAAGGTCACAAGACCCCCCTCGGCATTGTACCAAAATGCCTGCTAAATGATTTCAGCAGGCAGCTTGTTTCGATGACCGCCCGCCGTGCGCGGTGATCGGAAATACACAGGGCGTACCGGTACGTCCTGTGTCCCTAAGAGGTTAAAGGTGTTGTCCCCAAAAAATTCTTCTACAGTTTTCAAACCAGCACCTGGATCTAAATAATTGCATGCAACTAGTAATGTTGTTGAGTTATTGATTAAAATATATCTGTATAGTGCCATCTGCTCTTTGTTCTTTTTTTAATTTATTTGTCCTACTCACTGAGAAAGCCGTACATTCTCAGTTTCATGCTTCAGCTGCCTCCTGAGTTGTGATGAACATGGATGCACGCCATTAGCTGCAGCAGAAAAGACACATTATCCTTGAGTTTCCAGCTTCATATAAATCTAGCAGAGCAATGAATGGTGAGTTATTTGGACCCATATGAGATACAAGATTGGTCTAGCTTTGTTAGAAAGAGTCTGGCATGTACTATGTTTCATTTTTTACATTATTCATGGGATAACCCCTTCAAGATTCCTGTACATGGGGAGACTGAAAAGAATATTATTTTTGTTCCCGAAAGGTTTGTGAGAGGAAGTGAGAACTGCATTGACACATGCAAAACAGTCTGTAGATCTTTAGTCTTGAGTCTTGAGACATCTGACAGATAAAAATTGCCAGCTGAAGGAGAGATCCACAATGTTCTGAAATGGTAATAAGCTACCATTAGAGTTGAGCAAACACCTGGAAGTTCGGGTTCGCCGGGTTTGGCCAAACTTCGCCTCAAAGTTCGGGTTTGGGACCCGAACATGACCCGAACTTGACCCTGAACCTATACCCCATTAAAGTCAATGGGGACCCGAACTTTGGGGCACTAAAATGGCTCTAAAAGAGTCATGGAAAGGGCTAGAGGGCTGTAAAAGGAAGCATGATGGGGGTAAGAGCTGGACAATTGCCATGCAAACAAATGTGGATAGGGAAATGACTTAAAATAAAATAAAATACATAAAAATTAAAAATTACAATTTTGAAATAGGAGGAGGAGGTCCATATGGAGTAGGAGGTTGAGGAGGCGGTGGATGTGGCGGTGTAGGTGAAAGCAGTTGTGGAATAGGTAGTCGCCAACAACACAGTTTTTTTATATTTTTATTTGGGTAGACCCCAAAACTTTGGGAAATACAGAAAAGAAAAGAAAGATAAAGTGCACTGGAGTATAACAATGGCTAGGTGAGGCCGTTATACATGTCCATTCTGCACAAGGTACGGACAAGTCCTGTGGGATCAATGCCTGGTTCATTTTAAGGAACGTGAGCTGCGCTTGTCTGTGATAACACCCCCTGCCATGCTAAACACACATTGAGACAATATACTAGTTGCAGGGCAGGCCAGCACCTCCAAGGCGTAACGGGCAAAATCAGGCCATGTGCCCAATTTGGAGACCCAGAAGTTGAATGGGGCAGACCCATCAGTCAGTACGTGTAGGCGTCTGTGCACATACTGTTCCACCATGTTGCTGAAATGCTGCCTCATGCTAAGATGTTTCATATGAGCTGATGGTGCTGGTTCTTGTGGCGTGCTGAAAAAGTGTTTCCATATTTCGACCATGCTAACCCTGCTTTCTGAGGTGCTCGCGGTGCCCCAGCTGCTTTGGCGACTTCCTTCTCCTCCTCTACCTTCGCCTTGTGCTTCCACTGAGGCCCCGGTGTCAGGTGGGAATGCCATTAGCAGCGCGTCTATCAGCGTGCAGAATATATTTCTCAGTCAGTTATGCAGTGCAGGGGTAGTGTGAAAGAAAAAAGTGGTACGGATCACATAACAATCTAAGCGATGCCGAATTTACTGAATATATTTCACAGTTATGCAGTGCAGGGGTAGTTTAAAAGAAAAAGGGGTCATCATGGAGCGTCCCGGTCATCCGGCATCTATTCGCCCCGCGGAAGGATTATTTTGAAAGTGTGTAGAAGAAACACGGGGCCCCCACACTGCAGATTTATCATGGAGACATCATGGAGATTTTACAGCATATAACTGCAGCACCTAACAATCTAAATGCCGCCAAATTTACAGAATATAATTCCCAGTCAGATATGCAGTGCAGGGATAGTTTGAAAGAAAAAAGGGGTACAGATCACCCAACAATTTAAATGCCACCAAATTTGCAGAATATATTTCCCTGTCAGATATGCAGTGCAGCAGGAACACACCCTCCACGCCACTTGTGAATGACTGGTCTGATAACCGTGGAAATGTCCCCCCACAATCTAAGAGCTGGATTTACTGATTAAATTCCGCCCTCAGAAATGCAGTTCAGGCTGCACATGTACTTTATGGCAAAAAAATAAGTGATTTTTTTCACCAACAATGTCACAGTAGCATTTACTGGTTATATTGCACTCTCAGAAATGCAGCACAGGCTGCAAATATACTACCAAAAATGTAAATGTATTACTTAACGGTTTTATTGGACTGTCAGAAATGCAGAGCAGGCTAAAAAATATACTTTCTAGCACAAAAAATGGGCATTTGTCAACCGACAATGTAACAGCAGTATTTACTGGTATTATTTGACTGTCAGATATGCAGTGGCTGTGTCAGAAAGAGAAAACAAATCGCTTTAGGTCACACAAATATGTGACAGACTAATGTAATTGAATTATTTTTACTGCCAGGTATGCACTGCAGGCAACAAGGGTACTTGAGCGCCGAAAAAGGGAATTTGTTCCCCTAGAGTCTAACAGATGGATTTAATGAATAGATTTTCCCAGTTAGATATTCAGCACAGGGTAGTTCACAGAAAAAAGTGGGAATATGTGTACCCCCCCCCCCCTCCCCCGGGGCCCTGAAGTCACAGACGGATTACCTATATTATTTTCCCTTCCCTTGGCACATATGCAGAGCAGGGGTTTGAAAATGGCAAAAAAGGTAAAATGTCACCCGAGAATGTAATAAAGGATTTTTAGAAATATAGGTCCCTGTCACCTATGCAGAGCTGGGTTTTGTATACGGCAATAATGGGTTAAAGGGGTTTTCCCATCTCATTGATTCTATTTTATTTAAATATACTTATCCAATTAAACATTTCCCTAAATATAACTCATTAAAAAATACTTACTATTTTACCCCAAATTAGATTTTTCCTCCCGCTTTGTTTGTTTTGGTATCCCATGGAT
The DNA here is from genome assembly GCA_033119425.1 of Bufotes viridis. NCBI lineage: Eukaryota > Metazoa > Chordata > Amphibia > Anura > Bufonidae > Bufotes > Bufotes viridis. The sequence continues at coordinate 365,711,760 of CM065591.1, read as the reverse complement.
ACGGCCACCTATCGCCTGCCGCATCCATGGGACGAGCTTGCACACAAGAACTTGTGTGATAGTTCCCTGTCACCTATGCAGAGCAGGGGTTTGTATACGGAAAAAATGGGTTAATGTCACCCACCAATGTAACAGAGGATTTTTAGAAAAAATAGACTCCTGTCACCTATGCAGAGCAGGGGTTTGTATACAGCAAAACTGGTAAAATATCACCCAACAATGTAACAGAAGATTTTTAGAAATATAGGTCCCTGTCACCTATGCAGAGCAGGGGTTTGTATACAACAAAATTGGGTTAATGTCACTCACCAATGTAACAGAGGATTTTTTTAAATATACGTCCCTGTCACCTATGCAGAGCAAGGGTTTGTATACGGCAAAACTGGTAAAATGTTACCCAAGAATGTAACAGAGGATTTTTACAAATAAAAGTCCCTGCCACCAATGTAAAGCAGGGGTTTGAATATGGCAAACATTTTAAAATGTCACCCAAGAATGTTACAGGGGATTTTTAGAAATATAGGTCCCTGTCAACTAAGCAGAGGATGGATAAATATAGCAGAGCACCCACAAAAATAATTGCTGTTGTTTGCAGATTTACACCAGACCAGAATTGTTTTCTAATCTCTCCCTCACAGCAGCAGCATCCTATCCCTACACTAGTAAGAGCAGAGTGACCTGCAGCGCTACGTGACTCCAGCTTATATAGAGGCTGGGTCACATGCTGCACTTGGCCAATCACAGCCATGCCATTAGTAGGCATGGCTGTGATGGCTTCTAAGGGTACACTAATTGAACTCTTATTGATTGGCTGCCCTGCAGCCTTTCAACAAGCGCCATTAAATCGCCAAACACCTAACTCGAACCCAAACTTTTATGAAAATGTTCCGTTTCGCGCCCGGGTACCAAAAACCCTAAAGTCCTGTACGAACCCAAACTTTACATATATATACACCTGAATAACATATGTGGGTGGGTGAAAGAGGGTGTACATCTTTACATGTAAAAGTAGATCAGGCGGTTGCCTGGCATAGGTTGCAACTTTTGCAAAAGTCGCACACAAATGAGCCATAAACCAGGTCTAATCTTACTTTTAGCTCTTAAATATACATCACTATGAAAAGTGGTGAGGATCACGAAATTTCGCAAAAAATTTGAATTGCTATGATGATGTAGCGGATGCCATTACTTGTGAATTTTTTACACCATAAAACCGACATATCTGATTTCATAAATGTTTATAATATATATATATATATATATATATATATATATATATATGTAAGACTTTTGTATTTGATGGTCTGCTGCTGTGCTCTCGTTCTTTTCTCAACCACATGTCTTCATTTCCACAAGTAACTAGGACACTTGGTCAATAATTATTGACTATGTTGAAGTTGTATACTACTCTGTTTGTATTAGATTTAATTCTATTATCAATTGTTTTTCCTGGCTTTTTAAAACTAACCAGACAACTTCATTATGATGCGTGTCCACAGAAGAGATTAAGTGGGTGCTTCTGCTTATTGTGAGCTGTGGGGTTTTCAAAGTCACAACCTGCAATGAGTTTGAATGAAGAGCATGAAGATGAGAACATTTTATTAAACACTAGTAGGCATTTTGGAATGAATTTGCTTTACTTTAGGTCAGTTTCACTTGCAGCATTGTGACATAATTTCTATGACTTTTTGTTATTCTTTTTTGGCTCCAAAATGCAGCTGCTAAAGGATATTTTTTATAGTGAAGTCTATTTTAAAATACTAAAAAGACTAAAATAAACATTTAGGGGTTGGCGTTTTGTTTGGATAGCATGCTCTAGTAAGGATCTGTCTTTACAGAGGTGTATGCCGCAGGAATCTTGCCATGGACTCTTGTTTAAAGTCATGACTATGGTAATAATGGACATGTCCCTTCTCGGCATGGTGTCCGGCTAGACACCACTTATACCTGTCTAGGATATATTTTTAAGGTTTAACTCCATTCAAGGAAGCTACACCTCAATTGGATACATGGAATCCAAACAGAACCACAGCAGAAAACACTGCATTCATGTACCCTTATGGTGTATGCTGTATTTTTTTATTTCTTGTTATTGTTGTAGAATAAAATACCCTAACTGCAACAGGGTCTGGCATTTGAATGCTCCACCCACTTAGGAATAAGAACCCAGTTTTTATAATGTTATAATAATGTTATAAAATACATTGGATCTAAAAAGTCTACACACCCCTGTTGAAATGTCAGGTTTCTGTGCTGTAAAAAAATGAGACAAAGATAAATCCTTTCAGAACTTTTTCCACCTTTAATGTGACCTATAAGCTGTACCACTCAATTGAAAAACAAACTGAAATCTTTTAGGTGAAGGGAAGAAAAAAAATTAAAAAATTGGTTGCATAAGTGGGGATATAGCTGTGTTCAGAGTTAAGCAATCACATTCAAAATCATGTTAAATAGGAGTCAGCATACACGTGCTATCATAATAAACCCCAAATAAAGTTCAGCTGCTCTAGTTGGTCTTTGCTGAAATTTTCTTAGTCGCACCCCACAGCAAAAGCCATAGTCCACAGAGAGCTTCCAAAGCATCAGAGGATCTCATTGTTAAAAGGTATCAGTCAGAAGAAGGGTACAAAAGAATTTCCATGGCATTAGATATACCATGGAACACAGTGAAGACAGTCCTCATCAAGTGGAGAAAATATGGCACAACACTGACATTACCAAGAACTGGACGTCCCCCCAAAACTGATGAAAAGACGAGAAAAAAAAAACTTGTCTGAGAGGCTACCAAGAGGACTACAGCAACATTAAAGGAGCTGCAGGAATATCTGGCAAGTGTAGACTTTTTAAATTCACTGTATTACACATGATATCATATATGATGGCAAAGCAGTGCAATGTCTCTGAAAAGGTTTGTTTATATTTTTTAATAAGGAGATGTATCATTTAACAATATTATGTATTGAAATTCTGATATATTTTATTATAAAAATATAGAATTACATGATGCGCTAACTAATACTGTTAAATCTAAAATAGATACACCGGCTTAATGTCCTAGAGGTTCATGTACGTTCCATGTAGTCATTTTCATTAGAGACAAGTGAATTTCTGCAAATTTGACAGAATTGACAGTACAATTTGAGGGTTGAATTCTAAATGTATTCTAAAGTGTTCACATGTTTATTTTATAGGACAAGTGGATCCATGGAGAGAAGGTCTTTGATAACCATTATTTTTTTTTCAATTATTTTTCCCTGGGTTACCCTCTGACCAGGGTAACAAGAGTGGAGGTTGCAATTCTTCTGTTACATGGGTTGTCATGGGTTGTCTTATTACCACACCTCAAATACATTCTTCTATTAATTGACTTAAGATAAAAATGGCACTACATACCATGTCTATGTCTGTCTGTATATAAGTAAACACATGAAAATCATAAAGGTAGATGATATGGAGGCCTTCGATAAACGTAGCCAGGCTTGCTTAGTTCCATTTCCATGGGAGTTTAGTTTGCAAGAACCTGAACAAGACTCAAGACTTCAAAATAACTGCATTGTTATCTTAGTTAGTATTATCTTTTCTATGAGACTCTGTCTTGCACTATGATTGCACTCAGTGAAAGAAAAAAAACTATGAAATATGGTTGCATTAGGTGTAATAAATACAGGGTAATAATTTTTATTTTCAAGAATGTGTGAACAAATACATAATTCTGACATACAGTAATATACAAACGTTTTGGTTTTCTTTTGACTTAAAAAAATGCATACATTATTCTAGGTACACTTGCTCCAAACATCTTGGAGAACTAACCACATGTCTTCTGTGGCTATAGGTAGATATGAGCAAAGTTTGGAAAAATTTGATATGGACGATTTGTCAAAGTTCGTCAAGAAATTTCATTTGTTCCAAATTACTTTGTCACAAATCGTGATATACCAAGGCCACTCTGCCTAATCATTAGAGATGTTGCGAACATAAAATTTTCCGTTTTTGAGCCGCAAAAGCGAACTTCCGCAAATGTTCGTGAACGGGCGAACCGGGCAAACCGCCATAGACTGCGAATTTTAAAACCCACAGTTACTCTTTCTGGCCACAATAGTGATGGAAAAATTGTTTCAAGGGGACTAACACCTGGACTGTGGCTTGCCGGAGGGGGATCAATGGCAATACTCCCATGGAAAATTACGTAGTTGACACAGAGTCGGGTTTTAATCCATAAAGGGCATAAATCACCTAACATTCCTAAATTGTTTGGAATAACGTGCTTTAAAATATCCAGTGTGTGTATACGATCAGGTATGATGTTGTATCGATCAGGTAGTGTAAGGGTTACGTCCGCTTCACAGTGACAGACCAAACTATGACAGACCAAACTCCCCGTTAAATGCACCGCAAACAACTGCAAACAGTCCATTTGCACAACCGCAAACTCCCCATTTGCACAAGATTGGATACCAAGCTAGCCATGTCCCGTTCCTTGTCCTCACTGACGTCATTGAAGGTCTCTTCCTAACTAAGGGTCCCCGAAAGGTGAGAACAAGCCCCCGGGATGCCTGCTGTGGTTGGTCCTCCACCTTCTCAAAGCCACCTTCCTTCTCTGACTCCTCTTCTTCAGACTCCTCTCTCTGCGTTGCCGCAAGTTTAGCAATCGACGACGACAAGGCTGCTTCTGGTGGTGATGGTGACCACAACTCTTACTCTTCATGCTCATCTACGGCCTGATCCAGCACTCTTCGTAGGGAACGCTCCAGAAAAAACGCATATGGGATGAGGTCAATGATGTTGCCTTGGGTTTGACTGACCAGGTTTACAGCCATTGTGCATGAACAGTCAGTAACGCGGCCAAAAAATACCCAGCTCCGCAGAGGCTGTCTTCTTTTTTATAAATAAAAAAAATCTGTTTGTTCTTACTAGTTTAATCTCTGTTTTGTCCCCTATCAGGGGGCAGTGTATAGAATAGATTTTAGGAACCGGGAGATGGAAAAAGATGGTTGGTCGGTCCTCTTCCTTCCAATTTGGGGCATTGCACGTGCGCCGTGCAATGTACTGTGCCACCCTATATGAGTGGTGTGTTAAGTAGTACTATTCCTATCAGTTTAATCCCTGTTACGTGCCCTATCAGAGGACGTGTATCTAATAGATTTTAGAAACCTGGCGATGGAAAAAGATGATTGGTCGGTCCTCTTACTTTCAATTTGGGACACTGCGCATGAGATACGCAATGTACTGTGCCACCAATACAAATAGTGTGAACTACTATTCTTACCATTTTAATCTTTGTTAAGTCCCCTATCAGGGGACGTGTATTGAATTGAATCCTTAAATGGGGAGATAGAGAAAAAAGCTTGCTCTGTCCGCTTCCTTCAAATTTTGGGCACTTGCAATGGACTTTGCCACCAATGCAACTAGTGTTAACTAAGTACTATCCTATCAGTTTAATCTCATTTTTGTCCCTTATCAGGGCCAGGGCCGGTGTAGTGAATAGATTTTTGGAACCAGGAGATTTTTTTCACGCATCACTTGTGCGTTGCGTGAAAATCGCAGCATGTTCTATATTCAATTAATGGGGCTGCATGAAAAACGCATAGCATTCGCAAGCAAGAGCGGGTGCGTTGCGCTTTCAACTGATGGTTGCTAGGAGATTTTGTTTGTAAACCTTCAGTATTTTATCACGCGCGTGAAAAACGCATCAAAACACATTGCACCCGTGCGGAAAAAACTGAACAACTGAACGCAATCACAGGCAAAACTTAATGGCTTTGCCTGTGAAATCACACAGTTTTCACTGAACTCATCCGCAACACATCTGGACCTAATCCGGACACGCTCGTGTGAAAGAGGCAGATGATTCTTTGAGGACTGGAGTGGACACAGAATACTGGCCTAGCTAACGCTTTCCCTATTAATTCAGCAGCAGCACTCTCCCTGATCTAACTATCACTGCAGCTTCAGAATGAATCTAAGATAGATGCTGTCCTTGCTTTTTGATAGGAGGTGGGCGGGTCTGGGAGACTGTGAGGTATAGGGTCAAAGTTTGCTCAATGATGACGTATAGGGTGCGGACCAAACATCGCATATGTTCGCCCGCCATGGCGAATGCGAACATGCGATGTTCACCTGGAACTGTTCGCCGGCGAATAGTTCGGGACATCTCTACTAATCATATGCATCCCACTTGGTGGCCCAATCTCAGTGTTAAGTCTTGGAACTTAAACTACAGGCACAGTGCAGGGAGAGAGTATCACTGTGTGCATTACGTTCTAGTGCACCCACATTAATAGTTAATCCGTTCTGTAGGTACTGTGCTGTCAGTATTACAGCCAATTGTACTGTATCACAGTGAACTTAAGATTCAGGTAGTGGTAGTGGAGTGGGGACGGTGGCAGCAGTGGCAGGAGTGGCCTCATGAAAGAGTGGGTATGGTGGCAGCAGCAGTAATGGTCCCATGACAGAGTAGGGACAGTGGCAGCAGCAGTAGTGGCCTAACAAAAGAGTGAGGATGGTGGCAGCAGCAGTGTTAGTAGTGGTCCCATGAGTGGGGACGGTGGCGGCAGCAGTTGCAGAAACCATGACAATAGTGGCCCCATTACAGAGTGGGGACAGTGGCAGCAGCAGTAGCAGTGACCTTGACAAAACGGCTCCCATGACAGAGTGGGGAGAATGGCAGTAGATGTGGCAGTAAGGCTGTGTTAACATCACAGTTTATATTTCCATTCTTCTGATCATCAAACAATCAAAACAAAAAAAACATCCTGTATTCTGAGCATCCATAAAGCCTCTTTCAGACAGTCAGTAATTTGTCAGTGTTTTGAGTCAATATGTGATCAGTAATTGTAAGTTCCGGGCTACAGAGAGCCTTTATAAGGGTGTAGAAAACTTTGTCTTGCAGTAACAGACATAGGCAGTGTGCTGGGGTAGTAAAATAATACTGTCAGTGAGTATGACATGCAGATGACAGGCGTCGCTATTAGAATCACTGCACACTTCACTTATTTGGGCAGTCACGGGGCCAAAACTGACCAAATAACTCAGTCCTACAGGTCCATGTTAGCGTCAAGAAGGCTAAAGAGTGGCAAAATGACAGATTCTGGAGGTGACGGCAGCATGAGTAGGCCACAGAGTGGCAAGGTGACATAGTGTGGACACAAGACTGTGGGCACAGATTGTTGAGAAAGATGCAGATGGAAAGTTATCTGCAGAGCTGTATGACGGTAACCTGCAGATCAATGCTGCCCTCAAAAGCAAGTTGGGTTTATTGGTTCCAAAACCTAAATTAGATTGTGTGCAAGGTGATCATTCCAAGGTGTTTAAGAGGCAGCAGCAGAAGCATGATACCGCAGATTGGCAAGGTGACATAGTGTGGAGATGGAAGCATGAGTAGGCCACAAAGTGGCAAGGTGAGATAGTGTGGAGATGGCAGCATAAGTAGTCCACAAAGTGGCAAGGTAACATAGTGTGGAGATGGCAGCGACAGCAGCAGCATGATAACACAGATTGGCAAGGTGACATAGTGTGTAGATGGCTACAACAGCAGCAGCATGATAACACAGATTGGCAAGGTGACATAGTGTAGAGATGGCTACAACAGCAGCAGCATGATAACACAGATTGGCAAGGTGACATAGTGTGGAGATGGCAGCATGAGTAGGCCACAAAGTGGCAAGGTGACCTAGTGTGGAGATGGCAGCAACAGCATTATAACACAGATTGTCATGGTGACATATTGTGGAGATGGCTGCAACAGCAGCAGCATGATAACACAGAATGGAAAGGTAACATTGTGTGGAGATGGAGAGCATGAGTAGGCCATAAAGTGGCACGGTGACATGGTGTGTAGATGGCAGCAACAGCATTATAACACATATTTGCAAGGTGACATAGTGAGGAGATGACTGCAACAGCAGAAGCAGGATACCACAGATTGGCAGATTGGTATATATTACGCTTTTTTAAGTGAAACAAGCCCAATATGAGCTTTCACCAGAAATTACTGCGACAGAGCAGTAATTATATTACGCTTATTTTAAATAAACAGGCCAAAATGTGCTTTCAACAGAAATTACTGCCACAGAGCAGTGGGTTTATATTAAGTTTTATTGAGTAAAATAAGATCACTTAGCGCTTTCACCAGAAATTACTGCAACAGAGCAGTGTGTATATATTACGCTTATTTTAAATAAACCAGGCCAAAATGCGCTTTAAACAGAAATTACTGCAACAGAACAGTGGGTATATTACGCTTTTTTTAGTGAAACAAGGCCACTATGCGCTTTTAACAGAAATTACTGCAACAGAGGAGTGTGTATATATTACGCTTATTTTAAATAAACTAGGCCACTATGTGCTATCAAAAGAAATTACTGTGACAGAGCAGTGAGTATATTACGCTTTTTTAAATGAATCAAGGCCACTATGAGCTTTCAACAGAAATTACTGCAACAGAGCAGTGTGTATATATTATGATTATTTTAAATAAACCAGGCGAAAATGTGCTCTCAACAGAAATTACTGCGACAGAGCAGTAATTATATTACGCTTTTTAGAGTAAAACAAGGCCACTATGCGCTCTCAACAGAAATTACTGCAACAGAGCAGTGTGTATATATTACGCCTATTTTGAATATACCAGGCCAAAATGCGCTTTCAACAGAAATTACTGTGACAGAGCAGTGGGTTTATATTATGTTTTTTTGAAATGAAACAAGGCCACTATGTGCTTTCAACAGAAATTACTGCAAAAGAGCAGTGGGCATATATTAAGCTTTTTTTAGTGAAACCAGGCCACTGTGCGCTTACATCAGAAATTAATGCAGTAGAGCAGTGTGTATATATTACACTTATTTTAAGTAAACCAGGCCAAAATGCGCTTTCAACAGAAATTACTGCAACAGAGCAGTGTGTATATATTATGCTTATTTTAAGTAAACCCCATTCACCCCATAAGACACAGTATGATTTCCCCCCCCCACTTTTGGGGGGGAACAAGTGCGTCTTATAGGGTGAAAAATACAGTATATTATATGAATTAATACGGTATATTACGTTTTTTTTTAAACAAGGCCGCTATGCGCTTTCAACAGAAATTACTGCAACAGAGCAGTGTGTATATATTATGCTTATTTTAAATAAACCAGGCCAAAATTTGCTTTCAACAATAATTACTGCAACAGAGCAGTGTGTATATTATTATACTTATTTTAAATAAACCAGGCCAAAATGCGCTTTCAACAGAAATTACTGCAACAGAGCAGTGGGTATATTACGCTTTTTTTAATGAAACAAGGCCACTATGCGCTTTCAACAGAAATTACTGCAACAGAGCAGTTGGTTTATATTATGTTTTTTTGAATGAAACCAGGCCAAAATGCGCTTTCAACAGAAATTACTGCAACAGAGCAGTGTGTATATATTACGCTTTTTTTTACTGAAACTAGCCCAATATGCACTGTCATCAGAAATTACTGCAACAGAGCAGTGTGTATATATTACGCTTATTTTAAATAAACCAGGCCAAAATGCAGGCTGTATTACCGTACTTACTATGATCTACGATAGCAGGCATGAGGCAGGATTCTGGGCGGCGGCAGCGTAACTTACTCAAGTATCAAGTGCCTGCACCGCCTGCTTCATTCATAAAGTGGGCGGAGAAGGCACATGAATTTACGCTGCCGCCTCCCGCCCGCCCTGCCTCATGCCTGCTATCGTAGATTATTTTAAGTACGGTAATACAGCCTGCATTGGAGACAAGATTATAGTTTTTAACATTGCCTATATGATTACTACAGCTGACCCGATGTAGTAGAATACAGTGTCTGCACCGGGTCCTGCTGCCATTAGAAATCAAGACTGCCGCCCCCAGCCCCTCCTCATTTATACACACGCCGGGCACGCTGTTCAGCAGCGCGGAGTTGTATCAGTGTTTGCATCATTCACCCCTTAAGACACAGTACTATTTTTTTCTCCAATTTTGGGGGGAATAAGTGCGTCTTATTGGGCGAAAAATATGGTATATTAAGTTTTTTTGAGTGAAACAAGGCCACTATGTGCTTTCAACAGAACTTACTGCAACAGAGCAGTGTGTATATATTATGCTTATTTTAAATAAACCAGGCCAAAATGGGCTTTCAACAGAAATTACTGCCACAGAGCAATGTATATAAATATATATATATATATATATATATATATATATATATATATATATATACAGTTGTGTTCAAAATTATTCAACCCCCAATGCTGTAAAGTGTTTTTGGGAATTTAGTGTACATTTGTAATTGTGTTCAGAATGAAATCTTACAAGGACTTTTTAAAGAACCAAATGCAACTAAAATGACATCAATTGTTTTTGTAATACAGTATTAAATGTTTTTTTTTGTGATTTCTTCATTGACACAATTATTCAACCCCTTAAAGACGACCACTCTTAAAAACAGAGGATCATTCAAGTGTTTTCGATCAGGTATTGAAAACACCTGTGGATGTCAAGGAGCAGCAATCAAGCATAATAAGCACCAATTAGGCAGATTTAAAATGACTGTGATACTCAGCTCCTTCTAGACATTTACTGGTGTGTTTACAGACATGGTGAAGTCAAGAGAATGGTCCAGGAAGACAAGAGAAGAGGTGATTTCTCTTCACAGGAAGGGCAATGGCTATAAGAAGATTGCAAAGATGTTAAACATACCAAGAGACACCATAGGAAGCATCATTCGCAAATTCAAGGCAAAGGGCACTGTTGAAATGCTACCTGGTCGTGGCAGAAAGAAGATGCTGACTTTGACTGCTGTGCGCTACCTGAAGCGCAAAGTGGAGAAAAGTCCCCGTCTGACTGCTGAGGAACTGTAAAAAGATTTGTCAGATGCGGGTACTGAAGTTTCAGCTCAGACAATAAGGCGCACACTGCGTAATGAAGGCCTCCATGCCAGAACTCCCAGGCGCACCCCCTTGCTGTCTCCAAAGAATAAGAAGAGTCGATTGCAGTATGCCAAAAGTCATGTGGACAAACCACAAAAGTTTTGGGATAGTGTTCTGTGGACTGATTAGAACTGTTTGGGCCCATGGATCAACGCTATGTTTGGAGGAGGAAGAACAAGGCCTATGAAGAAAAGAACACCTTGCCTACTGTGAAGCATGTCGGGGGGTCAATCATGCTTTGGGGCTGTTTTGCTTCTACAGGTACAGGGAAGCTTCAGCGTGTGCAAAGTACCATGAATTCTCTTCAGTACCAAGAGATATTGGATGAAAATGTGATGCAGTCCGTCACAAACCTGAGGCATGGGAGACGTTGGACCTTTCAACAGGACAATGATCCCAAGCATACCTCCAAGTCCACTAGAGCATGGTTGCAGATTAAGGCTGGAACATTTTGAAGTGGCCATCGCAGTCACCAGACTTAAATCCGATTCAGAACCTCTGGTGGGACTTAAAGAAAGCAGTTGCAGCGCGCAAGCCTAAGAATGTGACTGAACTGAAGGCTTTTGCCCATGAAGAATGTGCGAAGATACCCTTAGATCGCTGCAAGACACTTGTGTCAAGCTATGCTTCACATTTAAAAGCTGTTATAACTGGAAAAGGATGTTGTACTAAGTACTAAGATTGAATGTCACTTAGGGGTTGAATAAAACTGATAATGATGTGAGCACAGAAAAGACATTTGTGGTTATTTCATTATAAATGTTATGTTATATTTGTATGACTTACAAGGGCCTCTTTGATTTAATTGTAAACAAGATGACTGAAATGATCAAAATAAATGTCAAACTGCACAAAACACTCAATTTCAGTGGGGGTTGAATAATTTTGAACACAACTGTATATAGGTAAAAAAAAAAAAAGGTAGCAGCACTCCAAAAGAAAAACCGGCAGGTGCAAATCCTGTTGCCCTTGGATTTGAGCCAATAAGTATAGAATGAAGATTAGGCAGCACTCCGTTCAAGTGAAAAAATGGATCCCTTATATATGGATATATATATATATATATATATATATATATATATATATATATATTTCTAATGATATATGTCAATAAAGGTTTTTCTAAATATACGTGCACTAGTGAATAACAAATGTATATTTTGTTAAATATTGAAATCCGCCAGTAAAAGCTTTACCAGATATAGCTGCAACAGTGAACTGAGAAAATATTTTTCTAGTAGTTCTGAAATAAGGCCAATATACTTTTTCGCCAGAAATTACTGCAACACTGCAGTATGTATATATTACGCTTTTTTTTTAAAGAAACAAGGCTAATATGCCCTTTCACCAGAAATTACTGCAACTGAGCAGTGTGTATATATTACGCGTTTTTAGGTTACACAAGCCCAATATGCGCTTTCACCAGAAATTACTGCGACTGTGCAGTGGGTATGTATTCCGCATTTTTAAGTGAAACAAGCCCACTATGCGCTTTCACCAGAAATTACTGCAACAGAGCAGTGTGTATATATTACCCTTATTTTAAATAAACCAGGCCACTATGTGCTTTCAATAGAAATGACTGCAACAGAGCAGTGTGTATATATTACGCTTATTTTAAATAAAACAGGCCAAAATGCGCTTTCAAAAGAAATTACTGCAACAGAGCAGTGTGTATATAATATGCATATTTTAAATAAACCCCATTCACCCCATAAGACACAGTTCTATTCCCCCCCCCCCCCCACACACACACACACTTTTTGGGGGAATAAGTGCGTCTTATAGGGCGAAAAATACGGTATATATAGTTTTTTTGAGTAAAACAAGGCCACTATGCGCTTTCAACAGAAATTACTGCAACAGAGCAGTGTGTATATATTACGCTTATTTTAAATAACCAGGCCAAAATGTGCTTTCAACAGAAGTTACTGCCACAGAGCAATGGGTATATATATATATGGGCTAGGACAAGGTCCACCACCAACAGAGGCTGAGCTGCCCAAGTGCACCCCCCCCATTTAGATATGTATGTTTGTTATTAATCATCATCACCCCCCCCCCCCCCCCTCCCCAGCCTCTGTGTCGGCCTGGCCCTGCAGGGAACTGTTTATTTTAGAACTATCTATCTTCTTACTCTTACTTGATACTGTCTGACACTGCTGTGCTGCTGCCCGCACTGCCTCCTGGTCTCCAGACTGAGCGCACTTGACCTGACTGTGTACAGCAACTTAGGTCAAAGTACGGTCGCTGTACGCAGCCAGTCAGGCAAGACAGAGAGCAGAGACTCAGTCTCTGTGAGACCAGAGCAGCGGAGCCAGAGCGGCGGGGCCGAGCCAGGAGGCGAAGAGGGGAGGGAGCATGGTAAGTCGCTGCCAACAAGTGCTCACGCCTCAGCAGGGACGTGCACAGACATTTTGAAGGGCAGGGGCTTAAATAAAAAAAATAAGGGCACCCCCCCATGGCACATTTCACCCCCTCCATGGGCCTGGCAGCGCAGCAGCCCCACACACAAACCTCTTACATCCAGTGATGATGTCTCCTTTGATGTAGATGTTCTCTGTCCTCATCGTCTTCTTTCAGACCAGACCACCATTTTTCGTCTCTGCAGTTTGACGCAAAAAAAATCTTGGTTTACTACCTTTCCATCATCCTCCCATCTTCTGGACAAATCATCCTACTACCCCCTATACTGTGCTGCTGTGGTCACCAATACTGCAGTAACAGATAAACCCCCTGATAATACTAGTACCACACAGAGCCCACCATATAACATACACCTTCTTTATGGCCTCAGTAGAAACCCCTATAGTGCTCCATAATAATGTGCCAGTAAAAAGTGCCCCTCCGTGTGCCAGTAATAAGTGCCTCTCTCCTCTCCCCTCCCCCATCATGTACCGGTATCATGTGCCAAACCCCCCATGTGCTAGTATCAAGTGCCAAACCCCCCCATGTGCCAGTATCAAGTGCCAACCCCTCCATGTGCCAGTATCAATGCCAATGATGCTGCCCGGCCTTAATGTCACATTACTCCCCCTCCTTTTTACATCACCCCCTTCATGTTGCATTTTTTTCTCCCCCTTCCCCCATGGCACATTTCTCCCCCTCCATCGGCCTTTGAGGGCAGCAGCACATCTTTGAACCCCCTTCCCCTCTATGGCCCAACAATGACACATTTCCTCCCTCCATGGGTCTGGGCCTGGCAGCAGCACATATTTGAAACCCCCCCACCGCAGGGCAAACTAATGGCAGATTTTCCACCTCCATGGGCCTGGGCCTGGCAGCAGCATATCTTCCTACCCCCAAGGCCCAACAATGGCACATTTTTCCCCTCCATGGGTCTGGGCTGGCAGCAGCCAATATCCCCCCCCCCTTCATGGTACGTTTTACCCACCACAAACCCCACCATGATGGCAGGGCCAGGCCTCCCCTGTATATAGGCACCTCCATCATCATCATCCTCCCCTGTGTATAGTCACCTCCATCATCATCATCCTCCTCTTCTCCTGTATACAGTTACCTCCATCATCCTCCTCCTACTTCCCTGTATACAGTTATCTCCATCATTCTCCCCTGTATATAGTCACCTCCATCATCCTCCTCCTCCACTGTATACAGTTATCTCCATCATCCTCCCCTGTATACAGTCACCTCCATCATCCTCCTCCTACTCCCCTGTATACAGTTATCTCCAACATCCTCCCCCTATATACAGTCACTTCCATCATCCTCCCCTGTATACAGTCACCTCCATCATCCTATGTATACAGTCACCTCCATTATTTTTTTCACCCCCTATATACAGTCACCTCCATTATCTTTATCACCCCCTTTATACAGTCACCTCCAGTCATCCCCTGTATACAGTGACTTCTCTGCAGCAGCAGGGTCTCTCTCACCTGTCAGGTTCTTGAGACTGTTGATGAAGAAAGTCTTGAACTGGGGAGTCGGGACTCTTGAACTTCTAATGGCTAAAGGACTTTTGATTAGGTCATGACCATGTGATCGGTCACATGTGTGGGAGGAGTCAGACTCCAGTTATACTGCTGGAGAAGCTAAAGGACCTTTCATGACGGACTCTCTGTGTTGCTTTGTGCAGCTCCCTCACATCATACACAGCAGACAACACAGACAGCAGTCAGAGCGGGTAGTGAGTGAAAGGCTGCTTGCCTGGTTTGGAGACAGTAACAAAAAAAAAAGGGCATTAAAGAGGCAGAAGGGGGAAGGGGCTTAAGCCCCCTTTCAGCCCCTTTATGTGCACGTCTCTGTTCCTCAGTCACTACTCCCTCCGTCCTCCAGCGTGGCCGGCAGCAGCGATATGGTCAGTGGCCTGCCTGCCGCCCAGAGGCTGGGGAGCTGGCCTGCGCCCTGAGGCTGGAGCCTCACCAGCCTCTGTGTCGGCCCGGCCCTGGGTATATTACGCTTTATTTTAGTGAAACAAAGCCACTATGCACTTTAAACAGAAATTACTGCAACAGAGCAGTGTGTATATATAACGCTTATTTTAAATAAACCAGGCCAAAATGCGCTTTCACCATAAATTACAGCAACTGTGCAGTGGGTATATATTCCGCTTTTTTAATTGAAACAAGCCCAATATGCGCTTTCACCAGAAATTACTGCAACAGAGCAGTGTGTATATATTACGCTTATTTTAAATAAACTAGGCCACTATGTGCTTTCAACAGAAATTACTGCAACAGAGCAGTGTGTATATATTATGCTTATTTTAAATAAACCAGGCCAAAATGTGCTTTCAACAGAAATTACTGCGACAGAACAGTAATTATATTACGCTTTTTTTGAGTGAAACAAGGCCACTATGTGCTTTCAACAGAAATTACTGCAACAGAGCAGTGTGTATATATAACGCTTATTTTAAATAAACCAGGCCAAAATGCGCTTTCACCAGAAATTACAGCAACTGTGCAGTGGGTATATATTCCGCTTTTTTAATTGAAACAAGCCCAATATGCGCTTTCACCAGAAATTACTGCAACAGAGCAGCGTGTATATATTATGCTTATTTTAAATAAACCAGGCCAAAATGTGCTTTCAACAGAAATTACTGCGACAGAACAGTAATTATATTACGCTTTTTTTGAGTGAAACAAGGCCACTTTGTGCTTTCAACAGAAATTACTGCAACAGAGCAGTGTGTATATATAACGCTTATTTTAAATAAACCAGGCCAAAATGCGCTTTCACCAGAAATTACTGCAACTGTGCAGTGGGTATATATTCCGCTTTTTTAATTGAAACAAGCCCAATATGCGCTTTCACCAGAAATTACTGCCACAGAGCATTGGGTATATATTAAGCTATTTTTTTTTTTTTTGTAAAACCAGGCCACTATGCGCTTTCACCAGAAATTACTGCAACAGAGCAGTGTGTATATATTACCCTTATTTTAAATAAACCAGGCCACTATGTGCTTTTAATAGAAATTACTGCAACAGAGCAGTGAGTATATATTATGCTTATTTTAAATAAACCAGACCAAAGTGCTCTTTCAACAGAAATTACTGCAACAGAGCAGTGTGTATATATTATGCTTATTTTAAATAAACCCCAGTTACCCCATAAGACACAGTAATATTTTCCCCCCACATTTGGGGGGGAATAAGTGCGTCTTATAGGGTGAAAAATACGGTATATTATATTAATTAATAAGGTATATTTAGTTTTTTTGAGTAAAACAAGGCCACTATGCGCTTTCAACAGAAATTACTGCAACAGAGCAGTGTGTATATATGACGCCTATTTTAAATATACCAGGACAAAGTGCACTTTCAACAGAAATTACTGCAACAGAGCAGTGGGTATATTACGCTTTTTTTAATGAAACAAGGCCACTATGCGCTTTCAACAGAAATTACTGCAACAGAGCAGTTGATTTATATTATGTTTTTTTGAATGAAACAAGGCCACTATGTGCTTTCAGCAGAAATTACTGCAACAGAGCAGTGTGTATATATTACGCTTATTTTAAATAAACCAGGCCAAAATGCAGGCTGTATTACCGTACTTACTATAATCTACGATAGCAGGCTTGAGGCAGGAGGCCGGGCGGGCGGCGGCAGCGTAACTCACTACGTCACGCGCCTGCACCGCCTGCTTCATTCATAAAGTGGGCGGAGAAGGCACGTGAAGTTACGCTGCCGCCTCCAGCTCGCCCTGCCTCATGCCTGCTATCGTAGATTATATTAAGTGACGGTAATACAGCCTGCATTGAAGACAAGATTATAGTTTTTAACATTGCCTATATGATTATTATATGCGCTTTCAACAGAAATTACTGCAACAGAGCAGTGTGTATATATTACGCTTATTTTAAGTAAACCAGGCCAAAATGCGCTTTCAACAGAAATTACTGCAACAGAGCAATGGGTATATATTACACATTTTTAGTGAAACAAGGCCACTATGCGCTTTCAATAGAAATTACTGCTACAGATCAGTGTGTTTCGAAATAAACCAGGCCACTATTTGCTTTCAACAGAAATTACTGCAACCGAGCTGGGTGTATATATTACGCTTATTTTAAATAAACCAGGCCACTATGCGCTTTCAACAGAAATTACTGCAACAGAGAAGTGGGTATATATTATGCTTTTTGTGAAACAAGGCCAATATACGCTTTCACCAGAAATTACTGCAAACGATTTTAGCATGAATAACGTGACATGCGTCACAACATCTATTTATCTATTTTCCCATATATAAAATGCATCTCAACTACGTCACGCGCCTGCTCCGCCTGCTTCATTCATAAAGTGCGCGGAGAAGGCACGTGAGTTACGCTGCCGCCTCCAGCTCGCCCTGCCTCATGCCTGCTATCGTAGATTATATTAAGTAAGTATGGTAATACAGACTGCATTGGAGACAAGTTTATAGTTTTTAACATTGCCTATATGATTATTACAGCGGACCCGGTGTAGTAGAATACAGTGTCTGCACCGGGTCCCGCTGCCATTAGAAAACAAGGCTGCCGCCCCAGCCCCTTCTCGTTCATACGCACGCCGGCCACGCTGTTCAGCAGCGCGGAGGTGTATCATTGTTTGCAGCATTCACCCCATAAGACACAGTACTATTTCCCCCACACACACACACACACACTCACTTTTGGGGGAATAAGTGCATCTTATAGGGAGAAAAATACAGTATATTAAGTTTTTGAGTGAAACAAGGCCACTATTCGCTTTCAACAGAAATTACTGCGACAGAGCAGTGGGTATATTACGCTTTTTAATGAAACAAAGCCACTATGCGCCTTCAACAGAAATTACTGCAACAGAGCAGTTGGTTTATATTATGTTTTTTGAATGAAACAAGGCCACTATGTGCTTTCAACAGAAATTACTGCAGCAGAGCAGTGTGTATATATTATGCTTTTTTACTGAAACAAGTCCAATATGCGCTTTCAGCAGAAATTACTGCAACAGAGCAGTGTGTATATATTACGCTTATTTTAAATAAACCAGGCCAAAATGCAGGCTGTATTACCGTACTTACTGTAATCTACGATAGCAGGCATGAGGCAGGAGGTCGGGCGGGCGGCTGCAGCGTAACTCACTACGTCACGTGCCTGCACCGCCTGCTTCATTCATAAAGTGGGCGGAGAAGGCACGTGAAGTTACGCTTCCGCCTCCAGCTCGCCCTGCCTCATGCCTGCTATTGTAGATTATATTAAGTACGGTAATACAGCCTGCATTGGAGACAAGATTATAGTTTTTAACATTGCCTATATGATTATTATATGCGCTTTCAACAGAAATTACTGCAACAGAGCAGTGTGTATATATTACGCTTATTTTAAGTAAACCAGGCCAAAATGCGCTTTCAACAGAAATTACTGCAACAGAGCAATGGGTATATATTACACATTTTTAGTGAAACAAGGCCACTATGCGCTTTCAATAGAAATTACTGCTACAGATCAGTGTGTTTCGAAATAAACCAGGCCACTATTTGCTTTCAACAGAAATTACTGCAACCGAGCTGGGTGTATATATTACGCTTATTTTAAATAAACCAGGCCACTATGCGCTTTCAACAGAAATTACTGCAACAGAGAAGTGGGTATATATTATGCTTTTTTGTGAAACAAGGCCAATATACGCTTTCACCAGAAATTACTGCAAACGATTTTAGCATGAATAACGTGACATGCGTCACAACATCTATTTATCTATTTTCCCATATATAAAATGCATCTCAACTACGTCACGCGCCTGCTCCGCCTGCTTCATTCATAAAGTGCGCGGAGAAGGCACGTGAAGTTACGCTGCCGCCTCCAGCTCGCCCTGCCTCATGCCTGCTATCGTAGATTATATTAAGTAAGTATGGTAATACAGACTGCATTGGAGACAAGTTTATAGTTTTTAACATTGCCTATATGATTATTACAGCGGACCCGGTGTAGTAGAATACAGTGTCTGCACCGGGTCCCGCTGCCATTAGAAAACAAGGCTGCCTCCCCCAGCCCCTTCTCGTTCATACGCACGCCGGCCACGCTGTTCAGCAGCGCGGAGGTGTATCATTGTTTGCAGCATTCACCCCATAAGACACAGTACTATTTCCCCCCACACACCACACACACACACACACTCACTTTTGGGGGGAATAAGTGCATCTTATAGGGAGAAAAATACAGTATATTAAGTTTTTTTGAGTGAAACAAGGCCACTATTCGCTTTCAACAGAAATTACTGCGACAGAGCAGTGGGTATATTACGCTTTTTTTAATGAAACAAAGCCACTATGCGCCTTCAACAGAAATTACTGCAACAGAGCAGTTGGTTTATATTATGTTTTTTTGAATGAAACAAGGCCACTATGTGCTTTCAACAGAAATTACTGCAGCAGAGCAGTGTGTATATATTATGCTTTTTTTACTGAAACAAGTCCAATATGCGCTTTCAGCAGAAATTACTGCAACAGAGCAGTGTGTATATATTACGCTTATTTTAAATAAACCAGGCCAAAATGCAGGCTGTATTACCGTACTTACTGTAATCTACGATAGCAGGCATGAGGCAGGAGGTCGGGCGGGCGGCTGCAGCGTAACTCACTACGTCACGTGCCTGCACCGCCTGCTTCATTCATAAAGTGGGCGGAGAAGGCACGTGAAGTTACGCTTCCGCCTCCAGCTCGCCCTGCCTCATGCCTGCTATTGTAGATTATATTAAGTACGGTAATACAGCCTGCATTGGAGACAAGATTATAGTTTTTAACATTGCCTATATGATTATTATATGCGCTTTCAACAGAAATTACTGCAACAGAGCAGTGTGTATATATTACGCTTATTTTAAAGTAAACCAGGCCAAAATGCGCTTTCAACAGAAATTACTGCAACAGAGCAATGGGTATATATTACACATTTTTTAGTGAAACAAGGCCACTATGCGCTTTCAATAGAAATTACTGCTATAGATCAGTGTGTTTCGAAATAAACCAGGCCACTATTTGCTTTCAACAGAAATTACTGCAACCGAGCTGGGTGTATATATTACGCTTATTTTAAATAAACCAGGCCACTATGCGCTTTCAACAGAAATTACTGCAACAGAGAAGTTGGTATATATTATGCTTTTTTTGTGAAACAAGGCCAATATACGCTTTCACCAGAAATTACTGCAAACAATTTTAGCATGAATAACATGACATGCGTCACAACATCTATTTATCTATTTTCGCATATATAAAATGCATCTCAACTACGTCACGCGCCTGCTCCGCCTGCTTCATTCATAAAGTGCGCGGAGAAGGCACGTGAAGTTACGCTGCCGCCTCCAGCTCGCCCTGCCTCATGCCTGCTATCGTAGATTATATTAAGTAAGTATGGTAATACAGACTGCATTGGAGACAAGTTTATAGTTTTTAACATTGCCTATATGATTATTACAGCGGACCCGGTGTAGTAGAATACAGTGTCTGCACCGGGTCCCGCTGCCATTAGAAAACAAGGCTGCCTCCCCCAGCCCCTTCTCGTTCATACGCACGCCGGCCACGCTGTTCAGCAGCGCGGAGGTGTATCATTGTTTGCAGCATTCACCCCATAAGACACAGTACTATTTCCCCCCCCACACACACACACACACACTCACTTTTGGGGGGAATAAGTGCATCTTATAGGGAGAAAAATACAGTATATTAAGTTTTTTTGAGTGAAACAAGGCCACTATTCGCTTTCAACAGAAATTACTGCGACAGAGCAGTGGGTATATTACGCTTTTTTTAATGAAACAAAGCCACTATGCGCCTTCAACAGAAATTACTGCAACAGAGCAGTTGGTTTATATTATGTTTTTTTGAATGAAACAAGGCCACTATGTGCTTTCAACAGAAATTACTGCAGCAGAGCAGTGTGTATATATTATGCTTTTTTACTGAAACAAGTCCAATATGCGCTTTCAGCAGAAATTACTGCAACAGAGCAGTGTGTATATATTACGCTTATTTTAAATAAACCAGGCCAAAATGCAGGCTGTATTACCGTACTTACTGTAATCTACGATAGCAGGCATGAGGCAGGAGGTCGGGCGGGCGGCTGCAGCGTAACTCACTACGTCACGTGCCTGCACCGCCTGCTTCATTCATAAAGTGGGCGGAGAAGGCACGTGAAGTTACGCTTCCGCCTCCAGCTCGCCCTGCCTCATGCCTGCTATTGTAGATTATATTAAGTACGGTAATACAGCCTGCATTGGAGACAAGATTATAGTTTTTAACATTGCCTATATGATTATTATATGCGCTTTCAACAGAAATTACTGCAACAGAGCAGTGTGTATATATTACGCTTATTTTAAGTAAACCAGGCCAAAATGCGCTTTCAACAGAAATTACTGCAACAGAGCAATGGGTATATATTACACATTTTTTAGTGAAACAAGACCACTATGCGCTTTCAATAGAAATTACTGCTACAGATCAGTGTGTTTCGAAATAAACCAGGCCACTATTTGCTTTCAACAGAAATTACTGCAACTGAGCTGGGTGTATATATTACGCTTATTTTAAATAAACCAGGCCACTATGCGCTTTCAACAGAAATTACTGCAACAGAGAAGTGGGTATATATTATGCTTTTTTTGTGAAACAAGGCCAATATACGCTTTCACCAGAAATTACTGCAAACGATTTTAGCATGAATAACGTGACATGCGTCACAACATCTATTTATCTATTTTCCCATATATAAAATGCATCTCAACAGAGCACTTGCACTCCAATAACTAATTGCAGGAATGACAGAAACTGGTATTATGAGACTATCTGGATCCCCATGTAATGTTTCACCACACTTGCAAATCGCTCGTTTTCACAATGAAGAATTTACTATAAGTCTCCCTACTAGTATCTGCACACGTCTATCCCTGACTATGAAATGATTCCCCCACTCACTGACCTTTCCCTACACTGGTAAATTTCTAGATTTCACAATGAGGAATTTACTATAATTCTCACTACTAGCATTTGCACACGTGTCTCTCTGACTGTGAAATTATTCCTCCTCTCACTGTCCTTTCGCTGCACTTGTAAATCAATTTTTTCTTAAGTTTTTTCGGTTTAGAAATTAGTTTTTCTTTCACTGACACTCTCCCTAGCGCCTGCATACATGTCTGTCCCTGAACAATGCACGAATGGCAGCGTCTAAGATGGCCACCGTATTTATAGGGCTGTGTCATCATCAGGCTGGCTGGCTCTTGATTGGCTGCATGCATGACACATGACACCTTCCCAGAGTTTCTTGTCCTCACACGTGTAGCCACCATTTTATATGCCATTATACGGAATAAATAAAATTATTCATTACCACGAAGCATGATGAAATTCGCCTTTGTTCAAAATCTAATTTTTCATGAAATTCGGAACGGATTCGACTTTGTCAGCTTTTATTCGCTCATCTATAATGAAGTTGAGCGGACACCTGGATGTTTGGGTTCAAGAAGTTTGGCCAAACTTCACGAAAATGTTCGGGTTGGGAATCCGAACTCAACCCGAACTTGACCCCTAACCTGAACCCCATTGAAGTCAATGGGGACCCAAACTTTTGGGCACTAAAAAGGTTGTAAAATAGCCCTGGAAAGGGCTAGAGGGCTGAAAAAGGCATTGAAATGTAGGTAAATCCCCTGCAAACAAATGTGGATAGGGAAATGACTTAGAATAAAATAAAAAAAAAAAAAAATTAACCAATATCAATTGGTAACTTGGAGGAGGATGTGGAATAGGAGGTTGGGGTGGCGTCAGGTGGGAATGCTATGGGAGTTGAAGTTCTCATCACAGCCAAAAAGGATTCATGTTTGCCAGCAGTGTCACAGGCCTCATTCAAACATTCAGGCCCATGGAACCCACAAAAAGGAGAGTTAAAATCACGCCAAGACAGTAATGATTTTACCCAGCAATGCCACAGGCCTCATTCACAGATTTAGACCCATGGCACCCACAAACAGGAGAGTAACAATCATGGCAAAACAGTATTGATTTCACCCAGTAGTGCCACAGGCCTTATTCAATGATTCAGGACCATGGCACCCGTATCAGCAACACAGGCCACAGGTAAACCTGCAATGGAACAGGCCATTATCATTTATGTAGGCCCTTGAAACCCAGACAGAGGTGAGGTCATTTGACAGTAAAAAGAGGTTAATGTCTCCCACCAATACAGCAGGCGATGAAACAAAATATAGGCCCTTGACAACCAGACAATAGGGAGGTCATTTGACAGAAAAAAGAGTTTAATGTCTCCCACCAATGCAGCAAGTGATTAAACGAAATATAGGACCCTGATTACCAGACAATGTAGAAGTCCTTTGACAGTATAAACAGTTTAACGTCTCCCACCAATGCAGCAAGCGGTTAAACGAAATATAGGCCCCTGACAACCAGACAATGTAGAGTTCATTTGACAGTCTAAAGATTTAATGTCTCCCACCAATGCAGCAAGCGATAAAACGAAATATAGGCCCCTGACAACCAGACAATGGGGTGGTCATTTAACAGTAAAAAGAGTTTAATGTCTCCCACCAATGTAGCAAGCGATTAAACGAAATATAGGCCCCTGAGAACCAAACAATGTAGAGGTCATTTGACAGTCTAAAGAGTTTAATGTCTCCCACCAATGCAGCAAGCGATTAAACAAAACATAGGCCCTTGACAACCAGACAATGGGGAGGTTATTTGACAGAAAAAACTGTTTAATGTCTCCCACCAATGCAGCAAGTGATTAAACGAAATATTGGACCCTGATTACCAGACAATGTAGAAGTCATTTGACAGTATAAACAGTTTAACATCTCCCACCAATGCAGCAAGCGGTTAAACGAAATGTAGGCCCCTGAGTACCAGACAATGTAGAGGTCATTTGACAGTCTAAAGATTTAATGTCTCCCACCAATGCAGCAAGCGATAAAACGAAATATAGGCCCCTGACAACCAGACAATGGGGCGGTCATTTAACAGTAAAAAGAGTTTAATGTCTCCCACCAATGCAGCAAGCAATAAATGAAATATAGGCCTCTGACAACCAGACAATGTAGAGGTCATTTGACAGTATAAACAGTTTAACGTCTCCCACCAATGCAGCAAGCGGTTAAACGAAATATAGGCCCCTGAGTACCAGACAATGTAGAGGTTATTTGACAGTCTAAAGATTTAATGTCTTCCACCAATGCAGCAAGCGATTAAACGAAATATAGGCCCTTGACAACCAGACAATGGGGCGGTCATTTGACAGTAAAAAAAGGTTAATGTCTCCCACCAATACAGCAGAAGATGAAACAAAATATGGGCCCCTGACAACTAGACAATGTAGAAGTCATTTGACAGTAAAAAGAGTTTAATGTCTCCTACCAATACAGCGGGCGATGAAACAAAATATTGGCCACTGACAACCAGACAATGGGGAGGTCATTTGACAGTAAAAAGAGTTTAATGTTAACTGTAATTTTTTCGCACTGGGAGAACACATGACCATCTGAGGTGCTCACAGTAGAGTAGGTTCACCCAAACTACTCAGAAAACAAATGAATTAAAAGTAAACAAACTGGGCACTCTCTGATATTGGTACTTAAAACATTTTACAAAACGTTTTAATCCACCAATACTAAAACACCATATAAAACAACCATGGATAGTAATCAATCTAAAATGATAATGAATATCCTAAATGAATAGCTGCCTTGTAATAGTAAGGTGCACCTAGTAAAAAGAACTCTCACTGCAATGACGTCAGTTCAATAATGTATACAGTCACTCATAGGGACCAATAACTTGTAATAGCTGAGAAACTGAAGTTCATACTATAAGTCAGAAATATATTGACTAAAATGAATATGCAATTCAATAGATGTTTCATTCATAAAAGGTGGGTGGATCGCCCCAATAGGACCACAAGGAGATACATTTGTAGCGACTTCAAAGATGTACAAGTGCCTTTTATGCCAACCTCCGCGTGTGGTGACCAACTTGAGGGCGCACTGAAGACCGCAAGAACATAGCAAGGTCCACATGCAGATAACCCGCCAGCGTGGGAATACAGACGGCACCTGCTGGTAAGACACCGGTCAACTCTATTATAAGACCAGCGTCCAGAGTGGGACTTGAGCACTGAGTACGCCAGTTGGTAAGATCGCTCCATATTTATGCCGGCACTACCAGTAGTTATATCAAACACATAGTACATAGTGTGTCAGTGAGACGCCGCTGATGGACTCCTAAAGCGGGACGCCGCTATCACCGGTCTGCTAGTTATAAAATAGAAGGCACTACTGATACATTGTGCTTGGACTTATTTAGCTGGAGATCATGAGTGACTTTTTATGAATAAACATTGATACAGCTGGTCTCCGAATTAAATGCTATAGGATCCTCAAGCCTTTTATGAATGAAACATCTATTGAATTGCATATTCATTTTAGTCAATATATTTCTGACTTATAGTTTGAACTTCGGTTTCTCAGCTATTACAAGTTATTGGTCCCTATGAGTGACTGTATACATTATTGAACTGACATCATTGCAGTGAGAGTTCTTTTTACTAGGTGCACCTTACTATTACAAGGCAGCTATTCATTTATGATATTCGGCCATTAGCATTTTAGATTGATTACTATCCATGGTTGTTTTATATGGTGTTTTAGCATTGGTGGATTAAAATGTTTTTAGGTACCAATATTAGAAAGTGCCCAGTTGGTTTCCTTTTAAAAAGAGGATAATGTCACCCACCAAAGCAACAGGTGATTATCTGAAATGTAGGCCCCTGGCACACAGACAGAGGAGAGAGGACTCGTAGAAAAAAATCAGGCTTCATGTCACCCAGCAATGGAAAAGGCCACTTTTAGTTATTTAGGCCCCAGCAGCCAGACAGAGGAGAGAGGTCCCATAGCAGAAAATCAGACTTCATGTCACCCGCGAAAGCAGCAGGCGATTAACAGAATTTTAGGCCCCTCACACCCAGACAGAGGAGAGGTCATTTGACAGCAAAAAGAGGTTAATGTCACGCACCAAAGCAGAAGGTAATTAGCTGAATTGTAAGCCCCTGGCACCCAGACAGAGGAGAGGTTCATTCAACTTGGGGTTGCCCCCAAAATAATAGTACACTTAAAAAAAGAGGATTCAATAAAGAAGTGCCCTGGAGTACAAGAATGTATGGTTGAAGGCGAGGCAGTTATAAATGTCTATTCTGCACAAGAAATAGACAGGTCCCGTGGGATCCATGCCTGGTTCATTTTTATAAACGTCAGTTTGTCCACGTTGGCTGTGGACAGGTGGCTGCGTTTGTCAGTAACGACGGACCCTGCTGTGCAAAATACACGTTCAGACAATACACTGGCCGGAGGGCAGGCCAGCACCTCCAAGGCATAAAGGGGTAGCTCTGGCCATGTGGACAATTTGGAGACCCAGAAGTTGAATGGGGCCGAACCATTAGTCAGTATGTGGCGGAGTGTGCACATGTACTGTTCCACCATGTTGTTGAAATGCAGCCTCCTGCAAACACATTCCGGATCAGCTGTTGGTGCAGTTAGCTGTGGCGTGGTGACAAAACTTTTCCACATCTCGGCCATGCTTACCCTTCCTTCATGGGAGCTGGCCGTGACACAGCTGCGTTGGCGACCTCTTGCTCTTGCTCCTCCTCTGCCTTCTCCTTGTGCTTCCACTTGTCCCCCAGTGTCATTTGGGAATGCTCTCAGGAGCGCGTCTACCGCGTCTCTTTGTACCGGGGATCCAGCAGGGTGGACACCCAGTAGTCAGCACACATTAAAATGTGGGCAACTCTGCTGTCGTTGCGCAGGCACTGCAGCATGTAGTCGCTCATGTTTGCCAGGCTGCCCAGAGGTTAGGACAAGCTGTCCTCTGTGGGAGGCGTATCTTCATCATCCTCTGTATCCCCCCAGCCACGCACCAGTGATGGGCCCGAGCTGCGTTGGGTGCCACCCCGCTGTGAATATGCTTCATTCTCATCCTCCTCCTCATCCTCGTCCTCATCCTCCTCCTCGTCCTGCAGTAGTGGGCCCTGGCTGGCCAAATTTGTACCTGGCCTCTGCTGTTGCAAAAAAACTCCCTCTGAGCAACTTCTAAAAGACTGGCCTTAAAGTGTTAGAAGTGACCCCTCTTCCTCCTCCTCCACCTGTGCCACATCCTCTTCCATCATCGCCCTAAGTGTTTTCTCAAGGAGACTTAGAAGTGGTATTGTAACGCTGATAACGGCGTCATCGCCACTGGCCATGTTGGTGGAGAACTCGAAATAGCACAACAGGACACACAGGTCTTGCATGGATGCCCAGTTATTGGTGGTGAAGTGGTGCTGTTCCGCAGTGCGACTGACCCATGCGTGCTGCAGCTGAAACTCCACTATGGCCTGCTGCTGCTCACATAGTCTCTCCAGCATTTGTAAGGTGGAGCTCCACCTG
Source organism: Bufotes viridis (assembly GCA_033119425.1). Lineage (NCBI taxonomy): Eukaryota > Metazoa > Chordata > Amphibia > Anura > Bufonidae > Bufotes > Bufotes viridis. The sequence continues at coordinate 365,683,924 of CM065591.1, read as the reverse complement.
GTGGGCACGTCACATATGAAGCAGTGAGCGGGAAGGCCGAAGTTAAGCTGTAGCACAGACAAGCGAGCAGCGGCAGGATGAGAACGCCGGAAGCGCGCACAGACGGCCCGCACTTTATGCAGCAGCTCTGACATGTCAGGGTAGTTGTGGATGAATTTCTGAACCACCAAGTTCAGCACATGCACCAGGCAAGGGATGTGTGTCAAACCGGCTAGTCCCAGAAATGCAACGAGATTTCGCCCATTATTGCACACCACCAGGCCAGGCTTGAGGCTCACCGGAAGCAACCACTCGTGGGTCTGTTGTTCTATTCCCCGCTACAATTAGCTACAATGAATTTGGGTCGAGTTGGTGGAGCGATTTGTGTGATTCATTCCGATAACCAACAAGACTCCTACCTTATGGAAATAATCCAGTTGCCATGTTTTTTTCTATACACCAAGTTCGGCCCATTTGGTTTTAACCCAAATTCAAGGAGTCATTTGACCCAAGGTGGTCCATATCCAACATCTTTGAAGGACAAATGGAGTTCAGCACTGTTCTCTGATACCCTTACATGTGCAGGGCTGCACACACTGCACTGAAGGTATCGCCTTGTGTCCACCCTTCGTCGACAATTGTGGGTTATGCCTCCTCAGCCTTGTAAGGGAAACAGTCTGACGTCCAATAATGTCTAATTAAATTTTCTGCAGTTAAAAAGCTCTTTCTTGCATTTGTAACCATGCCCTAATAATGATGCTAAATTGAACGCTACCGCATCCAACTTCCTGGAGAGCTAAGTGGTGTTTAGCACTAACTGTTCTGTGTTGCCCTTACATGTCTAGAGCTGCACACGTGCTGCACTAAAGGGATCGCTGTGTGTCTATCCTTTGCTGACAGGTGCGGGTCACCCACTCAGCATCATTCGTCAAAGGAATCGGGGATTGTAATACTGGAGAAGACTGATTTATTTGGTAAGACTAATTTTTTTATTAATTCAATTTTCTTGCTACAAGGCTAATGATTTTGCTAAAAGAATAATTTTTAAGATAAAAGAATAATTGTTCCGAAAAAAATGATGATCAACTCGAGACCAACTCTACAGTGTGAACAATCAATTTATTTGCACTGTCTACACGGTGTAAAATAAGACAGCTCTCTAACACTAAATCACAGTAACTGAAAGAGACATGTGTATCACCTTCAATTTCTGAATCAGGAACTAATAGAATTGGTATTCTGGTATTGGTATTCTAGATTGATTCAACCTACTAATCACAGAAATTCTTTGGCTAATAGAAATGGTTAAATATCAATGTGGACATGCCACAAACAATAGAATGAGACAGGTGTATCACCCCAATTTGTGAATCAGAGCCTAATAAAATCGCTTATCTATTAATCAATGTGGACACGCCAGAAACAGTAGAATGATACAGGCTTACCACCCCAATTTGCAATCAGGGCCTAGTAGAATTGGTATTCTATTAATCCATTTGGGCACCCCAATGTGGACACTGTTCTATTAGATTGGTCTGTGCCCTACACTACAATTGATTCAACCTGCAACTGATTCTACAGAAAATTCTAAAGAAGTCATAAAGAAGTTATTTAATTTCCAAAATATCCCCGCCAATGTCCGGGCCCCTTGTATCGATTATAATTACCTGCTCCCTGACACGATGCCAGATCCTTGCACGGCCGTCACTGCATCTCCCTGTCGCTCATATCAAAACATTTGGTGATGGGTGGAGCAGCCAATAGGCTGTGACAGTGTCCAGTCTTAAGGGGGCAATCCCCGTTGATGCCTGCTATTGGCTGATCCCTCTGTTGCTGGATGTTTTGGTCAGAGCAACCGGGACATACAGAGGCGGCTGTGCAGGGATCCGGAGCAATGTGGGTGCCAGGGAGCAGATAAATATAATCCATACAAGGGGCCCCGGCATTGGGGGGATATCTTAGATATTATAACAGAACAGATTAATAATTAATGACACAGCAGTTGAACAATATGCTCAGGGCGATTACACTCAGCCTACACTGTCCCTGAAGTCTCCCTATTCAATATTCTACAATTGAAAGCACAAACATCACAGGGGATAGCTATCTGCAGATTGGCTGGCTGCATGGCATTTTGGGTCATCTCGCATTCCCGCTTATTACTTTCACTTTGTAACCAGTGTAGCCGCCATTTTAGGAACTAAAATTATTTGTAACCACAAAGCGCAAGAAAATTCTTATTAGTTGCAAATCAACTAATATTTTTCTTAAACCTTTAATCATATTTCACTTTGAATGCTTTAATTTGCTTATCTCTAGATGTAGGCCTGCTCAAATACTTTTATCTCTTCATATAATCCCAGACAGACTCAATGATGTTGAGATCAGGGCTCTCTAGGGACCCTATCATGTCATCAATTCCAGGACTCCATGTTCTTTATTCTTGTTCTTAATGACATTGGCTGTAAGTTTGGGGTTGTTGTCCAGTAGAATAAATTTGGAGCCAGTCAGATGCCTGATGGTTATGGTATTGCACGATTGATTAGTATTTGCTTTTATTCCTCAGGACTGGGGATATAATTAACCCTGACCAAATCCCCGACTCTATTTGTCTAAATGCGACATTCAGAACATGGTAAGATAAAGCCAAACCTTCATGTCAACTGACTAGTTCCCTAAGACAGCAGCCATGCATGCAGGGGTTATTGAGACATTTAAATTTTATTAATATAACTTTTTGTATACGTTAGATGAATATGTTTTAGAAGTTAGGTTAACTATGTGTTTAATTTTGTTATGAAAGAACTACTATTACTAATGTTACTATACTTTTTATTTTTACTGTAAGCATATAATGAAAATAACTATTTTGTCTAAATACATAATATCATATTTATCTGTGTCACTATTAAAATTATAAACATTTTATGTTTTGTTTTAAAAATGTGTAATATTTATACTAAAGGGATCCACCAGGTGGCATAAATTTAAAATATAAATAGAATGCAGCAGAATTTTGCTGTCATATTAAGCAGTTAGCAAGTAGATGTTTTAAGCACTATACGTTTGTGAATGGCTAAGGAAGGAAAACATAAAGAATTCCTATGGGACTAGACAGATTTTTATGACACATATACCAATTAATGCTGGTAAGAATGGTTATTACATACTTAACATTGAATTTTCTGCTGTGTTGATCCCAGTTTAATTAATTAATATTGTAAAATGCATCTTGCACACAATGTGCAGCATCCAAAATGTACAGTAATATCAATATTCTTTCATGGTTTTAGCTTGCTAGAAGGATTTCTGAAAGAAAAACACTGCCTGCAGCAGCACACTATTTATGTGATAAGACATACACAAACATTGAAAATGTAGATAATTTTGAATTGCATTGATGCTATATTTGCTGTAAATAAAAAAATGAGGATTTGTGCACATGTTTAAATTATGTAAGCCAATTTGTCAATTGCAAGGTACCCTCTTCAGGTGGGCACCTACACTATCAGATTTACCTCTTATGGGTCTACATCTGAAAAAAGAATATGTTATCACTGCTGCTTTACTCACTGGTCCCAAATTTTTGTATCCCGGCAGCATGGACCTGCCTCCTCCTCCACCTTTCCCATCAAATCCAAGCACTGGGGATGATCCGTCTCTCCTGTGCCTATAGAACCCATCTGGCTCTTATAGGACTAGCCTTGGCTGGCTACCACAGTTTATTTAAAGCACCTTACCCTGTGGGAGGGTGTCTGAGAAATAGGTTTTCTAACTGGGTATTATCCTGATAAGTTATCTGTTCTTTTGTCTGCACTTGTACTGCTTTCTGCCAGTTTCATTTATTTTGACTCTCCTCTGCCTGACTTGTTCCTAATCTCCATAATGACCCATTGCTGCCTGTCCAGACTATGAATTGTGTACATATATAGGTGCCTGACTCCTTGGTGCACTGCATAGGTGTCTCTTACCCCTGAGTGTCATCTGCCAATCATACAGAGACTACGATAGGAGCTAGCAACCTGGTGGTTCCCATAAAGTAGTCCAGTTCCCTCTATAGAGGTTAAAGGGTAAATATCAGTAAACCTCCACTAAAGTACCCTTAGAAGTAGCCCAAAGTTAAATCTGTTGATTGATATAGTCGTTTCACACCCACTGTTGTAACATAATATATACTGTAATACAATCCCTACATTTAAATTGCATCAATTTAATGTAATAATAAATGTTATAACTTTAAGCAGACCAACCAACAATCCATATAAATATAGGGCATTCATGTAAAAACATTAGTTGTTCACAAGCCTGCTGAAATTGACTTCACCTATAGCATTTGCCTTTTTCAAGTGTTAACAGTATCTCTTGGTACTCAGATACCTGGGGTCTTACATTAGGACTAAACTTAACAACAAACAGTTGGTCGCAAAAACTTCAACAATGGCAGAGAGCAAGTACACAGAATGAAAGAAAGAAAAAAAGAAGAAGATGGCAATGGATTAAAGAGATGGAGTGCAGCAATAGAACAGGCAGGATATGATGAAGCATACTGAGGGTGTATGAATAATAGTGAACAAAAAAATGCCCTTCAAACTTCAAAGTGACTGGGTAGCTGGGATATAATTCAGCCTGCCACCCATCTCCCCTAGCACACATATGCTAAAGTGAGAAACAGAGCATTGCACTCTGTTGCTAGGGGTTTGTCACCGGAGGGCATGGCCTAGTAGTGCGTCTCATGTCGTTCCACCAGGGGGTGTGCGTCTCACCTGGCGGGGCCACACAAAAGCCGGAGACGGCAGCGCTGGAGCTTAGACTGGTAAGTTTGTGACAGGTTTGTTGCAATTATCTTTTCACTAATTTTTGCTGTAACATGTGTTTGAACTACATGGTATAATGCACTAATATGTTCACTAACATGAATAAAAGAATGCAATTTTTGCAGTAAAATGTCTTTGCACCATAAAGTCTAATGCAGTAATGCTTTGACTACCACAGGTATAGTGCTATCTTTGCGTAAAATATCTCTGAACTACTCTGAAATACCCAAAATGATACAGTAATGTGTTCACTAACATGACTATAAAAATGTGATTTTTCTAGCAAAATGTCTTCCAACTACATGGTCTGTTACAGTAATGTGCTCGCTAACATAGAAATAAGAATTACATTTTTGTACTAAAATGTCTTTGATCTACACAGTCTGTTGCACTAATGTGTTCACTAATATGGGTACAATAATGCAATTTTTGCAGTAAAGTGTTTGAACTACATAGTTTGTTGCAGTAATGCATTCACTAACACAGGTATTAGAATGCAATGTTGTACTGTGAGATATATTTGACCTACATGGTCTGTTATATTAGCACTGTGAAAAACCTACCTAAAACATAACTTTTAATCAAAGCACTTAAGATAAATCCCACTAGACATAGTGTCTTGCAGTAATGCATTTACTAACATAGGTGTCAAAGTTCCCCTGGCAACTGCTGCCTCTGTGCGGAAGCAGCATCTGGTTGCTAGAGGACCCAGGGCTGCTGAGTGGCTTGTCCTAACATTAGAATCCCTGGCCAATGAGGTAGTACGCCAGGGCTCCCAAGTGCTAGGGTGCATGCCAGCAGGTACGGTATGATGCAGTAATGTGTTTACTAAAATAGATATAAGAATCCAATGTGTGCAGTAAAAATCTTATTGACCTAAACAGTATGATGAAATAATACGTTCACTACTAACACAGTGTCACGGCTGTGTGATGGTCATATTGTTGTTCGCAGTGACACGATTGTGATGCATGCTTGTTGCCAGGGCAACATGTTGTTTGCAGCATGTGTGTATCCTTCCCTTTAAGGTTTTTTTTCATTTCCCTGTCTGGTGTGTGTGGGGTAAACTACTTGGCTGGGTGTGGTCACTAAGTGCCTATATTGCCTGTGGATGGTAGTCAGGAGGTTAGTTGTACTCCAGATTTGGTGTGTGCTGGAGTTATGCTCCTGTCCTGGAGATTCCATCTGTCCAGTGTGAGGGCCACCTAGTTTGACACCAATGTCTCTCTTTTGTCTTCCCTTTGTTGTTATGTCCTCTACCCTTCCTTACATAACTCTTTCTATGGTCTGGATATTGTTTGGGGTTATGTTGTATGTCTAGTTGTTGTTATATGTCTGGTCTGTTGGTGTTTTTAGTCCAGCATGTTTGCTAGACATCTCTCCTTTCTGTCTGTGCCTTTGGTGAGAGGGCTCCTGGGTTCCCCGGAGTGGAAAAACATGTCAGTGAGTAGGTGCTGGAGTGCTGGCTCCTATGTGTGTCTGTTTATACTGAGTCTGGTATGGTGATCAGATTACGTACATTTGCATGGGTTCCAGTTCATGGTGGGGTGATCTTCTGGGGTGCCTTAAAGCAGCTGCGGCATGTAAGTTACCAAGAATTCCATTGTTCTTGGTTCAGTGGTTATTGTCGCCACTGGATTCTTACCTGCCGCTCCACTTGGCTACTTACTGTCTTCTCCTCTGCTTGCTGCTAGTCCTGCAGAGACTCCTGTTCATCCTTGTTGTTGGATAAACAAGTTATCTCAGTCCTGACATTATTCCAGGGATCTTTAGGGTCAGGTAGGGCCTAGGTTCCTATGTATGAGCCCTCCTACCATCTGGGTTCGCTCATACGGATAGGAGTCAGGACGAGGTTTAGGGATGCTCTAGGAGGTGACCTGCTCCCTTTTCCCGGCATCCAGGCCTAGTTGCTATCCCGTACCGGACTGACACACATAGGAACCAGCACTCCAGCAACTACTCACTGATTTTTGTTCCCTCTCCAGGGAACCCAAGAGCCCTTTCACGAAAGGGGAAATATCTACATGACACTAGACATATAACAACAACTAGACATATAACAAAACCCCAATCATAACCCACATCATATGAAGAGACATATAAGGAAGGGTAGAGGATATAACAACAACGGGCAGACAAAGGAGAGATATTGGTGTCAAACTAGGTGGCCCTCACACTGGACAGATGGAATCTCCAGGACCGGAGCATAACTCCAGCACACACCAAGGCTGGAGTACAACTAACCTCCTGACTACCATCCAATATAGGGACCTAATGACTACACCCAGCCAGGTAGTTATCACCATACACACCAGATAGGGAAAGGAAACAAACCTTAAAGAGGAAGAGTACACAGATGCTTAAAACATGTTGCCCCTGGCAACAAGCATGCATCACAATTGTGTCATGGTGAACAACACGACTGTGACACAGCCATGACACACAGATATAAAAATTTTATTTTTCCTGTAAAATATATTTGAGCTACTTGGCATGATACAGTAATATGGAGTTTAAAAGGGGTAAATGTTTTAAGTAAAATGTCTTTGAACTGCATAGTCTGTTTTAGTAATATATAAAGCAATGTTTTAAGTAAAATATCTTTGAACTATATGATCTGATGCAGTAATTTGTTTACTAGTTCATATAAAAAAATGCACTTTTTGCAGTAAGATGTTATTGAACTACATGGTATGATTTATTAATGTATTTACTAATATAAGTATAAAAAAGAATTCAATTTTTTGCAGTAAATTATCTTTGAACTACACAAACTTTCAGTAATGTGTGCATTAACATGGATATAGTAATGCAATTTTTACAGTAAAATATCTTTGAACTACACAGTCTATTAGTATTATGCAGTAACATATGTTTCCTGTGACTGCCTGTTATGTTGCAGTAATATACAACTCACTAACTCAGGTAAAATGCATTGAAATGCACAATTAGAAATAGTAATTTTTAACAGTTTTTTTTGTTTAACAATTTCACAATTGCTTAGCACTTCCAGCACAATGTATGTTTTTGGGATGCTGTCAATAAGCCTATGACTTGCTACCTGATTTTTCTTGAAGCTATATAATACAGAACTAGTTGCCAACCAGCTATTTGAAACACATAACTCTAAGTGACCTGTCCCTCATTCCCTCACTCTTTGTATATGTATAATATATATTTAATTGTATCTCCTTAATCCCTTTCTATACTCTTCTTTTAGAATCCTTATCACACTAGATTAGTGGCTTGCATCTGTAATCGCCTTTTGTCAGACACTGCCACGATACATTCTTTCAGATCACATGTTAAATACAGAATGGTGATTTCTCTTTCTATACAAAAGGACCTAGCTGAATACTGCTCCCTTTTTGGCTGGTCAGGTAAAAAAAAAAAAAAAACAGTTATTAAATAAAAGTAATTCCGAAAAATATTTTTTCCCAAAAAAATCGTCAGAAGTTTCTAAATATACTCAGTTCATGAGTTTTTCCATTTTGTTTAGACACTATATTTCTTTTTATTTCATAATATTTTGGTTTACGCAGAGATTTTCATTGATATTTAGATGGAGAGTTTTGAGGGGTATTACATTTTTGGTATTTTTTGGTATGCATTGATTTTTTATTAATTATTTTCCAATAATTTTTTAGTCATTTTCCTGTGTTATATATTCCACTAGCTTTGAATGGTCCATTTTTCCTTGTATTAGTACAATGTAACTTACACGACTAAGTTAGGGATTTTTAGCTTTCAGGTGAAATTTATGGAAAATGTAAAAAGTTCTCTCTACAGTGATAATATATCACAAAAGTAGGGCATTTAAGTAGAAGCATGCAATGGTGATTTCCTCATCTCAAACTATTTATTGAAGCAAAAGCCAACAACAGTGGTAGGGATCCCCACAAAAATGCCAATGTCTCAATAACTTGTCATGTGGTCTTGAGCATCAATTACAGCTTGATAACAATGTCTCATGCTGTTCACAAGTCAACATATTGTCTGCTGAGGCATGACATCCCACTCTTTTTTAAGGGTGGCCCTCAGGTCATTGAGGTTCTGGGGTACAGAGTTACAAGCCTCTACACAGTGACTCAGCTGATCCCATAGGTTTTTAATGGGATTCAGGTCTGGAGAAAGTGCAGGCCACTCCATTTGAGGTATCCTAGTCTCCAGCAGCCATTCCATAATGATGCTACCTCGATTAGCTGGCGCATTATCTCCCATGAAGATACAATTAGGCCTGTGTTGTTCAGGAAAAGGCACAATGACTGGATTAATTATGTTATTCAAGTAGTATGGGCTTTTCACTGTACCATTCACATAGTGTAGGGCAGTCCTGTATTCACTAGACACACCTGCCCACACTGTAGCACCACCACCACCAAAGGCTCATCTGTTGACAACACTGACTGATGCATAGGGCTGTCCTTGAAGGCAGGTACCCTTGCCGGTCATCTAGCACACAGACCACTCTGATGTTAATGGTTTTGAATGGTCGGACGTGACACTTGGGTGCCTCTCACTTCCCCTAAATGTGATTGGAGTTGTGTGGCATTAATCATCCATTTCCGCAGGGCATTATTCACAATGAAGCAGTTATCAGTGTGGGATGTGACCAAAGAATATCCACTTATATGCATTTCTGTAACTCTTTCAGTCTCTCTATATCTCTGTTGCCTATTGATGACACTCTTGCTAAGTTCCCTGCTAGGTGTGTTGTTGTGTTGTTTGCCCATGTACCGAACATGTACCTGTGTCTGTTTACACATATTGACCCTTTACTGCCTGACCTATGTTGGTTTACCAATATTGATCCTACACTGCCAGCCTTGACATTGGCATGTTACTGACTACTGAGTCTAGTGCCTTGACTCTGGTCATCATCCAATCACAGGGAGACTACTCCAAGTAGTGGCCTGGTGCATTCCTTGCAGGAAAGTCCAGATCCCTGTATAGGGGCTACAGGGTGAATAACAGGGAACTGCCAGGATATTGGCCCTTAGATTTAGTCCCAAGTCAAATCCATTGGTTGACACAGTGGTTCCACACCCACTGACGTAACAGATAATTCTCCAAAGAAAGGTTTAATTTAAGTAGACATTGGACCACATTTACAAAACTGAAAACTGTAACAAACTATAGCTGAAAACTATGCCAGCTCCTAACTGTCGTAGATTTAAGTTTCTGGCACATGAACTGTACAAGATACAATACATTTATTAAGAGGTATTTGCCTCTTAATAAATTTGCAGCTTCTTACGTCAGCGGATATCTTACTAAGACATCCATTCTTAAGCGTTTAGACAACCTTTTATGTAACATTGGAGGTGGCACAATGTGAAATTATTGAAACATCTATAAAAATAAAATACAAATGCTAATATAAAAATACTTGGAAAAAGCCCTGTCTATGTGATCCCACAATCAAAAATTATTGTAGAAAAGTCATGAAGCTCATGTCTGTGAAGGTTCTCAATATTCTCACTATTGATATACGGTATAATGCAGGTTATGTAGGTTACTAAAGTGGTTTTCCACTAATAAATGATCAGTGGGAGACCAGTTGACAGAACCCCTGCCAATCAGCTGAATAAGTGGTTGTGAATCTCCACTGAGTGCAAAATACGGTTCATTATTTTTGCACAGTTATAAATGAAAAATCATATGCATTACTACTTAATGATCTAGTTCATTAGTACTTCTCCTTTCTGAGCAACAGCACGTGATGCAAACTGACTCATGGAAATGACTGTGAAGGTGCAGCTGCTGGCACAAATATACACTGGATAGAGCTATCTAGGAGACAGCACACAGAACTTTTTCTGCCACTGGAACCTTTCTGCCAATTCCTGGAGTTTGCAGCATGGTTGTCTAACAAAAAATGACACCAGAGGTATCTCATGCCCATCTACAAATTGTACACTCAATGGTGGGGCCTCTATTGCTGAGATGCCTAAAGCATATATATATCTGCATATACTCTGAAACAACCGTATCAAAAGCAAAGAGACAAAGAGCAACATGCAAAGGTATTGAAAAATTATCAAAAAAATTTATTAGTAGAGATGAGCGAACACCTGGAAGTTTGGGTTCGGGAAGTTCGGCCGAACTTCCCGAAAATTTTCTGGTTCGGGATCCGAACTCGACCCGAACTTTAACCCGAACCCGAACCCCATTGAAGTCAATGGGGACCCAAACTTTTAGGCACTAAAAAGGCTGTAAAATAGTCCAGGAGCGGGCTAGAGGGCTGCCAAAGGCAGCAAAATGTAGGTAAATCCCCTGCAAACAAATGTGGATAGGGAAATGAATTAAAATAAAATAAATTAAATTAAATTTAACCAATATCAATTGGAGAGAGGTCCCACTGCAAGGAATCATGCATCATATCACCCAACACTGGAGAAGGCCACTTTCAGTTATTTCAGCCCAGCACCCAGACCGAGGATACAGGTCCCACATCAAGGAATCATGCATCATATCACCCACCATTGGAGAAGGCCACTCAGTTATTATGGCCCCAGCACCCAGACAGAGGAGAGATGTCCCACAGGAAGGAATCATGAGTCATATCACCCACCACTGGAGAAGGCCACTCAGTTATTTCGGACACAGCACCCAGACAGAGGAGAGAGGTCCCACAGCAAGGAATCATGCATCATATCACCCACAACTGGAGAAGGCCACTTTCAGTTATTTCAGCCCAGCACCCAGACCGAGGATACAGGTCCCACATCAAGGAATCATGCGTCATATCACCCACCACTGGAGAAGGCCACTCTCATTTATTTCGGCCCAGCACCCAGACAGAGGAGAGAGGTCCCACAGCAAGGAATCATGCGTCATATCAACCACCACCAGAGTAGGCCACTTTCAGTTATTTCGGCCCAGCACCCAGACAGAGGAGAGAGGTCCCAAAGCAAGGAATCATGCGCCATATCAACCACCACCGGAGAAGGCCACTTTCAGTTATTTCTGCCCAGCACCCAGACAGAGGAGAGAGGTCCCACAGCAAGGAATCATGCGTCATATCAACCACCACCGGAGAAGGCCACTCTCAGTTATTTCGGCCCAGCACCTAGACAGAGGAAAGAGGTCCCGCAGCAAGGAATCATGCGTCATATCAACCACAACTAGAGAAGGCCACTCTCAGTTATTTCCGCCCAGCACCCACACAGAGGAAAGAGGTCCCACAGCAAGGAATCATGAGTCATATTAACCACCACCGGAGAAGGCCACTCTCAGTTATTTCGGCCCAGCACTCAGACAGAGGAGAGAGGTCCCACAGCAAGGAATCATGCATCATATCAACCACCACCGGAGAAGGCCACTTTCAGTTATTTCGACCCAGCACCCAGACAGAGGAGATAGGTCCAACAGCAAGGAATCATGCGTTGGATCCATGCCTGGTTCATTTTTATGACCGTCAGCTTGTCCACGTTGGCTGTGGACAGGCGGCTGCGTTTGTCAGTAATGACGCCCCCTGCCGTGCTGAATACACGTTCAGACAAAACGCTGGCCGCTGGGCAGGCCAGCACCTCCAAGGCATAAAATGCTAACTCTGGCCACGTGGACAATTTGGAGACCCAGAAGTTGAATGGGGCCGAACCATCAGTCAGTACGTGGAGGGGTGTGCAGACGTACTGTTGAACCATGTTAGTGAAATGCTGCCTCCTGCTAACACGTTCCGTATCAGGTGGTGGTGCAGTTAGCTGCGGCGTGGAGACAAAACTTTTCCACATTTCTGCCATGCTAACCCTGCCCTCAGAGGAGCTGGCCGTGACACAGCTGCGTTGGCGACCTCTTGCTCCTCCTCTGCCTTCACCTTGGGCTTCAACCTATTCCCCTGTGACATTTGGGAATGCTCTCAAGAGTGCGTCTACCAGCGTGTGCTTGTACTCGCGCATCTTCCTATCACGCTCCAGTGCAGGAAGTAAGGTGGGCACATTGTCTTTGTACCGGGGATCCAGCAGGATGGCAACCCAGTAGTCCACACACGTTAAAATGTGGGCAACTCTGCTGTCATTGCGCAGGCACTGCAGCATGTAGTCGCTCATGTGTACCAGCCTGCCCAAAGGTAAGGACAAGCTGTCCTCTGTGGTAGGCGTATCGTCAATGTCCTCCGTTTCCCCCCAGCCACGCACCAGTGATGGACCCTTACTAGATGTTTTCCTCATTGTTACCGTTCACCACAAGAAGAAAAAGATTATTTGGCCCAATGTATTGAATTCAAATTCAGTCCTTTTTTTTCAGGCACCTAACACTATCTATTTATGTACCGTATTACACTAATACAGGCACAGCAGTAACCACAGATTTAGGGGAATATCAATTGTAGGCCTAGTATTTAGGCCCTGGATGAAAGTTATCCTTTAACGGACAGATTTACACTTGGAGATGCACAGTAGCGTGTGAAAAAATATATAGGATTATGCTCTCAGCACTAGTGATGAGCGGGAGGTGCCATTTTCGATTTCGCGATATTTCGCGATATTCGCTTGAATATTCGTCATATATTCGTCAAAATCGAATATTCATCATTATTCTATATATTGCGAATGTTACGCAAATTTATATTCAAATCGCAAATTAAACTTAGAGCTGCTGAGTTCCTAATGGTTGTAACTTGTATTGCTAAAATTGACGAAGATAACGAATATCACGAATACAGCGCTATATTCTCAATCTTCGTTATATTCTAGCAATACAACCATTAGGAACTCATATCTAAGTTGAATCCCCAATGCAATTAATATAACCTGCATTAATCACATTGCGAATTCAACTTAGAGCTGAGTTCCTAATGGTTGGTTGTTGTATTGCTAGAATATAATGAAGATTGAGAATATAGCGCTATATTCGTTATCTTCGTTATATTCTATCAATACAACCATTAGGAACTCAGCTCTAAGTTGTAATCGCAATGCGATTAATGCAGGTTATATTAATCACATTGCGAATTGAACTTAGAGCTGGGTTCCTAATGGTTGTTGTATTGCTAGAATATACGTTATATTCTAGCAATACAACCATTAGGAACCCAGCTCTAAGATGTAATCGCAATGCGATTAATACTTACAATTATTAATCGCTTTCCGAATCCATTTGATGTCTCTATTTGATTGTATATGACGGTTGACTATGACTACCACCAACGTTTTGCTTCCTCCAAAGCAAGATATCCGAACCCCCAGGGGCCATTTGGGCGTTTTTGATAGAAAACGCATCAAAAACGCATCAAAAACGCATCTGCGTTTTTATAATTTTTTCATTTTTTATTTTATTTTTTTGTGTATTTTGCCACATTTGGTTGCATATTTACATTTTGTATAGGCAAATGTGGTAGTCTAGATCATGTGTCTATATCAAAACCTAGGATCATTGTTTGACAGCATATTTTCTAAGCCATATAGCTGAATATAGATTTGGGCAGAGTAATGATCTAGACCTGTGTTTCCCAACCAGTGTGCCTCCAGCTGTTGCGAAACTACAACTCCCACCCAGCATGCCTGCACAGCCAATGGCTGTCCGGGCATGCTGGGAGTTGTAGTTTTGCATAAGCTGGAGGCACACTGGTTGGGAAACACTGAATTCTAGGCTACCATATCTGCCTATACCAAATGTAAATATGCAACCAAATGTGGCAAAATACACACAAAAAAAAAAAATGATAAAAACGCATATGCGTTTTTGACGCGTTTTCTATCAAAAACGCCCAAATGGCCCCTGGGGGGTTCAAATATCTTGCCTCGGAGGCAGCAGAACGTTGGTGGTAGTCATAGTCATCTGTCATATACAATCAAATAGAGGCATCAAATGGATTTGCAAAGTGAATAATAATTGTAAGTATTAATCGCATTGCGATTACATCTTAGAGCTGAGTTCCTAATGGTTGTATTGCTAGAATATAACATTATACAATGTTATACAACAAGATTGAGAATTCAGTCTTCGTTAATTTTTATTCGAGCAATACAACCATTAGGAACCCAGCTCTAAGTTGAATTCACAATGCGAACATATACTCGCATTGCGAATTAAACAGAGCTGGGTTCCTAAATGGTTGGCTTGCTAGAATGACGAAGATCACGTCATATTTGTTAGTTCTAGATAGCCATAGCCAAATAATAGTGAAGTAAGGGCTCTTTCACACTGGCGTTTTATCTTTCCATCCTAGAGTTCCGTCCTCGAGGCTCTAGGACGGAAAGATACTGATCAGGATTATCCCAATGCATCCTGAATGGAGAGAAATCCATTCAGGATGCATCAGGATGTCTTCAGTTCAGTACTGAGACGTTTTTTTGCCGTAGCAAAATCCGCAGCATGATGCGGATTTTGCTCCGGACCCAAATCCTAAAGGCATGCCGGAAGAAAGGATCCGGAATTAATGGCCATTGAAAAGCATTAATCCGGATCCGGCTTTAAGCTAAACATCGTTTCGGCGCATCGCTGGATCCGACGTTTAGCTTTTGTGAATGGTCACCATGGCAGCCAGGACGCTAAAGTACCGGCTGCCATGGTAAAGTGTAGTGGGGTGCAGGGGAGAAGCATACTTACCATCTGTGCGGTTCCCGAGTTCTGGGGCCCTCCACAATGATGTCAGAGCGCCCCATGAGCATGGATCACATGATCGCGTACGGCTCTCTGACGTCATTGTGGAGGGCCCCAGGAGCTGCACGGACTGTAAGTATCTGCTCCCCCGGCTCCCCACTACTTACTATGGCAACCAGGACTTTAGTAGCGTCCTGGCTGCCATGGTAACCTGAAAGCATATTGAAGACTGATCAGTCTTCAAATGCTTTCTGTTGTCTTGCGTTGTGATGGATCCGGCGGGCATTTCTTGCGACAGAAGTGCACGCCGGATCCTCACAACGCAAGTGTGAAAGAGGCCTAAGTTGCATATACCCCAATGCAAGAATATTACTTCGCATACTTTATTTTTTTAATTACATGTCTCTCTTAAAGGGGTGGTCACTCTTAAAGGGCAATGCTGGGTCATCATCAGCTAGGAGATGGCCAAAAAGCACCGTAAAGGAATGCAGAAAATGGAGGAGCTACTTTCCCAACTCACAATGTTCCCATAGAGGCCTTTTTTATTTTGTTAATAAATAGTTTTTTCTGAGTTATAACGCGTGATTTCAGTTTTTTATAATGTTATGTTATGGTGTAATTCTTACTGATAACTTTATTTACTCTAAGGCCCCACCATTAACAAAGACTGCTGCTATTATCCTCACCACTATAAGTTCTGTGTAGGCCTTATATTACCAGATTTCCATGTACCTGCGGCTGCTGTATGTCATCATACTGATTTGGATGGAAAAAAATTGCCTTAATGTAACCAGAGTTGTTAAAATAAAACAGAAAACCAAAAATGATTTAAAACCAAACCAAACTTTATAAATAAAATATAAAACAATTGTTTAAACAAACATAAAATAAAAAATAAATAAAACTAAGGCAGGGCTTTCAGGACATCATGCTGGTTGATCAGCTCCGTTATGGCCTTCTGATGCCACTCCTCCATGGCCTTCATTTCTTGGCTGATCTTCAGCTGCAAAGCCCTTATCCGCCTGGAGTGCTCCCGCTGCAGCAGAATTATTTTATTTTTCATTTCTTTTAGTACTGCCCAAAAAAAATAATTATTAAAAATCAGATTAAATAACTTTTATTGATTAGTGTATAAAGGAGCTGGCCATTAAAATCGCAATCAGTTATATAGTTCTTTACTTAGGAATATTTCAATAGAGTATTTTATAAAAAAAAAATGTGGGATCAGTTGACTGTTTGATTGGTACTATTTTGGGGTGCATACGTCTTTTTGATCGCTTGGGTTTGGAATTTATGTCATGGAACGTTACAAAATATGTATACTTTATAAAATATGTCTGTTTTTGACAGTTTTAAAAAAAAATATTTGTATGGGATTTGCCAAAGGGGTAAGGTCATGCTATATTGTTATAGAGCTGCTTTTTACGGATGAGGCTATACCAATTATGTGCACTATATTATATATGTAATTTTTAGATTACATAAATGAATATATATGAGAAAAGACGATTTCTAATTTATTCTTCTTTTAAAGAATTTTTTAATTTTTTTTGTCTTTCAATTTTTTTTATTTATATATCTATTTTTTATTTATCAAAACCCATCTGCATCCTAAAGATGCATTGGGTCTGATCACTACACAGTGCATTGCAATAGTCATCTATTGTAATACACTGTATAGTCAGTGCCACACTTACACTATGGCTCATCAGACCTCAGGGTCTGATCAGTCTTAGGTAAATGGCAACTAGGACGCCTTTGTAAGGTGTCTGGGTGCCATGGCAACCATCTTGCCATTGCGGAAGCAGTGACGGCAAGATGGAAGAGAGAGGGAGCTTTTTCCCTCTCACCACATAGATGTCGCTGGCCTGAAACTCCTCCTCCTCATTCTCCTCATGAGAACCGGGATGGTCTGAGGGTCCGGCATCCTCATGCTGTGGGGTAGGGGCAGAGGGTCCTGCCTGCTCCTGCTCCTCCTCCTCCAACACCTCCTCCTCCACCACCACTGCCTTTTTGGAAGGCCTGCAGCGGACTGAGGGGACGGGATCACCTATAGTGACACAATTTTCTTAAGTTATAAAAACCTCAAAAAGCATAACTGTACCTATACATTACAGAGTGTTGCTGAAAGATACAAGAGTCATGTAAGCATTGTACCTGGGCAGATTTTGTTTCGTATCTCAGTGATCCGATCCTGGTGTCTCCTCTTTAGGTCGGACCACTTTTTTATAATGGCCATCCGCTTGTGTGTGGCATTGTGGTCACAATATAGTTCATAACCAATCCTCCTCAGGATCTGCTGCTTCTCCAAGTGGGACCTGGTGGTGTCGTACTTCATCTCAAGCATTCGCTGCAGGATAAAAATGCAACCATATAATCCCAAATTTGTCAAATCAAAGTATTAGAAATGAATGTCATCATCTCAACACAACAAAAAATGTTTGAGTGTTTGAAAGTAAAATATTAGATTTAATGTTACAGTTATACAATCAAATTATATTGAAATTGTATGTGTGTGTAGTATGAGATATTGGATATTGGCCATCTGAGGAGAGATGTACCCGTCTAGTGAAGTGACGGTACGGTATGGGGTGTAAGGCTGGTCCGCCTCCACATGGTGCACCCTGGGTAACGCTAAATGAACCAGCAAATAATGGCGGTTAAACATTACTTCTCCTGACCAACCAGAAGCATATTAGAATCCAAAGACTGTGTGTGTGTGTGGAGGGATATACACTGTGGGGTATACGGTGTGTGGTATATGGTGTGGGGTATATAGTGTGGAGTATACAATGTGGGGTATGCACTGTGGGGTATATAGTGTGGGGTATACGGTGTGGGGTATGCACTGTGAGGCAGGAAAATGGATGTGCATTGTGCATATGAGAGATGTTTCTCTGCTGTCCAATGTGTCCATACATACATGCTACCAGACATAGTGGTCTGATGTCATAACAATACTTAGTGCACCTATCATTAACCCCTTCTCGCCCAATGACATAGCTGTAGGTCATCTGGCGGTTGTGGCACTCTTTGGAGGTGCGCTACTGGAGGTCGGGTTCCCCCCCCCTTAGTATCAAGAAGGAAATAAAGTCCAGTTTGTGTGTTGAAGATAAGTTTCTTTTAATCAGAAGTGCGGTAAATCATATACATGCGTGTGACGTTCGGCCACAATACAGCCTTCATCAGACTGATACCGCTCTGAGGACTGTTTGGAAGATGGGCGTGTTGGTAGCAAATGTAGACCACTGTCTATGTAGATATGTGGACGCAGGCCTTCCCTGCTATTGGGTCCCCATTACAGCAGCCCAATTGACCCGATAGCCACCGCACCCGCCGCCCAATTATACGGAAAAGCCACAAACCGCAGGTCTGAATTGACCCCCCGGCGCATTGTCCCAGGGTGCCTGCTGATTGGTTTCAGCAGGCACCCAGTTCTGATCACCGTCCGCCGCGTAGCGGTGATCGGAACTATACATGATGTACCGTTGCGTCATGTGTCCTTAAGGGGTTACAAACCCGTAAAACTGGCGTGGCATTGCTTTTATTTTGCAATTTTTGTACATTTTGCATTTTGTTTGGCTTCCCAATACATCTTATGCAATATTAAATGGCGGAGTTAGAAAGTACAACTTGTCCCGCAAAAAACAAGCCCTCATATGGCTATGTGAACAGACAAATAAAAAAGTTATGGTTCTTTGAAGGCAGTGAGCGAAATAAGAGGCTAACAAAAAAACCTCTGGCTTTGACAGGGTTAATATACACTGAAGCAAGAAAAAATGTGAATTTGTGTAAATACATTGGAATAACAAGCATGTGATATGTAATACAGTGCTGTAATGTGGAATTACTTACAGTGATCAGGAGATCTTCCTCGACTTCTTTAAAATTGCTTGAGACCATTTTCATGCGCGTCACACATGAGTAATGCACTGCGATTCAACCTTCCACCTGTCAACAAACTCGCAAGACAAAGCCACGCCCGTATAGGCTCACACAAATATTTCAATGCGATTCTTGCGATAGAAACACCATGTGCATATTGCGAATGCAACTTAGGCAACTTCCTATTGGTTGCCTTGATAGAATGAACGATTATTGAGAATATACCCCGCTGTAAGTTAGATGCGCAATGCGAGTAAACTTACTCAAATTACTCGCATTGCACATCCAACTTAGTTCTGTGTATAGGCAACTTTTTCCTAACAATGGTTGGCTTGCTAGAATAAACGAATATGACGAATACGAATATTGCGCGATATTCTCTATATTCGTTAAGTCTAGGAAGCCAACCAATTGGAATGTTGCCTAATGCCTATACACAGAAATAGGTTGGATGCGCAATGCGAGTAATTTAAGTACGTTTACTCACATTGCGCATCCAACTTAGACAACTTTCCGATTGGCAATAGTAGTTGCCTATGCCTATGCCTAAAGCCTATTCCACTCTCTAAGTTGCATTGCGCATCCAACTTAGTTGCCTTGCTTGCTAGAATTAACGAATATGACGCATACGAATATAGCGCTATATTCTCTATATTCGTTAATTCTAGCAAGCCAACCAATAGGAACGTTGCCTATACAAAGAATTAAGTTGGATGCGCAATGCGAGTAATTTAAGTAAGTTTACTCGCATTGCGCATCCAACTTAGACAACTTTCCAACTGGCAATGGCAATAGTAAAGTTGCCTAAAGCCTATTCCACGCTCTAAGTTGGATGCGCAATGCGAGTAAACTTACTTAAATTACTCGCATTGCGCATCCAACTTAGTTGTCTTGCTTACTAGAATTAACGAATATGACGAATACGAATATAGCGCTATATTCTGTATATTCGTTAATTCTAGCAACCCAGGTACCCCCTACCATTAGGAACATTGACTATACACAAAATTAAGTTGGACGCGCAATGCGAGTAATTTTTGTAAGTTTACTCGCATTGCGCATCCAACTTTTACCATGGTCTAGATAACCGTGATTCTCAAATTCGACAGTACATTCTAGCATGGAGGCTCCATGCGCACAGGAAGTTGGCACTCGGCAGACGGGCACTGAGTGGAGCGGGAGGGGAGCATGGAGTCCTCGGACATGTAAGAATAACTGCTTTTGGGAAGCGGGAACAACTTGAAAAAAAAAATGAGAATATTCGAATTTGCGAATATATAGCATTATATTCGAAATATTTGCGAATTAGCGAAGTGCCGATATTCACAATTTAAATTCGCTATTCGAATATTCGCGCTCAACACTACTCAGCACTTGTATTTTAACACTTTGTGTAATATATAGAGTTGAGTGAACACCTGGATGTTCGGGTTCGAGAAGTTCGGCCGAACTTCTCGAAAATGTTCGGGCTCGGCATCCGAACTCGACCCGAACTTTATCCCGAACCCGAACCCCATTGAAGTCAATGGGGACCCAAACTTTTAGGCACTAAACAGGCTGTAAAATAGTCCAGAAAAGGGCTAGAGGGCTGCAAAAGGCAGCAAAATGTAGGTAAATCCCCTGAAAACAAATGTGGATAGGGAAATTAATTAAATAAAAAAAAAAAAACATTAACCAATATCAATTGGAGAGAGGTCCCATATCAGAGAATCATGCGTCATATCACCCACCACTGGAGAAGGCTACTTTCAGTTATTTCGGCCCCAGCACACAGACAGAGGAGAGAGGTCCCACAACAAGGAATTAGGCGAAATATCACACACCACTGGAGAAGGCCACTTTCAGTTATTTCGGGCCAAGCAACCAGAGAGAGGAGAGAGGTCCCACAGCAAGGAATACGGCGACATATCACCCACCACTGGAGAAGGCCACTTTCAGTTATTTCGGCCCCAGCACCCAGACAGAGGAGAGAGGTCCCACAGCAAGGAATAAGGTGTCATATCAACCACCAACGGAGAAGGCCACTTTTTTTTGTTATTTAGGCCCCAGCACCCAGACAGAAGAGAGAGCTCCAACAGCATGGATTATGGCGTCATATCACCCACCACTGGAGAAGGCAACTTTCAGTTATTTCGGGTCCAGCACCCAGACAGAGGAGAGAGGTCCCACAGCAAGGAATAAGGCGTCATATGACCCACCACTGGAGAAGGCCACTTTCAGTTATTTCGGCCCCAGCACCCAGACAGAGGAGAGAGGTCCCACAGCAAGGAATAAGGCGTCATATGACCCACCAATGGAGAAGGCCACTTTCAGGTATTTAGGCCCCAGCACCCAGACATAGGAGAGAGGTCCCACAGCAAGGAATAAGGCGTCATATCACCCACCACTGGAGAAGGCAAGTTTTAGTTATTTCGGCCCCAGCACCCAGACAGAGGAGAGAGGTCCCACAGCAAGGAATAAGGCGTCAAATCACCCACCACCAGAGAAGGCCACTTTTTTTTGTTATTTAGGCCTCAGCACCCAGAAAGAGAAGAGAGAACCAACATCATGGAATAAGGCATCATATCACCCACCACTGGAGAAGGCAAGTTTTAGTTATTTCGGCCCCAGCACCCAGACAGAGGAGAGAGGTCCCACAGCAAGGAATAAGGCGTCATATGACCCACCACTGGAGAAGGCCACTTTCAGGTATTTAGGCCCAAGCACCCAGACATAGGAGAAAGGACCCACAGCAAGGAATAAGGCTTCATATGACCCACCACTGGAGAAGACCATTTTCAGTTATTTCGGCCACAGCACCCAGGCAGAGGAGAGAGGTCCCACAGCAAGGAATAAGGTGTCATGTCACCCACCACAGGAGAAGGACACTTTCAGTTATTTCGGCCCCAGCACCCAGACAGAGGAGAGAGGTCCCACAGCAAGGAATAAGGCGTCACATCACCCACCACTGGAGAAGGCCACTTTCAGTTATTTCGGCCGCAAGACCCAGACAGAGAAGAGAGGTCCCACAGCAAGGAATAAGGCGTCATATGACCCACCACTGGAGAAGGCCACTTTCAGGTATTTCGGCCCCAGCACCCAGGCAGAGGAGAGAGGTCCCACAGCAAGGAATAAGGTGTCATATCACCCACCACTGGAGAAGGCCACTTTCAGTTATTTCGGCCCCAGCACCCAGACAGAGGAGAGAGGTCCCACAGCAAGGAATAAGGCGTCATATCACCCACCACTGGAGAAGGCCACTTTCAGTTATTAAGGCCCAGCACCCAGACAGAGGAGAGAGGTCCCACAGCAAGGAATAAGGCGTCATATCACACACCACTGGAGAAGGCCACTTTCAGTTATTTCGGCCTAAGCACCCTGAGAGAGGAGAGAGGTCCCAAAGCAAGGAAAAGGCGTCATATGACCCACCACTGGAGAACGCTACTTTCAGTTATTTCGGCACCAGCACCCAGAAAGAGGAGAGAGGTCCCACAGCAAGGAATAAGGCGTCAAATCACCCACCACCAGAGAAGGCCACTTTTTTTTGTTATTTAGGCCTCAGCACCCAGAAAGAGAAGAGAGAACCAACATCATGGAATAAGGCGTCATATCACCCACCACTGGAGAAGGCAAGTTTTAGTTATTTCGGGCCCAGCACCCAGACAGAGGAGAGAGGTCCCACAGCAAGGAATAAGGCGTCATATGACCCACCACTGGAGAAGGACATTTTCAGTTATCTAGGCCCCAGCACCTAGACAGAGGAGAGAAGTCCCACAGCAAGGAATAAGGCGTAATATCACCCACCACTGGAGAAGGCCACTTTCATTTATTTAGGCCCCAGAACCCAGACAGAGGAAAGAGGTCCCACAGCAAGGAATAGGGCATCATATCACCCATCACTGGAGAAGGCCACTTTCAGTTATTTAGGCCCAGCACCCAGACAGAGGAGAGAGGTCCCACAGAAAGGAATAAGGCGTCATATCACCCACCACTGGAGAAGGCCGCTTTCAGTTATTTCGGCCCCAGTACCCTGATAGAGGAGAGAGGTCCCACAGCAAGGAAAAGGCGTCATATGACCCACCACTGGAGAAGGCAACTTTCAGTTGTTTCGGTCCCAGTACCCTGACAGAGGAGAGAGGTCCCACAGCAAGGAATAGGGCATCATATCACCCACCACTGGAGAAGGCCACTTTCAGTTATTTCAGCCCCAGCACCCAGAGGAGAAAGGTCCCACAGCAAGGAATACGGCGTCATATCAACCAACACTGGAGAAGGCCACTTTCAGTTATTTAGGCCCCAGTACCCAGACAGAGGAGATAGGTCCCACAACAAGGAATAAGGCGTCATATCACCCACCACAGGAGAAGGCCACTTCCAGTTATTTCGGGCCTAGCACCCAGACAGAGGAGAGAGGTCCCACAGCAAGTAATAAGGCGTCATATGACCCACCAGTGGAGAAGGCCACTTTCAGTTATTTAGGCCCCAGCACCCAGACAGAGGAGAGAGGTCCCACAGCAAGGAATAAGGCGTCATATCACCCACCACTGGAGACGACCACTTTCAGTTTTTTCGGGCCCAGCACCCAGACAGAGGAGAGAGATCCCACAGCAAGGAATAAGGCGTCATATGACCCACCACTGGAGAAGGCCACTTTCATTTATTTAGGCCCCAGCACCCAGACAGAGGAAAGAGGTCCCACAGCAAGGAATAAGGCGTCATATCACCCACCACTGGAGAAGGCCACTTTCAGTTATTTAGGCCCAGCACCCAGACCGAGGAGAGAGGTCCCACAGCAAGGAATATGGCGTCATATCACCCACCACTGGAGAAGGCCACTTTCAGTTATTTTAGCCCCAGCACCCAGACAGAGGAGAGAGGTCCCACAGCAAGGAATAAGGCGTCATATGACCCACCACTGGAGAATGCCACTTTCAGGTATTTAGGCCCCAGCACCCAGACATAGGAGAGAGGTCCCACAGCAAGGAATAAGGCGTCATATCACCCACCACTGGAGAAGGCAAGTTTTAGTTATTTCGGCCCCAGCACCCAGACAGAGGAGAGAGGTCCCACAGCAAGGAATAAGGTGTCATATCACCCACCACTGGAGAAGGCCACTTTCAGTTATTTTGGCCCCAGCACCCAGACAGAGGAAAGAGGTCCCACAGCAAGGAATAAGGCGTCATATCACCCACCACTGGAGAAGGCCACTTTCAGTTATTTAGGCCCAGCACCCAGACAGAGGAGAGAGGTCCCACAGCAAGGAATAAAGCATCATATCACGCACCACTGGAGAAGGCCACTTTCAGTTATTTCGGCCCCAGCACCCAGACAGAGGAGAGAGGTCCCAAAGCAAGGAAAAGGCGACATATGACCCATCACTGGAGAACGCCACTTTCAGATATTTCGGCCCCAGCACCCAGACAGTGGAGAGAGGTCCCACAGCAAGGAATCATGCGTCATATCACCCACCACTGGAGAAGGCCACTTTAAGTTATTTAGGCCCAGTACCCAGAAAGAGGAGAGAGGTCCCACAGCAAGGAATAAGGCGTCATATCACCCACCACCAGAGATGGCCACTTTTTTTTGTTATTTAGGCCTCAGCACCCAGAAAGAGAAGAGAGGACCAACAGCATGGAATAAGGCGTCATATCACCCACCACTGGAGAAGGCCACTTTCAGTTATTTCGGGCCCAGCACCCAGACAGAGGAGAGAGGTCCCACAGCAAGGAATAAGGCGTCATATGACCCACCACTGGAGAAGGACATTTTCAGTTATCTAGGCCCCAGCACCCAGACAGAGGAGAGAAGTCCCACAGCAAGGAATAAGGTGTAATATCACCCACCACTGGAGAAGGCCACTTTCATTTATTTAGGCCCCAGCACCCAGACAGAGGAGAGAGGTCCCACAGCAAGGAATAAGGCGTCATATCACCCACCACTGGAGAAGGCCACTTTCAGTTATTTCGGCCCCAGTACCCTGACAGAGGAGAGAGGTCCCACAGCAAGGAAAAGGCGTCATATGACCCACCACTGGAGAAGGCCACTTTCAGTTGTTTCGGTCCCAGTACCCTTACAGTAGAGAGAGGTCCCACAGCAAGGAATACGGCATCATATCACCCATCACTGGAGAAGGCCACTTTCAGTTATTTCAGCCCCAGCACCCAGAGGAGAGAGGTTCCACAGCAAGGAATAAGGCGTCATATCACCCACCACAGGAGAAGGCCACTTTCAGTTATTTCGGGCCTAGCACCCAGAAAGAGGAGAGAGGTCCCACAGCAAGGAAAAGGCGTCATATGACCCACCACTGGAGAAGGCCACTTTCAGTTATTTAGGCCCCAGCACCCAGACAGAGGAGAGAGGTCCCACAGCAAGGAATAAGGCGTCATATCACCCACCACTGGAGAAGACCACTTTCAGTTTTTTCGGGCCCAGCACCCAGACAGAGGAGAGAGGTCCCACAGCAAGGAATATGGCTTAATATCACCCACCACTGGAGAAGGCCACTTTCAGTTATTTAGGCCCCGGCGCCGAGATTGAGGAGAGGTTAATTCAACTTTGGGTTGCACCGCAAGATCTTGGTAAAGTTAAAAAAATGAGGATTCAATAAAGAAGTACCCCAGAGTACAAGAATACATGGTTGAGAGGGAGGCAGTTATAAATGTCTATTCTGCACAAGGGATGGACAGGTTCTGTGGGATCCATGCCTGGTTCATTTTTATGAACGTCAGCTTGTCCACGTTGGCTGTGGACAGACGGCTGCGTTTGTCAGTAATGACGCCCCCTGCCGTGAAGAATACACGTTCAGACAAAAGGGGGCCAAACCCGCAGTCAGTACGTGGAGTGGTGTGCAGATGTATTGTTCAACCATGTTAGTGAAATGCTGCCTCCTGCTAACACGTTCCGTATCAGGTGGTGGTGCAGTTAGCTGTGGTGTGGAGACAAAACGTTTCCACATTTCTGCCATGCTAACCCTGCCCTCAGAGGAGCTGGGAGTGACACAGCTGCGTTGGCGACCTCTTGCTCCTCCTCTGCCTTCGCCTTGGGCTTCAACCTGTTCCCCTGTGACATTTGGGAATGCTCTCAAGAGTGCATCTACCAGCGTGTGCTTGTACTCGCACATCTTCCTATCATGCTCCAGTGCAGGAAGTAAGGTGGGCACATTGTCTTTGTACCGGGGATCCAGCAGGGTGGCAACCCAGTAGTCCGCAGATGTTAAAATGTGGGCAACTCTGCTGTCGTTGCGCAGGCACTGCAGCATGTAGTCGCTCATGTGTGCCAGGCTCCCCAGAGGTAAGGACAAGCTGTCCTCTGTGGGAGGCGTATCGTCATCGTCCTCCGTATCCCCCCGCCATGCACCAGTGATGGGCCTGAGCTGTGTCGGGTGCCACCCCGCTGTGAACCTGCTTCATCCTCATCCTCCTCCACCTACTCGTCATCCTCCTCGTCCTCCAGTAGTGGGTCCTGGTTGGCCACATTTGTACCTGGCCTCTGCTGTTGCAAAAAATCTCCCTCTGAGGCACTTCTAACAGACTGGCCTGAAAGTGCTAAAAATGACCCCTCATCCTCCTCCTCCTCCTGGGCCACCTCCTCTTCCATCATCGCCCTAAGCGCTTTCTCAAGGAGACATAGAAGTGGTATTGTAACGCTGATAGCGGCGTCATCGCCACTGGCCATAATGGTGGAGTACTCGAAACAGCGCAACAAGGCACACAGATCTCGCATAGAGGTCCAATCATTGGTGATGAAGTGGTGCTGTTCCGCAGTACGACTGACGCGTGCGTGCTGCAGCTGAAACTCCACTATGGCCTGCTGCTGCTCGCACAGTCTCTCCAGCATGTGTAAGGTGGAGTTCCACCTGGTGGGCAACTTACATATGAGGCGGTGAGCGGGAAGGCCGAAGTTCCGCTGTAGCGCAGACAGGCGAGCAGCGGCAGGATGTGAGCGCGCACAGACGGCCCGCACTTTATGCAGCAACTCTGACATGTCGGGGTAGTTGTGAATGAACTTCTGCACCACCAAATTCAGCACATGCGCCAGTCAAGGGATGTGCGTCAAACCCGCTAGTCCCAGAGCTGCGACGAGATTTCGCCCATTATCGCACACCACCAGGCCTGGCAGAAACCACTCGGTCTGTTGTTCAATACCCCGCCACAACTCCTGCACAGTGTGGGGCCTGTCCCCCAAACATATGAGTTTCAGAATGACCTGCTGACGTTTACCCCGGGCTGTGCTGAAGTTGGTGGTGAAGGTGTGTGGCTGACTGGATGAGCTGGTGGAAGCAGAGGAGGAGGAAGCCGAGTAGGAGGAGGAGACTACAGGAGGCAAAGAATTATGCACTGCGATCCTTGGCAGCGGAAGGACGTGCGCCAAGGAACTCTCCGCCTGGGGCCCAGCCACCACTACATTTACCCAGTGTGCAGTTAGGGATATATAACGTCCCTGGCTGTGCTTACTGGTCCACGTTTCTGTGGTTAGGTGGACCTTGCCACAGATGGTGTTGCTCAGTGCACACTTGATTTAATCGGATACTTGGTTGTGCAGTGAAGGCACGGCTGTCTTGGAGAAGTAGTGGCGGCTGGGAACCACCAGCCTGAATAAAAGCATTTCAAAGTCCAGTAGTTTAGAAATGCTGGTATACAGGCCCAGGGCTCGAGCGTGGCTAGTTGGGAATTTACGCTTTCTCTCCAAGGTTTGTGAGATGGAGAGCTGAACGCTGCCGTGTGACATGGTGGAGATGCTTGGTGACGCAGGTGGTGGTGTCGGTGGCACATCCTTTGTTTGGTGGGTGGCAGGTGCCAACGTTCCTCCCGAGGCTGAGGAAAAGGCCGAGGCAGCAGCAGAAGAGGGAGCAGGGGGAGCCAGAGTGAGTTCCTTGCTTTTGTCGAGATTATAATAATTCAATTTAGAATTATTAATTATGGTCATAAAAAAATTAATCAAAAATTTTCCACAACTTGTAGAAATCATGACCTGGTGAATTGTAGATAACTCAATCGATACAATTCACATCTGAGGCCGACTATTTCCTCAGATAATAAGTTCTTTTCATGAGAGATGACATTAATGCTAAAGATGTAGTTTTGACATTAAATAATACGCAGATATTATAAAAACATGCAGATTTTATTAGTTACACGATTATAAACAAATAGGTATATAAACACAATTATATATGCCAAGGAATATATATGGCATTAATATAAAGCATTACAAGCTTAAAATAAGTAAATAAACAATGATATCTGCCAATTAATATATACGGCATTGATATCAGGCATCAGAAGCTTCACAATACATGTGGGTAGGAGCAGCTTGTCACATTATAGCAAAGCTATTTGTTTAGGATATCAAAACAAGAAGTTACATTATATACATTACTCCTGTTCAGAGGCGTGTCTAATCCTAGACATCTATATGGAATGATAAATACATTCCCCACCCCTCTCTAACCAAACTAAAATACACCTCACATGTAGTAATGGGCAAATCCATTCAAGTATATAACTTAGAAGATAGTAGTCAAATCCTAGACTACTTTTAATACTTCTGTCAATACTACTTTCATATCTGTATAACCTGGTAAGACTATTAAGACAACAGAAATTGGAAGAACTTGGAACAAATCTTCCAGTGGGAATTTATCATCTAGCTTTGCGAAGAATGCTACTATCAATATATCTCTGCATATATATATGCAATCATTTAATACTCTGATAAATTATGAAACTTGATTCTTCTGCAGGTAGAATGAAGGCTCACAATTATTCTATATCTAAGACTACATCTCATATAAAGAGATGATAAATAAATTAATATGTTCGCCAACATAGATGCTATGATTTTACCCACATTATCTAAATAGTCTTAATAAAATGAAACATCAGTCTTTGTGTTTCTTACCAAGTCCTAGCAGGAATCTCACTTCCCTCTCCTAGGAAAGCTGGATGGTCCATCACCATGGCTTTCATCTTGGGTGTTGGCTCCTGGAATGTTGGAATGCTATGCTTCCTCCTTTGTTCCTTGCTTTCCTCCTTATTGCCTCTCTCCTGATGCTGATCTATCTAGGATAATTATCTCCCTTGTAATCTAACATTACCACCCCCTGGATTAGTATTCTCCAATCAATTGAGGGGGTGTAAACATAAGTAATAAGATCCTATTTACCTATAATGCAACTATGGAGGATGGTGTAGCGATGTCCATCTGTCTCCGGATGGCACTGTTGTGTAAGCTATTAGCGCCATACTATAAAGAGTTAACTAGGGTATTTTTGCATCTTATACATTTGACCCTCGTCGTCGTAAATCAGAGATAAGGATTAGTTTAGAAAACTTTGAAACAACTAAAGACAGACCTCTAGGCGTCTCTCTGAATGTTTCTCACACTGTTGATCTATGGACCATAATGATATGAATGGGCCTTGTTCTCTTCAGACGGACATGTCTGGAGAATCCAGTGTACTCCCTTACAGATAAGACCACATTTCTGGCAATAACTCTTAAGACACAATACTCTCTGTATTTTTACACAGACTGAGCTTGGCATGACCTCATCTTGGCCTGTCTCAGTCGCATATGAAAACTTTGGCTCATGTATGTTTCTTAAAGAAAATGAGCATGCATTTTGAATATAATATGACCAGGTATCAATATATATACCTATGAA
Source organism: Bufotes viridis (assembly GCA_033119425.1). Classification (NCBI taxonomy): domain Eukaryota; kingdom Metazoa; phylum Chordata; class Amphibia; order Anura; family Bufonidae; genus Bufotes; species Bufotes viridis. Next base: position 365,654,057 of record CM065591.1, on the reverse strand, counting down.
ATGCCTGACACTTTTAAGTTGTTTACTCCACTGCAGTTCATGCTTTGCATGTAGATGCCTGTTCATGCAGGTTGTGCTAAGGTTCAGAACGTTAATGCCTCGCTTCAGGCTCTGATGGCACAGCGTGCAAACCACTCGGGTCTTGTCGTCAGCACATTGTTTAAAGAAGTGCCATGCCAGGGAACTCCTTGAAGCTGTCTTTGGGGTGCTCGGTCCCTGGTGGCAGTGGCCAGTAGCAGGCCAATTTCTTGGCGGCGGCTGTTCTGCTTTTGCCCCCTGCTCCCTCTTTTGCTACGCTGTTTGCTGGGTTTCACCACTGCCTCTTCCTCTGAACTATGAATATCAGTGGCACGACCTTCATTTCATAGGACCTCATCGTCCCCTGCATCGTCTTCCACACAGTCTTCCTCCCTGACCTCCTGTTCGGTCTGCCAACTGCAGAAAGACGCAGCAGTTGGCACCTGTGTTTCGTCATCATCAGAAATGTGCGGACTCTGATGCAGTGGTATTCCCATGTCCTCATCATCAGGAAACCTGAGTGGTTGTGCATCAGTGCATTCTATGTCTTCCACCACTGGGGAAGGGCTAGGTGGATTCCCTTGGGAAACCCTGCCAGCAGAGTCTTCAAACAGCATAAGAGACTGCCGCATAACTTGAGGCTCAGAGACTTTCCCTGATATGAATGGGGGTGATGTGACAGACTGATGGGCTTGGTTTTAAGGTGCCACCTGTGCGCTTTCTGCAGAAGACTAGGTGGGAGATAATGTTGTGAACATGCTGGATCCACTGTCGTCCACCCAATTGACTAGCGCCTGTACCTGCTCAATCCTTACCATCCTTAGAACGGCATTGGGCCCCACCAAATATCGCTGAAAATTCTGGTGTGTACTGGAACCTGAGGTAGTTGGTTCACTAGGACGTGTGGCTGTGGCAGAATGGCCACGTCCTCTCCCAGCACCAGAGGGTACACTAACACGACCACGACCTCGTCCGCGTCCCTTGCTAGATGTTATCCTCATTATTACCATTCACCAAGCTCCACAATAAGAAAAAAAATATTTGGCCCAATGTATTGATTTCATTCAGGCCTTTTTTTACAGGCACCTACCACTATCAGCCTATTTATTTATGTAGCGTATTAAACTAATCCAGGCACAGCAGTAACCACTGATTTAGTGGAATATCTCTTTTACACTTGGAGATGCACAGTAGCGTGTGAAAAAATATGTAGGATTATGCCTTCAGCAATTGTATTTTAACACGTTGTGTAATATACCCTTTAACGGACAGAAATACACTTGGAGATGCACAGTAGCGTTTGAAGTTAATGAGGATGACCCTCTCAGCACTTGTATATACACCTTGAGTGTAATATACCCTTTTACGGACAGATTAACACTTGGCCTGCAACAGCTGGAACACCAGATTCAGGGTATTGCTATTTTGGCAATTGAATTTCACCCCAGAACAAAATATATGTTTTGTCGGACACTATTATACTTTGCCAGGCACTGTTACATAGCAATGAGGGGGGTGTTGCAGAGAGCGAAGAGGATAAAGCAAAACTATTAAATATTTTTTTCTCCACTATATTCACTGAGGAAAATAAACTGTCAGATGAAATGCAAAATGTAAAAGTAAATTCCCCATTAAAAGTGCCCTGTCTGACCCAGGAAGAAGTTCAACAGCGACTTAAAAAGATTAAAATAGACAAATCGCCAGGACCGGATGGCATACACCCCCGTATCCTAAGGGAATTAAGAGATGTCATAGCCAGACCTTTATTTCTGATATTTACGGACTCTATACTGACAGGGAATGTTCAATAGGATTGGCGCATAGCAACTGTGGTGCCAATATTCAAAATGGGTCCAAAAACAAAGCCTGGAAATTATAGGCCGGTAAGTTTAACATCTATTGTTGGCAAACTGTTTGAAGGGTTTCTAAGAGATGCTATTTTGGAGTATCTCAATGAAAACAAGCAAATAACGCCATATCAGCATGGCTTCATGAGGGATTGGTTATGCCAAACAAATTTAATCAGCTTCTATGAGGAGGTATGTTCTAGAATTGACAGCGGCGAATCAATGGATGTCATATATCTGGACTTCTCCAAAGCATTTGACACTGTACCTCATAAAAGGTTAGTATATAAAATGAGGATGCTCTGACTGGGAGAAAATGTCTGTATGTGGGTAAGTAACTGGCTAAGTGACAGAAAACAGAGGGTGGTTATTAACGGTAGATACTCAGATTGGGTCACTGTAACTAGTGGAGTACCTCAGGGGTCAGTATTGGGCCCTATTCTCTTCAATATATTTATTAATAATCTTGTAGAAGGCCTGCACGGTAAAATATCTATTTTTGCAGATGACACTAAACTGTGTAAAGTAATTAACACTGAAGAGGACACTTTTCTGCTACAGAGGGATCTGGATAGATTGGAGGCTTGGGCAGAAAAATGGCAGATGAGGTTTAACACTGACAAATGTAAAGTTATGCACATGGGAAGGAATAATGAAAGTCACCCGTACATATTAAATGGTAAAACACTCGGTAACACTGACATGGAAAAGGATCTAGGAATTTTAATAAAGAGCAAATTAAGCTGCAAAAACCAGTGTCAGGCAGCTACTGCCAAGTCCAATAAGATAATGGGTTGCATCAAAAGGGGCATAGATGCCTGTGATGAGAACATAGTCCTACCACTTTACAAATCACTAGTCAGACCACACATGGAGTACAGTGTACAGTTCTGGGCTCCTGTGAACAAGACAGACATAGCGGAGCTGGAGAGGGTTCAGAGGAGGGCAACTAAAGTAATAACTGGAATGAGGGATCTACAGTACCCTGAAAGATTATCAAAATTAGGGTTATTCACTTTAGAAAAAAGACGACTGAGGGGAGATCGAATAACTATGTATAAATATATCAGGGGTCAGTACAGAGATCTGTCCCATCATCTATTTATCCCCAGGACTGTGACTGTGAGAAGGGGACATCCTCTGCGTCTGGAGGAAAGAAGGTTTGTACACAAACATAGAAAAGGATTATTCACTGTAAGAGCAGTGAGACTATGGAACTCTCTGCCTGAGGAGGTGGTGATGGTGAGTACAATAAAGGAATTCAAGAGGGGACTGGATTTATTTCTGGAGTGTAATAATATTACAAGCTACAGCTACGAGAGAGGGGTCGTTGATCCAGGGATTTATTCTGATTGCCTGATTGGAGTCGGGAAGGAATTTTTTTCCCCTTAAGTGGGGAAAATTGGCTTCTGCCTCACAGGGGATTTTTGCCTTCCTCTGGATCAACTTGTAGGAAACAGGCCGAACTGGATGGACAAATGTCTTTTTTTCGGTCTTATATACTATGTTACTATGTTACTACTGGAACACCAGATTCAGGGTATTGCTATTTTGGCAATTGAATTTTACCCCAGAACAAAATATATGTTTTGGCGGACACTATTATACTTTTCAAGCCACTACTGGAACACAAGATTCAGGGTATTGCTATTTTGGCAATTGAATTTCACCCCAGAACACAATATACCCTTGTACGGACAGATTAACACTTGGCCTGCAACAGCTGGGACACCATATTTAGGTTATTGCTATTTTGGCAATTGAATTTCCCCCCAGAACAAAATATAAGTTTTGGCGGACACTATTATACTTTGCAAGCCACTACTGGAACACCAGATTCAGGGTATTGCTATATTGGCAAGTGAATTTCATCCCAGAACAAAATATACCCTTTTACGGACAGATTAACATTTGGCCTGCAACAGCTGGAACACCAGATTCAGGGTATTGCTATTTTGGCAATTAAATTTCACCCCAGAACAAAATATATGTTTTGGCGAACACTATTATACTTTGCAAGCCACTACTGGAACACCAGATTCAGGGTATTGCTACTTTGGCAATTGAATTTCTCCCCAGAACAAAATATAATTTTTGGCGGACACTATTATACTTTGCAGGCCACTACTGGAACACCAGATTCAGTGTATTGCTATTTTGGCAATTGAATTTAACCCCAGAACAAAATATACCCTTTTACGGACAGATTAACACTTGGCCTGCAACAGTGGGACACCAGATTCAGGGTATTGCTATTTTGGCAATTGAATTTCACCCCAGAACAAAATATAAGTTTTGGGGGACGCTATTATACTTTGCAAGCCACTACTGGAACACCAGATTCAGGGTATTGCTATATTGGCAAGTTAATTTCACCCTAGAACAAAATATACACTTTTACGGACAGATTAACACTTGGCCTGCAACTGCTGGAACACCAGATTCAGGGTATTGCTATTTTGGCAATTGAATTTAACCCCTTAATAAAATATAGAAATTGCTATCCTGAGTTTCTAGGGGTGACAATTAGCACAGCCAAGCCCTGATGTAGGATATAGCAAAAAAAAATAAAAATAGTATTTATGGATTGATGGATTGATGGACTTGGTGGTAGCTTGTTCTGGTGCACCACAAGTCATAAAATGTCTGCCGATCACCCCAGAAAAAAAGTGACAGAAAAATACTCTGTGCAGCCTAAAAACCAGTGAGCAATTAACTAGCAGAAGTTGAATCATTCACAGCTGTAGATCGATCACTTCTTTAGGTGCTAATTCTGACTTTTCCCTGCCTAATCTCGCCCTCACAGAAGCTGCGTCCTCTCCCTACACTAATCAGAGCAGTGTGACGTGCGGCTCTACGTGACTCCAGCTTAAATAGAGGCTAGGTCACATGCTGCACTTGGCCAATCACAGCCATGACATAAGTAGGCATGGCTGTGATGGGCTCTTAGGGCAAGAAGTAAAACGCTAGCTGATTGGCTGCTGTGCAGCCCTTCAGAAAGCGGGAAGAAATCGCCGAACAATGAATCCGGACCCGAACTTTTTTGAAAGTGTTCGGGTTCGGGTCCGTGTCCCGAACACCCCAAAATTTGAGACAAACCCGAACTATGCTCGAACTGTTCGCTCAACACTAGTAATATACCCTTTAACCGAAAGAAATACACTTAGAGATGCAAAACAGTATGTGCAAATGTAGAGGATTATGCTGTATTTAACACTTACTGTAATATACCCTTTACACCCTGAGTGTAATATACCCTTTTACGGACAGAAATACACTATGAGATGCACAATAGTGAGTGCAAATTTAAAAGATTATAATTTCATCAATTGTAATTTAACACTTTGTGTAATATACCTTTTTATGCAAAGAAATACACTTGGAGATGCACGCTGCGTGTAATATACGGACAGATTTACACTTGGCCTGCAACAGCTGGAACACCAGATTTTGGGTATTGCTATTTTGGCAATTGAATTTCACCCCAGAACAAAATATATGCTTTGACGGATACTATTAAACTACTTGTCCAGCCACAGCTACAACACCAGATCTACTGTATTTCTATTTTTGCAACTGAATTTCACCCCAGAAAAAAAATATACCCTTTGATGGACACTATGAAACTTGTCCAGTCACAGCTAAAACACCAGATTTACGGTATTTCTATTTTTGCACCTAAATTTCACCCCAGAAAATAATATATCCTTTGACAGAGACTATGAAACTTGACCAGTCACAGCTCGAACAACAGATTTACGGTATTGCTATTTTGGTTATCGAATTTCAAACCAGAACAAAAGCTATATTTTTACGGACACTATAAAACTTGTCCAGCCACAGCTGAAACCACTGATTTAGGGCATTGCTATTTTGGCAATTGAATTTCACCCCAGAACAAAAGCTATCCATTGACTGACACTATAAAACTTGTCCTGTCACAGCAGAAACCACTGATTTAGGGTATTGCTATTTTAGAAATTGAATTTCACCACAGAAAAAAAAAAATATTCTTTGCCAGACAGTATTACACTTGGCTAACCACAGCTGGAACACCTGATTTAGGGGATTGCTATTTTCTGAAGTGAATTTCACCTCTCTATAAAATCTAGAAAATTCTATCCTGAGTTTTTAGGGGTGACAATAAGCACAGCCAAGCCCCTGATGTAGGATATAGCAAAAAAAAAAAAAAAAAACTGCTATTGATGGATTAATGGACTTGGTGGCAGCTTGTGCACCACAAGACACAAAATGGCCGCCGATCACCCCGGAAAAAAGGGACAGAAAAACGCTCTGAGCAGCCTAAAAACAGTGAGCAATTAACTAGCAGTAGTTGAATAAATCACAGCTGTAGATCGATCACATTATTAGGTGTTTTTGCTGAGTTAATCCCTGCCTAATCTCGCACTAACAGCAGCTGCATCCTATCCCTACACTAATCAGAGCAGAGTGACGTGAGGCGCGACGTGACTCTAGCTTAAATAGAGGCTGGGTCACATGCTGCACTTGGCAAATCACAGCCATGCCAATAGTAGGCATGGCTGTGATGGCCTCTTGGGGCAAGTAGTATGACGCTTGTTGATTGGCTGCTTTGCAGGCTTTCAAAATACGCCATAGAAATCGCCGAACAATGAACCCGAACCCGAACTTTATAGAGCTCGGGTTTGCTCATTCCCACTTCAAAATGCTGTAATTCGGTCTGGTGGAGACGGACAGTTTTAAAAACCTTATGGCGGTGTCTGTCCCACAGTACCTGGTTCTCAGCCGCCACTACTTTTCCAGGTGAGCCATCTCTTCCCTGCACAACCAAGTGGCGGACAAAATCAGGTGTGCACTGCACAACGCCATCTGTGGCAAGGTCCCCATAACAACTGATACATGGACCAGTAAGCACGGGGAGGGACGTTATATCTCCCTAACAGCACACTGAGTAAATGGAGTGCCGGCTTGGCCTGATGCGGATAGCAGTTTGGGGCATGTCCTTCCGCCACCGAGGATTGCAGGGCATTTCTCTTTGCCTCCTGTTGCCTTTTCCTCCTACTCTGCTTCCTCCTCTACCACCTCCTTATCTGCTCAGCGTAACACCTTCACCACCAACTTCAGCACAGCCAGGGGGAAACGACAGCAGGCTGTTTTGAAACTCATCTGTTTGGGGGAAAACCCCATACAGCGCAGGAGCTTTGGACAGGCATGGAACAACAGACCGATGAGTGGTTGGTGCCACTGAGCCTCAAGCCCGTCCTGGTAGTGTGCGATAATGGGCGAAATCTCGTAGCAGCTCTGGGCCTAGCCGGTTTGATGCACATCCCTTGCCTGGAGCATTAATCTGGTGGTGCAGAAAATCCTGAAAAACTACCCCGATATGTCAGAGCTGCTGCAAAAACTGCGGGCCGCCTGTGCGCACTTTCGGCATATTCACCCTGCTGCTGCTCGCCTGTCTGCGCTGCAGCGTAACTTCAGCCTAACCGCTCACTGCCTCATATAAGACGTGGCCACAAGGTGAAACTCCACCTTGCACATGCTGAAGAGACTGTGAGAGCAGCAGCAGGCGATAGTGGGGTTTCAGCTGCAGCACGCAAAGATGAGTCGCTCTGCGGAACTGCACCACTTCACCACCAATGAGTGGGCCTCCATAAGAGACCTGTGTGCCATGTTGCACTGTTTTGAGTACTCCACCAACATGGCCAGTGCCGATAACGCCGTTCTCAGCTTTACTATCCCACTTCTATGTCTCCTTGAAAAAACGCTTCGGGCGATGATGAAAGAGGATATGGCACAGGAGGAAGAGAAGGAGAAAGAGGGATCATTTCCACAGTTAGCAGGCCAGTCATTCACAAGTAGTTCAGAGGGTGGGTTCCTGCACCAACATAGGCCAGGTACACAATTGTCCAGCCAGGGCACAGTTCTGGAGGATGATGATGAGGAGGAACCGTGTTCACAGCAGGGTGATACCCAAAGCATCTCTTGGCAATCACTGCAGCGTGGCTAGGGGGATACGGACGACACAAGCAATACACCTCCCACAGAGGAAAGCTTGTCGTTGCCTCTAGGCAGCCTGGCACACATGAGCGACTAAGTGCTGCAGTGCCTTTGCAACAACCACCGAGTTGCCCACATTCTAACCAGTGCAAATTACTGAGTGGCCACCCCGTTGGATCCCTGTTACAAGGACAACGTGCCATCCTTTTTTTTTTTTTTTTTTTTTTTTTAAATAATTTTATTATTTTGAAAAAATACATTACAAAATTTCATGCGATTGCTTCTTATTTAAATACATGATTATAACAATTCATAATATATAGCCTCTACAATTTTCCCTCCCTTCCAGATCCTTCCCTTTCCCACCCACCCTCCCCCCCCCCATCTTGGTCGGATCAGTGGAAAAAAAGAAAAGAAATAGGTTTTCAAACATTCAACAATATTAATTATTAATATTAAATATTAAACCGTCTTATACATTCCTCATATTTCAATATGCATATCAATAGATTCTCCCAGCTCTTAAAGGAGGGTGGAGTGTTTGATCCCCATTCTCGTGCCAATACTACTCGTGCGGCTACGAGACCTCTATTCCAGGTCTCCTTTATCGGTTTCTTATTATAGATCATGGGAGGGAGTATTCCAAGCAATGCCAAACCACCGTCCAATGGGACAGATAGCGAGGTCTGTGTATTCAATTCCTGGAACACTCTCCCCCAAAACCTTTGCATTTCTCTACATTGCCAGATGACATGAAAAAAGTCTGCCTGTTCTTGATAGCACTTCCAACATCTGGAGTCATAGTTCTTATAACATTTTCCCAGAACCTTAGGCGAGTAATACACCCTATGTAGGATGTTGAAGAAGATCATTCTGAAATCGCTGGAGATCGATACCTTCCCTATATTTCTATATATCCTATGCCAATCTAGTGTGACTAATCCTAAATCCTTTTCCCATAATTTCTCACTTTTAAATTTACTTTTTTTCCCTACTTCCCTCCTAAATAATTTATATAGTTGAGAGATTTTAACCTTAATCTTTTCATTTGTGTAGCAAAAATCAAGAAAAGTGTTTCTATTAGTGTCAAAATATTGTTTATTCTTCGTGTATCTAATTGCGTGTTTTAATTGAAACAGGAGAAAGCGGTTCTGAAATTTCCGATTATCAAATCTAGACATAACATCTAGGTTCACCTCTCCCTCTCTATTTATCTGTGAAACAAATTTTAACCCCAAATTTACCCAAAATTGATACTCCTTAAACCCCACCAATTCACTAAGGTTGTTATTACTCCATAGAGGGGCGTAACACCAGGTTTTTTCGATCTCCATTAATTCCTTGATCTTCCTCCACATCCGGTGAAACATATTCAAAATAGGACAACGTGCCATCCTTAATTCCCTCACTGTAGCTTGATCGGAAGAGGTGTGACTAGAAGCGCAAGCTGGTAGATGCACTGCTGATGGCATTCCCTCCTGACTCAGTGGAAGCACAAGGTGAAGGCAGAGGAGAAGGAAGAAGTCGCCAATGCGGCCAGGGCTCCGCCAGCACCTCAGAAGGCAGGGTTAGCATGGCTGAAATGTGAAAAAGCTTTGTCACCACGCCACAACAACCAGCACCACCATCTGATATGGAACATTGTAGCAGGAGGCAGCATTTCAGTAATATGGTGGAACAGTATGTGTGCACACCCCTACACGTACTGACTAATGGGTCTGGACCATTTAACTTCTGGGTCTCCAAATTGGGTACATGGCCTGACTTTGCCCTTTACGCCTTGGATGTGCTGGCCTGCCCTGCAGCCAGTGTATTGTCTGAATGTGTGCTTAGCATAGCAGGGGGTGTTATCACAGACGAACTCAGCCGCCTGTCCACAGCCAATGTGGACAAGCTCACGTTCATTAAAATGAACCAGGCATCGATCTCACATGTCTTGTCCGTACCTTGTGCAGAATAGACATGTATACTGGCCTCACCCAGCCTTTGTTATACTCCAGCACACTTGCTCTTTGTTTCCTTTTAATATTTGTGTCTACCCAGATTTATAAAAAAATAAAAATTAAAAAAATAAAACAGGACTACCTCCTCCACCACCACTTCCACCTACACCACCATGTTCACTGCCTCCTCAACCTTCTACTCCATATGCAGCAATCCATATCTCAAGCAGCACTCCGGATCACTCGGTCACACCTGATGCAACAGCCCGCCTTTCGTCCTAGACTCGTTCGGACTCAAATCAAGCAATAAATTCAAATTGCAGGCAGCATCCTTTGTGTATTTCCTTTATTCAGGATCGCAATCCCAGAAACTTGTGCAAGTACAAAAACAGCTACGTTTCGGCTATCTGCTAGCCTTTGTCAAGCTTAATGTGACTATGAAATAGTGGCTATAAGTATCAAAGACCCCACCCCTTCAAACTACACATAACCAATGCCGTGATACCTCACATTAGCCCCTATTTGCATAGTATATACAGACATATGTGCAATCGAGTGTAACCTAGAACACATACCGCTCGTCTCCGGTGGTATCCATGTGCAGCTTCACTCGGCATCCAGCGCGTCTACCTGTCCCCACTGCGCATGTCAGCTAGAGTTCAGAGGCCGCTTCACCACTCACGTGATCGCTGACGCACTCGTCAATGCGATCATGTGATAGCCGGCTCTTCCGCCCTCAATGTTACTGCGCTCCGGATGTCGAATTCGCTGTCATGGAAACCACCACAACAAAACAAAATACATCGGTTAGTGTACAGAGATACATTTGCAATATATGTTCCAATAAAATCAACAGTGGGACCATTAAAGGACCATATGTGGACGTAACACCAGTGAACCAATATATAGAAAATTTAGTCATACGTGGCAGTGATATGTCTATAATAAAACCACTTTAAAAACATAATCATGAGGAAACAGATAATAACATTCTCATATACTTAGACATTATTAACATTGAATTCTATGTTCATCCCATAAGGTTGGAGCGCTCTCAACTCAAAAATCCATCTGAGTTCTTTCTTACGCAATATACGATTTTTATCCCCTCCACGTCTCAGTTGTCCCACAGAATCGATAATGCGGAACCTCAATTGGTTCACTGAGTGAGCAAAATCTACAAAGTGCTTAGCCACCGGTTTGTCTACCAGTCCTCTCCTAATGTTACTTTTGTGGGAGTTAATCCGTTCGCGCGCCTCCATGGTGGTCTCACCTACATAAATGAGACCACAGGGACATGTGATCATATAAACAATATCACGGGACCGACAGGTGAAGAAATCCCTTATTTTATATCGTTTACCACTGTAGGGATGGGCGAAGGTATCACCCTTTACCATGTTACCACAATTGCAGCATCCGAGGCATGGGTAACAACCCAATTTCCTCGGGGCCAGATATCTCTGTCCATCCCCACAGGGGTCCATCACATCAGTCCTCACCAGTCTGTCCCGTAAAATCCTACCCCTTTTGTATGCCATCATAGGTACCTCTCCAAATTCTTTAATTGTCGGTAAGCCCCTCTGCAGAATATGCCATTCTTTACGTATGATTCTCGCTATCATGTCACTTTGGGCACCAAAGGTAGAGACAAACGGGATCCGATGACTGTCATTCTCTCTTTTATTATTGCGTAAAGTCTCTGTCCAATTGACCGTTCGTACCTTTTGTGTCAATCGTCCAATTAACTTGCGAGGGTAACCCCTTTCCAGGAATTTGCCTCCCATCTCGGCTGTCCTTTGGTCAAACCGTACCTCATCAGATACCACCCGCCTCACTCTTAGCATCTGACTCCACGGTAGTGATTGAATCATCCGATGCGGATGACTACTATAAAACCCCAACAAATTGTTTCGATCAGTCGGCTTATGATAAATATCTGTCGTCACCACCCCATCCTTAAACTGTACCAACACATCTAGGAATTGTAATTCGCATGTCGACATCGTAATTGTAAATTCCAAACCTGGGACTAATGTGTTAAGTTCTTGATGGAACATCTCCAATTGATCACGTGTTCCATCCCACACTACAAAAATGTCGTCGATGTAGCGCCACCAGCACCGTGCACCCCCAAAGTGGACAGATCAATAAATAAACTTGTCCTCCACATATGCCATGAACATATTGGCATATGTCGGGGCCACGTTCGAACCCATGGCCATGCCACGCTGTTGTTGGTAAAAGACATCGCCAAAGCGAAAATAATTTCGCTTCAGTAGTGTCTCCAGCAGGCGAAGGACAAATCTACAACCACTCGGGGGGAGCCTGGCGCCGGCCAGGGCCACATCAACGACATTCAGTCCGAACGTGTGTTCTATGGCTGTGTATAGTGAGACAACATCGAAGCTGACCAGGAGAGGACAGCCAGGCCAAATCATCCCGGGCCTCACCGATGATCATCTCAAGACTACGCATAATCTCCCACTTGGGGTCATTCCGTAGTACCATGTACACATCTCGGTCACCTAACATGGTACTACGGAATGACCCCAAGTGGGAGATTATGCGTAGTCTTGAGATGATCATCGGTGAGGCCCGGGATGATGGCATTATTGAAGATGACATAGGGGAATTTCTATTGATACAGCACCCGGTCACTCCTCTGTTCTATGTGCTTCCTAAGATTCATAAGAGTCTGACTGACCCCCCTGGTCGCCCGATTGTTTCGAGGAGGGGGTCAGTATTCAGCAATATTGCCATTTTTCTGGATAAAATCCTACGGGTCCACGCCACCAGCGCCCCGTCCTATATCAGGGACACGAGCCATTTTCTCTTGAAACTTGGTGAACTGACTTGGTCTGGCTGTCCTCTCCTGGTCAGCTTCGATGTTGTCTCACTATACACAGCCATAGAACACACGTTCGGACTGAATGTCGTTGATGTGGCCCTGGCCGGCGCCGGACTCCCCCCGAGTGGTTGTAGATTTGTCCTTCGCCTGCTGGAGACACTACTGAAGCGAAATTATTTTCGCTTTGGCGATGTCTTTTACCAACAACAGCGTGGCGTGGCCATGGGGTCGAACGTGGCCCCGACATATGCCAATATGTTCATGGCATATGTGGAGGACAAGTTTATTTATAAATCTGTCCATTTTGGGGGTGCACGGTGCTGGTGGCGCTACATCGACGACATTTTTGTAGTGTGGGATGGAACACGTGATCAATTGGAGATGTTCCATCAAGAACTTAACACATTAGTCCCAGGTTTGGAATTTACAATTACGATGTCGACATGCGAATTACAATTCCTAGATGTGTTGGTACAGTTTAAGGATGGGGTGGTGACGACAGATATTTATCATAAGCCGACTGATCGAAACAATTTGTTGGGGTTTTATAGTAGTCATCCGCATCGGATGATTCAATCACTACCGTGGAGTCAGATGCTAAGAGTGAGGCGGGTGGTATCTGATGAGGTACGGTTTGACCAAAGGACAGCCGAGATGGGAGGCAAATTCCTGGAAAGGGGTTACCCTCGCAAGTTAATTGGACGATTGACACAAAAGGTACGAACGGTCAATCGGACAGAGACTTTACGCAATAATAAAAGAGAGAATGACTGTCATCGGATCCCGTTTGTCTCTACCTTTGGTGCCCAAAGTGACGTGATAGCGAGAATCATACGTAAAAAATGGCATATTCTGCAGAGGGGCTTACCGACAATTAAAGAATTTGGAGAGGTACCTATGATGGCATACAAAAGGGGTAGGATTTTACTGGACAGACTGGTGAGGACTGATGTGATGGACCCCTGTGGGGATGGACAGAGATATCTGGCCCCGAGGAAATTGGGTTGTTACCCATGCCTCGGATGCTGTAATTGTGGTAACATGGTAAAGGGTGATACCTTCGCCCATCCCTACAGTGGTAAACAATATAAAATCAGGGATTTCTTCACCTGTTAGTCCCGTGATATTGTTTATATGATCACATGTCCCTGTGGTCTCATTTATGTAGGTGAGACCACCATGGAGGCGCGCGAACGGATTAACTCCCACAAAAGTAACATTAGGAGAGGACTGGTAGACAAACCGGTGGCTAAGCACTTTGTAGATTTTGCTCACTCAGTGAACCAATTGAGGTTCCGCATTATCGATTCTGTGGGACAACTGAGACGTGGAGGGGATAAAAATCGTATATTGCGTAAGAAAGAACTCAGATGGATTTTTGAGTTGAGAGCGCTCCAACCTTATGGGATGAACATAGAATTCAATGTTAATAATGTCTAAGTATATGAGAATGTTATTATCTGTTTCCTCATGATTATGTTTTTAAAGTGGTTTTATTATAGACATATCACTGCCACGTATGACTAAATTTTCTATATATTGGTTCACTGGTGTTACGTCCACATATGGTCCTTTAATGGTCCCACTGTTGATTTTATTGGAACATATATTGCAAATGTATCTCTGTACACTAACCGATGTATTTTGTTTTGTTGTGGTGGTTTCCATGACAGCGAACCCGACATCCGGAGCGCAGTAACATTGAGGGCGGAAGAGCCGGCTATCACGTGATCGCATTGACGAGTGCGTCAGCGATCACGTGAGTGGTGAAGCGGCCTCTGAACTCTAGCTGACATGCACAGTGGGGACAGGTAGACGCGCTGGATGCTGAGTGAAGCTGCACATGGATACCACCGGAGACGAGCGGTATGTGTTCTAGGTTACACTCGATTGCACATATGTCTGTATATACTATGCAAATAGGGGCTAATGTGAGGTATCACGGCATTGGTTATGTGTAGTTTGAAGGGGTGGGGTCTTTGATACTTATAGCCACTATTTCATAGTCACATTAAGCTTGACAAAGGCTAGCTGATAGCCGAAACGTAGCTGTTTTTGTACTTGCACAAGTTTCTGGGATTGCGATCCTGAATAAAGGAAATACACAGAGGATGCTGCCTTCGATTTGAATTTATTGTTCTACTCCATATGGACATCCTCCTAGTTCAAGATTATTATTTTTAATTATTATGTATTTTTTGTTATTTTAAGCCATTTCCCTATGCATATTTGTTTGCAGGGCAATTGTCCTGTTCTTACCCCTATTTTGCTTCCTTTTGCAGCCCTCTAGCCCTTCCCATTACTTTTTTAGAGCCATTTTAGTGTCCCAAAGTTCGGGTTCCCATTGACTTCAATGAGGTTCGGATTCAGGGTCAAGTTCAGGTCCCGAAACCGGCAAACCCGAACTTCCAGGTGTCTGCTCAACCCTAGTTAATATACAATTTAAAGTCCAAAATATTCCTACCTCTAACTGGGTCCTGCACCAGTTGGCAATAACAAATGACAAAACAGGTGCACACTGCGGTCCTACTAAGCCCTCAAACTGATGTTAAAATTGAGAGATTAGTCAACATGTCCTGCAGTGGAGGACATGTCTTAAGCCTGAGCACCACGCCAAGGTTTCTCAAGTAGCTCGGGACCTAACACTCACCTACCTGTGCCATATGGGCAATACCAGTGGCCAGTGGGCAAAATTACAGGAATGTAATAGACCGACTCGCAGCAGACTCCTCAGTTACCTCCAGCATGTAACCATGCCTGCAATGGGAGGAGGGAGAAGGCTGTGAGCCCCACCCAAGGCTGGCTGATATGGCCCAGGCCTCACAGATGCACCTAAATATAGCCTGTGGATGGAAAACAGGCTACATTTACATGGGAGTTTATACACCTCCAAACAATTATATATACACAAACCAACTGAAAGGTGGCATGAAACAGGATGTGCTCAACCCAAAAATGCAGTTCTGCATATATATACAGGGGAGCATTTTTGCTGGGGATCGCCATTAGCAGCGGGCCACAAGTGCAGGATCTGCTCCCCTGTATATATATGCACAACTGCATTTTTGGGTTGAGCACATCCTGCTTCATGCCTCCTTTCAGTTGGTTCCAGCACCAGTTGGGAAAGATAATTTCTTTGATTATTTCCCAAAACTTTGGAAATTAATCCTGCACACGTTTCACGGAATGAAGGCTGCAATTTTACAGATCAGAAAACAGAGAAGAAAGAGCTCATAACCTTGGCGGGCTTCCCCCTCCGTCTAAGACAGCCATGAGGGACAATAGATGTAAGTCACTGATGACTCAGTGGATGAGTCATAGCCACTATATAACATCCCAACTAGCAAATATTGCTTTCTGGGTATACACATAGGAGATTAGATAGAGCATCAGATATTTAGAGCTTGATTTAGCTGGAAACACATCAAAACTTTTCTGTTTTATCTACATACAGTTTTAGAGGATTTCAATAAAGAGATTGCATTTTTTGGGAAGATGTGGTGCAGGATTTTGTTCAAGTTTTTGCTTTATGTGATGTGTGTGATATCATGCAGCTGAATGTTTTATGATTGTTGAAGAGAATAGATAGTTAGATTTACAATAAACTGAAAAAGAGGTAGATTTATAAGAGAGATCGGAGTCAAACTTAGTCAGTTAAGGTGGATTTACATGGTGTGACTAGAAGCTGATTCTCCGAAAGGCAGCTTTCCTTCCCGACTGTCGGTGCTCATTAAGTGGAGGTGAAGTGCTGCATTTACATTCAGCAATCACCTCCACAGTATGAGGAGCAATTACTTGTCCTCATACAGCTGCATTGTTTCTGGGCAGCTGATTGATATTTAGACAGTATGATCAGCTGCCCAGAAACGATCATTTACATGCAAGCACTAATGACAGTTTCACCTAATGAACGAGTGTTTCGCTCATTCATTGGGTGATCAGCTGTACCTTTAGATGGGCAGATTGTTAAGAATTTGTTCCTGTTAACCTAAATATCACCCCATCTAAATCCCCTTTAAGTGTCAGTGTGTAAGTTAGGCAGCCACAGACAGCTATTTCTGTAAGTGCTGCTGCAGCTATACAATTTCTTACATTAGTCTGTGAATCACCAATCTTCATCACATCATTCACAAGTCTTCTTTGTTCCTAAAAGACCTCAGAGTGTCAAACACAACCTTTCAGGACAACCACCACACTTTACATTTGGAACAAATTTATTCAGACCAAATTAAATCTGATGGTCAATTTCAACTAAAGTTATGCAAATTTTGAGAGGTTTGCTCACTCTACTGCAAATAACAGAAAATATGGCTCAAAAGTGGAACTGCCAAAGATGCATACAAATACTGAAAGGGTTATAAATACCTGGGTGGATGAAATCCCTTAAACATACTTTTTTATCGGAATTAGGCTACATGCACACGAACGTATCTTGTTTCCATATCAGTTCTATTTTTTTCTACTGATAGGATGCGGACCCAATCATTTCAATGTGTCCCCAAAAAATGCTGAGAGCACACCATGTACTATCCGCATCCGTATGTCTGTTCCGTAGCCCCGCAAAAAAATAGAGCATCTCCTATTCTTGTCCGTTTTGAGGACAAGGATAGGCATTATTAAAAACGATCTGCATAAAGAAAGGATCCGCAAAAAAAAAGACGAATGCCATACGGATGTCATCCTTTTTATTTTGCGGATCTGCAATTTACGGACCGCAAAACACATAAGGTCGTGTGCATATAGCTTTATACTGTATATAAGGTGTGTGAGGAGCTCAAAATTGTCTTCCATTGCATCATGCACTATTTAACCCCTTCAGGACCCTGCCTTTTTTCACCTTAATGACCAGGCCGTTTTTGGAAATTTGACATATGTTACTTTAAGTGGTAAAAATTTTGGAACACTTTTACTTATCCGAGCCATTCTGAGATTTTTTTTTCTCTTGACACATTGTACTTCATGATAGTGTTAAATTTTAGTCAATACTTTTTCATTTTTATAAAAAAAAAGTAACAAACTTACAAAAAAAAATGCAACTTTCCAAATTTCTATTTTTCTGCTTTTAAAATAGATAGTGATACCTCATATAATAGTTATTCCTTTACATTTCCCATATATCTAATATATGTTTGGATCATTTAGTGAATGCCATTGTATTTTTTGGGGACATTAGAAGGCTTAGAAGTTTAGAAGCAAATCGTAAAATTTTTCAGAAAATTTCCAAAACCCACTTTTTAAGGACCATTTCAGGTCTAAAGTCACTTTGTGGGGCTTATGTAATTATTATTATATATTATAATAGAAACCACCCATAATGACCCCATTTTAGAAAATACACCCCTCAAGGTATTTAAAACTGATTTTACAAACTTTGTTAACTCTTTAGGTGTTCCACAAGAATAAAAGGAAAATGTAAATGACATTTCCGAATTTCACTTTTTTTGGCAGATTTTCCAAGTTAATCAATTTTTTCCAGTAATAAATCAAGGGTTAAGAGCCAAACAAAACTCAATACTTATTATCCTGATTCTCTAGTTTATAGTAACACCCCATATGTGCTCGTAAACTGCTGTACGAGCACACCGCAGGGCACAGAAGGAAAGGGACGCCATATGGTTTTTGGAGCGCAGATTTCACTGGGATAATTTTAAGTTACCATGTCACATTTGAAGACACCCTGTTGCACCCCTAGAGTATAAACTCAAAAACGTGACCCCATTTTGGAAACTACGGGATAAGGTGGCAATTTTGTAGGTACTATTTTAGGGTACATATGATTTGTGTTGCTATATTACTCTTTTTGTGAGGCAAGGTAACAAAAATAGCTGTTTTGGCACTGCTTTTTTATTTACAAAGTTCATCTTACAGGTTAGATCATATGCTATTTTTATATAGCAGGTTGTTACGGATGCAACAATATCAAATATAACTACTTTTCTTGGTTGGTTGTTTCAGTTTTACATAATTAAGCATTTCATAATATTTTTTAATATTAATCAAACAATATTTTCCATACAAATACATATACAAATCATTATTACTTTATAACTATTTAACCCAACCTACTAATTACCCTCCCAGCCCACCCTCCCTCTGTGGTGCATTTCCTGATCCATTTTTCCTCAATATTTTGCATTTTTTTATCTTGTTAACCAAATTCAGCCATATAGTCACATTTGGGATATCCCGTGAAAACCAAACCCGTGTAATCAAATCTTGCCAAGAAGATTACCTTTATCAAAATAATCTTTTTGTATTTATAGCAGTTTACCCTAGAAAGATCACCCAATATTCAGCACTCCGCCATAAAATTAATCATAACTTTCAATTTTTGGGTAATACAGTCATCGATTGCAGCCCAGTAGTCTTTTAGTTCTGTACAAAGCCAAAACATATGGATAAAGTCTGCTCCTGGTTAGAGTCGAGCGAACCTGAACTGTATAGAGTCGAGCGATACCTGAACTGTACATTTTCAAAAAAGTTTGGGTTCGGGTCCGTTGTTCAGCGATTTATTCCTGCTCTCTGAAGGGCTGCAAAGCAGCCAATCAGAAAGCGTTTTACTTTTTGCCCTAAGAAGCCATCACAGCCATGCCTACTAATGGCATGGCTGTGATTGGCTGAGTGCAGCATGTGACCCAGCCTCTTTATAAGCTGGAGTCACGTAGTGCCGCACATCAGTCTGCTGAATTGAGATTAGAGCAAGGTTGCTGCTGGTGCGATCAGGGACAGAATAGGGCAGAAATCTGAAGAACCTGTGCAACTTTAATCCACAAGATACAACACATAGAGAGGAAGGGAGCCTCAGCAATCCAACATTTCTGTACCCAGCCACTGCCAGGGAGAATTTTTTTGTAATCCATCTGTTACTGACGTGGGGGTCGGCGGCCATTTTAGGCACTGCAGTGTACTGCATGTCTGCCAGCCTGCCAGGGACATCAGCCTAATCCTATTTTGTAGCTCATTGAAGGAAAAAAAAAATTGAATGTTTAAGGGGTGACATAGTCCATTTGTCTAGCTTGGGATCTGTGGTGCCACAGAGCACTTGTGAATACAATGCACTAAACCGTATATTCCATTTCAGCTAGTGCATCAGTGTATTTTAGCTAAAAAAAAGTGGTCATCCTGATCCACCAAGCCTATTTTACACCGCCAAAATATATATTTGACATTTCTGCAGTGAAATAGAGAATCCGTGTAATTTTGGGTGAAAAAAAAGTATTCCTTGTCCACAAAACAGTTCTGCATACACCGTCCAACAAAATATTTATATTTCTGCATGGAAATAGTGCTTCTTTGCTTTTTATAGAAAAAAAAATGTTATTTAAGGTCCACCAAACAGTCTGAAATACACATTACAACCACCTTTTTTACATTGCTGTTGTGAAATACAGCATAAATGTATTTTTTTGACAAAAGGGTGGTAATCCTGATCCACAGGGCATCTTAAAATACACATCTTAAATACCGATTTCACATTACAGCTGAGAAATAGTGTATTATTCTTTTTTCAGTGAAAAAAGCAATATTCTCGCTTCACAAAGCAGTTTTACATAAACGGTATGAATATATTTAAATTTACATCAGCAAAAAACTGCATTTTGGGGTTTTATTGAAAAAAGCTGTGTTTTAGGCCGAAAAAACAGTTGTGCATCTATTGTTTAAATAATTATTTCCAATTTATAACAGTCTAATGCTGCATTTGTAAATTTTGGTGACCAAATCTGTGTTCTGGGTCCCCAAATCTGGTGTCCATACATAATATAAATATCTACTTTTAATGTACAGCAGTTAAAAACTGCATTTTGGGGTTTTATTGAAAAAAGCCGTGTTTTAGGCCGAAAAAACAGTTGTGCATCCGGAGAATGAATAATTAATTTCAATTTACAGCAGTGAAATACTTATTTTCTGTATTTTATTACAAAATTACTTGTTCTTGTTCCACAAACCACTTGTGCACTTGGGCACAAAAAACATTATTCTGGGTCCAAAGAGCATTTTTATGACACGGGCACTGCCTAAGCGAACGTAATTGTCAACTAGTGCCAGGTAAATTGACAACGCAAAAAATGAAGAGAACATCAAATAAGTGACGTGGGCATGGTCGTGTTGGTGGAGCTCCTGTTGCTGGGGGAGGACGCGGCCATTCAGCGCCATCTACCGCTCCAATTCAAACACCTTCCTTTGGTGCGAGTAGGCGACAGAATCTGCAGCGTTATCTGATAAGCCCAAATGCCGCTCTATGGATGGTGAAGCCAGAACATGTACAGGCGATAGTAGATTGGGTGGCTGACAGTGCCTCCAGTTCCTTCAAATCAGCCAAGCAGTCAGAGCCCCAAATCATACGGGAAAGTCTCATGCTTTTTAATGACTCTGTTGACAGGGTTTCCCGGCCCATCCACCTAACCCTGCCCCAGTAGAGGAAGACCTTGAATGAACTGATGCTCAACCACTTTTGTTGCAGGATGAGGACATGGAAATACCGCCACAAAACGTCTCTGATGATAATGAAACACAGGTGACAACTGCTGTGACTTTCTGCAATGTACAGACCGACGAGGAGGGCAGGGGTCATGAATGGGTGGAAGATAATGTGGAGGATGATAAAGTTCTAGACCCAGACTGGACTGAAGGTCGTGCTAGTGAGGCGTGCAGTTCTGAGAAAGAGGCGGTGGTTGCACAGAGGCAACAGCACAGCAAAACAGGGAGCAGGGTGCAAAAGTGCAGCGGCCGTTCCAGAGACAGTACGCCTGCTAATGTCCACCGCACCCAGGCACCGAGCACATAAAGGCCTGCTCCAAAGAGTTCATTGGTGTGGCAGTTCTTCACACAATGTCCTGATGACAAGACACAAGTGGTTTGCATGTTGTGCCATCAGAGCCTGAAGCGAGGCATAAACGTTCTTAACCTGAGCACAACCTGCATGACCAGGCATCTACATGCAAAGCATGAACTGCAGTGGAGTAAACACCTTAAAAACAAGGAACTCTCTCTTGCTCCTCCTGCTCCCTCTTCTGCTGCTGGCTCGGCCTCGCCCTCCACCTCTGGCGTCATCGCGGCACCTGGCGACCATCAAAGAGAGTATGTTCCACCACCACCACATACAACATCATCATCAAGCATCTTCACCTTGTCACACGGCAGCATTCAGCTGTCTCATCTCTTACAACATTGAAGAGAAGGAGGAAATACCCTTCTGCTGAAAGTGCGGTCCGTATGTGCACGCTTTCGGCGTTCTCACCCTGCTGCTGCTCGCCTGTCTGCGCTGCAGCGTAACTTCAGCCTTTCTGCTCACCGCCTCATATGCGACATGCCCACCAGGTGGAACTCTACCTTACATATACTGGAGAGACTGTGCGAGCAGCAGCGTGTGAGAGAGGAGTTTCAGATGCAGTATGAACAGGTTAGTCGCTCTGCGGATCAGCACCACTTCACCACCAGTGACTGAGCCTGCATGCGAGACCTGTGTACCTTGTTGCTGTCTTTGGAGTACTCAACCAACATGGCCTGGCCAGTGCTGATGACGCCATTGTTAATAGAGTGAAGAAAATCGCAGCACTCCAATGTCTTGTAAAGAAAAACTACTTCATTCGACCTCAGAGACGCAACGTTTTGATTCACTTGGAGTCTTTATCAATGCCGTTGTTAGCATTACAATACCCCTTCTATGTTTCCTTGAAAAAAATATTATGGCGATGATGGAAGAGGATGCGGCACAGAAGGAGGAGGAAGATAGGGCATTTCACAGAGTTTCAGGCAAGTCATACAGAAGTGGTTCAGAGGGTGGATTCCTGAACTAGCAGAGGCCAGGTACACATGTGGACAGCCAGGGCACACTTCTGGAGGACGAGGAGGAGGAGGAGGGGGTAGAGGATAGGAGGAGGAACCGGTTTCATTGCAGGGTAGCACGCAGCTTAGGGCCATCACCGGAGCGTGGCTGGGGAGATACGGAGGACACGGACGATAAACCACCTACAGACGACAGCTTATTGTTACCTCTGGCCATCCTGGCACACATGAGCGATTACATGCTGCACTGCCTGCGCAACGACAGCAGAGTTGCCCACATTGTAACTTGTGCTGACTACTGGGTTGCCACCCTACTGGATCCCTGGTACAAGGACAGCGTGCCCACCATAATTCCCACACTGGAACGTTATAGGAAGATGCGTGACTACACGCGCACGTTGGTAGACGCACTCTTGAGGGCATTCCCAACTGACACGGGGGGACAAGTGGAAGCACAAGGCTGAAGGCAGAGGTGGAGGAGGAAGAGTTCGCCTACGCAGCTGTGTCACGGCCAGCTCCTCAGACAGCAGGGTTAGCATGGCCAAGCTGTGGAAAAGTTTTGTCACTGCGCCACAGCAAACTGCACCCCCAGCTGATAGGGAACGTGTTAGCAGGAGGCAGCATTTCAACATAGTGGAACAGTACATATGCACACGCCTCCACGTACTGACTGATGGTTCTGCCCCATTCAACTTCTGGTTCTCCAAATTGTCCACATGGCCAGAGCTTTCCCTTTATGCCTTGGAGGTGCTGGCCTGCACTTCGGCCAGTGTATTGTCTGAACGTGTATTTAGCATGCCATGGGACGTCATTACAGACAAACACAGCAGCCTGTCCACAGCCAACGTGGACACGCTCACGTTCAATAAAATGAACCAGGCATGGATCCCGCAGGACTTGTCCCTCCCTTGTGCAGAATAGACATTTATAACTGCCTCGCCCTCAACCATACATTCTTGTACTCCAGGGCACTTCTTTATTGAATACTCTTTTTTTAATTGTACCATTATTTTGGGGGCAACCCCAAGTTTAATGAACCTCTCCTCTGTCTCGATGTCAGGGGCCTAAAATTAATCGCCTGCTGCTTTGGCGGGTGACATCAAGCTTGATTTTCTGCTATGGGACCTCTCTCCTCTGTCTGGCTGCTGGGGCCTAAATAACTGAAAGTCGCCATTTCCATTACTGGGTGACATGAAGCCTTATTTTCTGCTATGGGACCTCTCTCCTCTGTCTGGGTACCAGGGGCCTACATTTCAGATAATCAGCTGTTGCTTTGGTGGGAGACATTAACCTTTTTTACTGTCAAATGACCTCTATATTGTCTCATTGTCAAGGGCCTATATTTTGTTTCATCGCTTGCTGCATTGGTCGGAGACATTAAACTCTTTAGACTGTCAAATGACCGCCCCATTGTCTGGTTGTCAGAGGCCTATATTTTGTTTCATCGCTTGCTGCATTGGTGGGAGACATGGACTGTCAAATGACCGCCCCATTGTCTGGTTGTCAGGGTTCTATATTTTGTTTCATCGCTTGCTGCATTGGTGGGAAAAATTAAACTCTTTAAACTGTCAAACGACCTCTACATTGACTGGTTGTAAGGGGCCTATATTTTGTTTCATCGCTTGCTGCATTGGTGGGAGACAATAAACTCTTTAGACTATCAAATGACCTCTATATTGTCTGGTTGTCAGGGGCCTAAATTTTGTTTAATCGCTTGCTGCATTGGTGGGAGACGTTAAACTCTTTAGACTGTAAAATGACTGCCCCATTGTCTAGTTTTGAGGGGCCTATATTTTGTTTCATCGCTTGCTGCATTGGTGGGAGACATTAAACTCTTTAGACTGTTAAATGACCGCCCCATTGTCTGGTTGTCAGGGGCCTATATTTTGTTTAATCGCTTGCAGCATTAGTGGGAGACATTAAACTCTTTAGACTGTCAAATGACCTCTACATTGTCTGGTTCTCAGGGGCCTATATTTTGTTTAATCGCTTGCTGCATTGGTGGGAGACATTAAACTCTTTAGACTGTCAACTGACTGCCCCATTGTCTGGTTGTCAGGGGACTATATTTTGTTTCATCGCCTGCTGCATTGGTGGGAGACATTAACCTCTTTTTACTGTCAAATGACCGCCCCATTGTCTGGTTGTCAGGAGCCTATATATTTTTTAATCGCTTGCTGCATTGGTAGGAGACATTAACCTCTTTTTACTGTCAAATGACCTCTCCTCTGTCTGGGTGTCAGGGGCCTTCATAAATGATAATGGCCTGTTCCATTGCAGTTTGACCTGAGGCCTGTGTTGCTGTTACGGGACTGCTCTCCTCTTTGCGGGTGCCATGGTCCTGAATTAGTGAATGAAGCCTGTGGCACTACTGGGTGAAATCAGTACTGTTTTGGCATTATTGTAACTCTCCTCTTTGTGGATGACATGGGTCTGAATCTGTGAATGAGGCCTGCGACATTGCTGGGTGAAATCAATACTGTCTTGGCGTGACTTTAACTCTCCTCTTTGTGGGTCCCGTGGGCCTGAATGTTTGAATGAGGCCTGTGGCCCTGCAGGAAGACATGATTCCTTCTTGGCTGTGATGATAACTTCAACTCCCATGTATGGTTGCCATTGGCCTGAGTCTGTAAATTAAGCCAGTGGCACTGCAGGCAGACATGAATCCTTTTTGGCTGTGATGAGAACTTTAACTCCCATAGCATTCCCACCTGACGCCATACCAACCTCCTATTCCACCTCTTCCTCCAAGTTGCCAATTGATATTGGTTAATTTTTATTTATTTTATTTTATTTTAAGTCATTTCACTATTCACATTTGTTTCCATTGGATTTACCTACATTGATGCCTTTTGAAGCCTTCTAGCCCTTTCCAGGGCTATTTTACAGCCTTTTTAGTGCCCAAAAGTTCAGGTCCCCATTGACTTCAATGGGGTTCAGGAACATTTTCGTCAAGTTCGGCCGAACTTCTCGAACCCGAACATCCAGGTGTTCACTCAACTGTACTCCTGGTGCATCACAATGTGCGCAATTGAATGTACTCCTAAAGCCACATTTATTTAGCTATAGTGGTGTAACACAAACTCTATGTAAAATATTCAATTGAACTAAAACGTGATTATTATTGTGGGCCACTAATCTTAGGTTGAGCAATATATTCTCCCAGTCATATGCTTGTAAAGTTGAACATTCAGCTCCCCAGGCCCTTTGTCTAGGAGTAGAGTTGAGCGAACCCGAACTGTATAGTTCAGGTTCGTACCGAATTTTAGGATTTTCAGGACGCGGACCCGAACCCGAACATTTTCATAAAAATTTGGGTTCAGGACCATTGTTCGGTGATTCTTCTCGGTTTTTGAAAGGCTGCAGAGCAGCCAATCAGCAAGAGTTTTATATCTTTGCCCTAAGAAGCCATCACAGCTGTGATGGCTGAGTGCACCTTGTGACCCAGCCTCTTTATATGCTGGAGTCACATAGTGCTGCTCGTCACTCTGCTGCTGTTAGCATAAGGAAAGGTTGCTACCAGTGCTCTCAGAGTTTTGGAAAGAAATCTGTTGAATCTGGTGGTGTGAAATCTTCAAGCTACAACAAGGTGCTACTGCAATCCAACATTTTTCTACCCAGCCCTGAGCCCAGTGATACTGCAAAGTGTTTTTTTTTTTTTATCCATCTGTTACTGAGGTGGGGGTCGGCGGCCATTTTAGCCACTGCAGTGTCCTCGGAACTGCATGTGACTTGCATGTGTGCCAGCCAGCCAGGGACATCAGTTTAATCATTTTTGGTAGCTCAGTGAAGGAAAAAATCCTTTTTTTCTGGCAGGTCAAGTCCCCTACATTAACTTTTGTATAACTTAGGGAAGACATAGTCCATTTCTGTAGTCTGGGGCAAAAATCTGTATTGTGGTGCTATAGAGCATTTGTGCATACAACGCACCAAAATGTATTTTCAATTTCCGCAGTCACATAGTGCATCAGTGTATTTTTTGGGAAAAAAAAGCGGTATTCCTAGTCCACAAAGCAGTATTAAATACACCGCCCAAATACCTATTTTACACTATTGCAGTGAAATAGAGCATAATTTTATTGTTAGGAAAAAAAAAGAGTTATTCCTGGTCCACAAATTAGTTGTGCATACAGCGAACAAATACCTATTTTAAATTTCAGCAAGGAAATAGTGCATTAGTGTGTTTTAGGAAAAAAAGGCATGTTATTGGTTCATGAAGCAGTTTTGCATACAGCGTACAAATACCTATGTTAAATTTTCAAACATTAAATATTGCACTTGTGAATTTTGGGGAAAAAAGAAGTGTTGTTGGTCCACAAATCAGTTGTGCATAAAGCGTACAAATAAATATTTTACATTTCTGCAGTTAAATAGTGCATCAGTGTATTTTGGGGAAAAAAGCTGTGTTCTTGGTTTACAAAGCAGTTGTGCATACAGCGTACAAATACCAACATTTAATTTCCAGCCGTTAAATATTGCACTTGTGAATTTTGGGGGAAAAAGAAGTGTTGTTGGTCCACAAATCAATTGTGCATAAAGCGTACAAATAAATATTTTACATTTCTGCAGTTAAATAGTGCATCAGTGTATTTTTGGGAAAAAGCTGTATTCCTGGTCCACAAAGCAGATTAAAATACACCGCCCAAATACCTATTTTACAGTTCTGCTGTGAAATAGTGCATCAGTGTATTTTTAGGAAAAAATCTGTATTCCTGGTCCACAAAGCAGTTGTGCATACAGCGTACAAATACATATTTTACATTTCTGCAGTGAAATAGTGCATCAGTATATTTTTGGGAAAAAGCGGTATTCCTGGTCCACAAAGCAGTTTAAAATACACCGCCCAAATACCTATTTTACATTTCTGCAGTGAAATAGTGCATCAGTGTATTTCTGGGAGAATAAAAGAGGTGTTCCTGGTTCAAAAAGCAGTTTAAATTACACGGCCCAAATACCTATTTTACATTTCTGCAGTGAAATAGTGCATCAGTGTATTTTTGGTAAAAAAAAGAGGTTTTCCTTGTCCACAAAGCAGTTGTGCATACAGCGTACAAATACCCATTTTACATTTCTGCCGTGAAATAGTGCATCAGTATATTTTTGGGAAAAAGCGGTTTACTGGTCCACAAAGCAGTTTAAAATACACCGCCCAAACACCAATTTTACATTTCTGTAGTGAATTAGTGCATCAGTGTATTTCTGGGGGGAAAAAAGCTGTGTTCCTGGTTCACAAAGCAGTTTAAAATACACTGCCCAAATACTTATGTTACATTTCTGCAATGAAATATTGCATCATTTTATTTTTAGGAAGAAAAGAGGTATTCCTGTTCCACAAAGTAGTTGTGCATACAGTGTACATATACCTAATTTAAATTTCAGCACTGAAATAGTGCATCACTGTGTTTTAGGGAAAAAAAGCCATGCTCTTGGTCTACAAAGCAGTTGTGCATACAGCGTACAAATACCTATTTTAAATTTCAGAAAGGAAATAGTGCATTAGTGTGTTTTAGGGAAAAAAAAGTTCATGAAGCAGTTGTGCATACACAGTACATATACCTACGTTTAATTTTCAACCGTTAAATATTGCACTTGTGAATTTTGGGAAAAAAAGCCTTGTTCTTGGTTTACAAAGCAGTTGTGCATACTGCGTACAAATAAAATAGTAACATAGTAACATAGAATATAAGACCGAAAAAAGACATTTGTCCATCCAGTTCGGCCTGTTTCCTAAAAGTTGATCCAGAGGAAGGCAAAAAACCCCTGTGAGGCAGATGCCAATTTTCACCACTTAAGGGGAAAAAAATTCCTTCCCGACTCCAATCAGGCAATCAGAATAACTCCCTGGATCAACGACCCCTCTCTAGTAGCTGTAGCCTGTAATATTATTACACTCCAGAAATACATCCAGTCCCCTCTTGAATTCCTTTATTGTACTCACCATCACCACCTCCTCAGGCAGAGAGTTCCAAAGTCTCACTGCTCTAACCGTGAAGAATCCATTTCTATGTTTGTGTACAAACCTTCTTTCCTCCAGACGCAGAGGATGTCCCTTCGTCACAGTCACAGTCCTGGGGATAAATAGATGATGGGACAGATCTCTGTACTGACCCCTGATATATTTATAAATAGTTATTCGATCTCCTCTCAGTCGTCTTTTTCTAAAGTTAATAACCCTAATTTTGATAACCTTTCAGGGTACTGTAGTTGCCCCATTCCAGTTATTACTTTAGTTGCCCTCCTCTGAACCCTCTCCAGCTCTGATATGTCTGCCTTGTTCACAGGAGCACAGAACTGTACATAGTACTCCATGTGTGGTCTGACTATTGATTTGTAAAGTGGTAGGACTATGTTCTCATCACGGGCATCTATGCCTCTTTTGATGCAACCCATTATCTTATTGGCCTTGGCATTAGCTGCCTGACACTGGTTTTTGTAGCTTAATTTGCTATTTATTAAAATTCCCAGATCCTTTTCCATGTCAGTGTTACCGAGTGTTTTACCATTTAATATGTACGGGTGACTTGCATTATTCCTTCCCATGTACATAACTTTACATTTGTCAGTGTTAAACCTCATCTGCCATTTCTCTGCCCAAGCCTCCAATCTATTCAGATCCCTCTGTAGCAGAAAACTGTCCTCTTCAGTGTTAATTACTTTACACAGTTTAGTGTCATCTGCAAAAATAGATATTTTACTGTGCAGGCCTTCTACAAGATCATTAATAAATATATTGAAGAAAATAGGGCCCAATACTTACTCCTGAGGTACCCCACTAGTGACAGTGACCCAATCTGAGTATCTACCTTTAATAACCACCCTCTGTTTTCTGTCACTCAGCCAGTTACTTACCCGCATACAGATATTTTCTCCCAGTCCGAACATTCTCATTTTATATACTAACCTTTTATGAGGTACAGTGTCAAATGCTTTGGAGAAGTCCAGAAATACGACATCCATTGATTCGCCGCTGTCAACTCTAGAACCTACCTCCTCATAAAAGCTGATTATATTCGTTTGGCATGACCGATCCCTCATGAAGCCATGCTGATATGGCGTTATTTGCTTATTTTCATTGAGATACTCCAAGATAGCATCTCTTAGAAACCTTTCAAACAGTTTACCCACAACAGATGTTAAACTTACCGGCCTATAATTTCCAGGCTCTGTTTTTGGACCCTTTTTGAATATTGGCACCACATTTGCTATGCGCCAATCCTGTGGAACATTCTCTGCCAGTATAGAGTCTGTAAATATCAGAAATAAAGGTCTGACTATGACTTCACTTAATTCCCTTAGGATACGGGGGTGTATGCCATCCGGTCCTGGCGATTTGTCTATTTAAATCTTTTTAAGTCGCTGTTGAACTTCTTCCTGGGTCAGACAGGGCAGTTTTAATGGGAAATTTACTTTTACATTCTGCATTTCATCTGACAGTTTATTTTCCTCAGTGAAAATAGTAGAGAAAAAAATATTTAATAGTTTTGCTTTATCTTTGTCGCTCTCTGCAACACCCCTCTCATTGCTATGTAGAGGGCCGACTCCTTCAGATTTATATTTTTTACTATTTATATAATTGAAGAACATTTTAGGGTTAGTTTTACTCTCTTTGGCAATTAATCTCTCGGTCTATAGTTTGGCAATTTTTATTAGTTTTTTACATATTCTATTTTTTTCCTTATAGTTTATCAGTGCTTTCTGGCTCCCCTCCTGTTGTAGTGATTTATATGCTTTCTTTTTGTCATTTATAGCTATCTTTACGGACCTATTTATCCACATTGGTTTCTTATTGTTCCTTAATCTTTGTTCCTCCATTTAGAAACTCTCGTTTGAAGGATAATTGGAAGGTTACTACTTTATGGTCACTATTTCCTAGGTGTCCCCCAACCTGCACATCTGTTGTTCTATCAGGTCTATTGGTTAATACTAAGTCCAGTATGGACGTCCCTCTAGTGGGGTCCTGAACCAGTTGGGAAAGGTAATTGTCTTTGGCTATTGCCAAGAACCTGTTTCCTTTTTGGGATGTACAGCTTTCAATTTCCCAGTCTATATCTGGGTAGTTGAAGTCCCCCATAATAACGACTTCATTATGATTTGCCGCCCAGTCTATCTCGTTTAGTAATAGATTTTCTGTGGACTCTGGTATATTAGGTGGTTTATAGTAAACTACTATAAGTAATTTATTATTGTTTTTTTATCCATGTATTTCTACCCACAGAGACTCCACATGTTCATGTCCCTCAGAGATGTATTCTCGAATTACGGGATTTAGACAGTACTTCACATAGCGGCAGACCCCTCCACCTCTCCGGTTTTGACGATCCTTTCTAAACAGATTGTAACCTTTTATATTAACTGCCCAGTCATAGCTATCATCCAGCCATGTCTCAGTTATTCCCACTATGTCATAGTCCTCCTCACACATCACTAATTCCAGTTCACCAGTCTTGTTAGTCAGGCTTCTGGCATTAGTATACATACATTTGAGAGGTTTATGTGTATTTTTTACCCTACATCTTTCATTCTGAGCTGTTCTAGTCCCTCCTTCCATTCCTCCCCCAGTCACACTACCTCGCCCCTGGTCTCTATCTGCACTATCTTCCCCTCCTATAATGTGATTACCCTCACCCCCAGTCCCTAGTTTAAACACTCCTCCAACCTTCTAGCCATCTTTCTCCCCAACACAGCTGCCCCTTCCCCATTGAGGTGCAGCCCGTCCCTACGATAGAGCCTGTAGCCAACAGAGAAGTCGGCCCAGTTCTCCAGGAACCCGAACCCCTCCTTCCTACACCAGTTCTTGAGCCACTTGATAACCTCCCCAATCTCCCGCTGCCTTTCTTGTGTGGCTCGTGGTACAGGCAGTATTTCAGAAAATACTACTTTTGAGGTCCTTGCCCTAAGCTTTTGACCTTAATCCCTGAAATCATTTTTAAGGACTCTCCACCTTCCTCTAACTTTGTCATTGGTTCCAATATGGACCATGACCGCTGGGTCTTCTCCAGCCCCTTCCAGTAATCTGTCAACCCGATCTAAGATGTGTCGAACTCTAGCGCCGGGAAGACAGCACACTGTTCGGCGATCACGATCTTTGTGACAGATCGCCCTATCTGTTCCCCTAATAATGGAGTCTCCCACTACCAGCACCTGTCTGGCCTGCCCTGCTCTCCTGGTCCCCTGCTTACTGGAGTTGACATTCCCCTGACTGGCAGAGGAAGTGTCCGGCTGCAGCGGTGCCGTCCTTGAACTGTCATCCCCCTCATCTGCCAACCGTGCAAACTTGTTGGGGTGTGTCAGATCAGGGCTAGCCTCCCTGGCACTCTTCCCTCTACCTCGCTTTCTTACTGTTACCCAGCTAACTACCCAACTCTCCTCAGCCTCCTCGCTACCACTCTCCCCCACATCTACCCCATAGAGTGCTTGCTCAGTGAGCAGCAAACTCTTTTCCAAATTGTCAGTGGCTTTCAGTGTAGCAACTCGCCTGTTTAGAGACTCCATGTGTGATTTCAAACGGGTAATTTGCTCACATTTCGAACAAACATATACACCCTCGAACGGCTGTTCCAGGACTGCATACATCAGACAAGATGTGCACTGGACGGCACTGTCAATAATGAAAGTCATACTACATGGGGATTACGCAGAAAAATAGAGGGGGAAAAAATACAATTAGGAGCAGTGATAACAAGATTCTTACTTACTGTGGTCCCCTTACAGCAGTAGGAAGACTAGCTAGAATCAAACCAACTGTATACAAGGATGATATAATGAATCTTTGTTTCTTGCTGCTTTTCTTAAACTCTGGTTTCTTTAACTCCACTTATGAAAGCAACGTTTAATTTACAGGAGTTAAATAGTGCATTTGTGAATTTTGGAGAAAAAAGCTGTGTTCTTGGTTCACAAAGCAGTTGTGCATACAGCGAACAAATACATATTTTACATTTCTGCAGAGAAATAGTTCATTACTGTGTTTTAGGGAGAAAAAGCTGTGTTCTTGGTCCACAAAGCAGTTGTGCATACAGCGTTCAAATACTTTTTTTAAAATTTCAACAGTGAAATAGTGCATCAGTGTATTTTTTGGGAAAAAGCAGCATTCCAGTTCCACAAAGCAGTGGTGCATACAGCATAGAAATACCTATTTTAAATCTCAGCACTGAAATAGTGCATTAGTGTGTTTTAGGGAAAAAAAAGGTGTTCTTGGTTCACAAAGCAGTTGTGCAAACAGCGTACACATACCTACATTTAATTTCCAGCCGTTAAATAGTGCATTTGTAAATTTTGGGGAAAAAAGACGTGTTGTTGCTCCTCAAATCAGTTGTGCATACAGCGTACAAATACATATATTACATTTCTGCAGTGAAATAGTGCATCAGTGTATTTTTGGGAAAAAGAGGTATTCCTGGTCCACAAAGCAGTTTAAAATACACGGCGCAAAAAACAATTTTACATTTCTGCAGTGAAATAGTGCATCAGTGTATTTCTGGGGGGAAAAAAACCTGTGTTCCTGGTTCACAAAGCAGTTTAAAATACACCGCCCAAATACCTATTTTACATTTCTGCAGTGATATAGTGCATCATTGCAGTTTTAGAAAGAAGAGAGGTATTCCTGGTCCACAAAGCAGTTGTGCATACAGCGTACATATACCTAATTTAAATTTCAGCACTGAAATACTGCATTAGTGTGTTTTAGGGAAAAAAACCTGTGTTCTTGGTTCACAATGCAGTTGTGCAAACAGCATACAAATACCTTTGTTTCATTTCCAGCCATTAAATAGTGCTCTGAATACAGCGTACAAATACCTATTTTACATTTCTGCAGTAAAATAGTGCATCAGTGTGTTTTTTGGGGAAAAAAGCCGTGTTCTTGGTTCATAAAGCAGTTGTGCATACAGCGCACAAATACTTACATTTAATTTCCAGCCGTTAAATAGTGCATTTGTGAATTTTGGGTAAAAAAGCCAAGTTCTTGGTCCACAAAGCAGTTGTGCATACAGCGTACAAATACCTATTTTACATTTCTGCAGCGAAGTAGTGCATCAGTGTATTTTTTGGGAAAAAAGCGGCATTCCAGTTCCACAAAGCAGTAGTGCATACAGCGTACAAATACCTACATTTAAATTACAGCCGTTAAATAGTGCATTTGTGAATTTTGGGGAAAAAAGACGTGTTGTTGGTCCACAAATCAGTTTTGCATAAAACATACAAATACATATTTTACATTTCTGCAGTGAAATAGTGCATCAGTGTATTTTTTGGGAAAAAAGCAGCATTCCAGTTCCACAAAGCAGTAGTGCATACAGCGTACAAATACTTACATTTAAATTACAGCCGTTAAATAGTGCATTTGTGAATTTTGGGGAAAAATGACGTGTTGTTGGTCCACAAATCAGTTTTGCATAAAACATACAAATACATATTTTACATTTCTGCAGTTAAATAGTGCATCAGTGTATTTTTGGGAAAAAGCGGTATTCCTGGTCCACAAAGCAGTTTAAAATACACCTCCCAAATACCTATTTGACATTTCTGCAATGAAATAGTGCATCATTGTATTTTTAGGAAAAAAAAGAGGTGTTCCTGGTCCACAAAGCAGTTTACAATATACCGCCCAAATACCTATTTTACATTCAAGTGAAATAGTGCATCAGTATATTTTTGGGAAAAAGCGGTATTCCTGGTCCACAAAGCAGTTGTGCATATAGCGTACAAATACCTATTTTACATTTCTGCAGTGAAATAGTACATCAGTATATTTTTGGAAAAAAGCGGTATTCCTGGTCCACAAAGCAGTTTATTTTTGTTTTGTTTCAATCGTTTTTTATTGAATTTTTAAACATAAGAAAGTGAAAAAACCGGGATAACCGGACACGGTACATTACAAAGCATTCTATAGTACGCAGTTTCACTCATCGTTTGTATGTACCACATAAGACATGCATAAATCCAGTATTGTACAAGGAAAATACAAATATGTATCCAGCATGTACATAAAAGTTAACAGGAGAATAACACAGAAGAAAATAAACAAAAAGAAAATAATTAGAAACACCTACGAAATGAGTTGACATTGAATTCAAATGATTTGAAAGCTGTGTGCCACCCAGGTATATGACCAGTCCATATATTTGTCACTGTGATATCCGCCGATGCTATCCGCAGAAACAAACAAACAAAAACAGAATTCCCCCTAAGTTACCTCCCACCGTTAAAGAAGGAGGAAGATTGCCAAACCTGCCATAGTTTTTGGAAGGAGGCGTAGCCACCCTCACCCATCGCCAAAATTCGCTCGTAAGTATATGTGGTGTTCACCTCTAATATTAATTCACTCACCCCAGGTACCTCTCTCGATTTCCACCTCCTAAGGAGCAATAACTTCGCCAGAACGCATAGTATGCAGGTTATTTTCCTGTATTTCATGGGCAGGTCAGATATTCCCATGAAAAGCAGGATCAATTGGGGCGACCATACGACATTTTTAGGCAGAATCTGCTGAAACACCCGTTTGCACTCCCTCCAATAAGCCTGAATATACGGGCATTGCCATAAAATATGATAAAGCGTACCCTTATGTCCACATCCCCTCCAACACATGTTGGAAACCCCAGGGTACATCATAGCCAATCTATCTGGTGTATAGTACCAAAGGAGGATCGTCTTAATTGCCGATTCAATGTGAGAGGTACACTTTAGATATCTATGAGCTACAGTCAGCGCACCCTTCCAATCTGCGTCTGTGAAGCTTATTCCCAGCACAGATCCCCAAGTGCGCATAGGATGCGATTTTTTAAACACACTGGGTTGAAGAATGGCGTTATAGAGCAACTTTAAACCCTTAACCCTACCGTGCAAATACAGGGTAGCAGCGGCACTATATTTTAAGCCCGTCGATTGAAGGGAGTTCAAGAGGTGCCTGAGCTGTAGATATTTATAGAATTCGGAGTCCGGAAGAGAGAAGGAATCTCTCAAGTTCTGGAAGGATCCCAGTATCCCGCCCACAAACAAGTCACTTAGTTTGCGGCTCGGGCCTGTTACCCATAAAGACAATTCCGAATGGGGTAATAAAGCCTGTAACAATGAAAGCGGCAAAGAGGTGATCCTCGGAGGATTTCCTTCATCTGCCAATTTATGGAACAAAGTCCAGGCTCGTACAGAGGCGGAAATCAAGGGACTTAGGTGTTTTGGCAGTGGTATCTTCCAAAACGGTATGTGGAGGAGATCGAGTGGCGAGAAAGGGGAGGATTGTGCCTGTTCTATCTGCACCCAAGGGATGTCCACATCTAATTTGACCCAACCTCTTAACAAAGAGACCAACGTAGCAATATAGTATAATTTCAAATCAGGGACCCCCAAACCTCCCATGGGTCTACCCCTCCTAACTATATCCCTCGCCACTCTAGGCTGCTTCTTCCTCCAGATATATTTCGAAACCAGTGATTGTGCTCGGGCAAAAAAGGAATCAGGCAGTGAGATCGGTAGTGTACGAAAAAGATATAAGAATTTAGGGAGAACAAACATTTTTAGGGCTGCCACTCTACCCATCCATGAGGTGTTGTGAGTATGAAAATCAGTCAGATCTTTTTCAACAGACTTCAGGAGCTCCCCACAGTTCAGGGGGTAGATCTGGGAGGGAATGTGCGTAATATTCGTACCCAGATATTTGATATGGGTCTCCTGCCAATCAAAATCCCACCGTGTCCTAAGCTGCAACACCAGATCTTCCGGCATATTTATCTGCAGAGCTTGCGTTTTGGAAGAATTAAGATGGTAGTAAGATAAAACTCCATATTGGGCAATTAGATCCATTACCGCCGGCAGGGAAGAGGCAGGATCCGTCAGTGATAACAACACATCATCTGCATACAATGAGATAACATGAGAGCGACCCCCAATCACTATGCCGGTTATCTGGGTGTGCTGCCTGACTGCCTGTGCCAAAGGTTCCATAGCCAGGATAAAAATCAGCGGGGATAGGGGGCAGCCTTGTCTAGTACCATTTGTCAGCTCAAAAGGGTCGGACAAAGCCCCGTTAACATATACTGAGGCTGAGGGGTTACTATATAAAGCACGTATAGCTTGCATTATAGGGCCCTGGAATCCCAGTTTTTGGAGTGCCGAGAAGGCAAAAGACCAACGCAATCTGTCAAATGCCTTCTCGGCGTCCAAGGCCAGAGCCAACATAGGGGTTTTATGCAGATTTACTTGGTGAAGAATTCCTAACATCCTCCTAGTATTAAAATAAGATTGCCTGGTGGGGACAAATCCTGTTTGGTCAATATTAACAATAGACGGAAGGGATCCGGCTATGCGCATGGCCAGTAGTTTCAAATAGATTTTGGTGTCCTGATTCAAGAGGGAGATAGGTCTAAAATTCTGAGGTCTATCAGGGGTTTTACCAGGCTTAGGGAGAGTGACGATAACTGCCTTCAGATTTTCCCTAGGGAGCTCTCCGGTGGTAAGAGCAGAGACACAAAAGTCTCGCAAGTAAGGGCTCAAAATCTTTTAAAATATTTATAATAATGGCACGCAAAACCATCAGGACCAGGTGCCTTATCCCGCGGTAGAGAATCGATCACCCGTTCCACTTCCTCTACTGTGACAGGAGCATTAAGACCCTGGAGCTGAGAATCCGTAAGCTTCGGCAAGTCTAGAGAGGCTAGAAAGGAATTTGTGAGGTCCTCAACATTATCAGGGGTAGAGACAGAGTTCTGCAAGTTATATAAATTCGCATAGTAGGCTTGAAAACTATTGGCAATTTCAATCGGGGAGTAGCTCTTGTCACCCGTAGCAGGATTAACAAGGAAAGCTATTCTGCTCCTAGCTTGTCTAGATTTAAGGCTAGAAGCCAACAATTTCCCCGCCTTATCTCCCTGAGAATAATACTTTGCCTTCGATTTGCGAAACATTCTCTCATAGGAGATTAGCATCAGGTTCCTAAGTTCCTGTCTAGTCTGCCAGAGCTCCTCCGCTAATTGGGGAGAGGGAACCTGCTTGTTCTGTGTTTCCAGAGCTTGCAATTTCACTAACAAAGCAGATGACTTCTCCTCCCACTGACGTTTCTGTATCGCCCCTTGCTGTATGAAAGATCCCCTAATACAAGCCTTATGGGCATTCCACAACACTACCGGGTCGGTCGAGGTAGGGCGTTGATTTTGAAGAATTCCAACAAATCAGCTTCTATACGAGAACTAAATGTAGGGTTAGATAATAACAACGGGTTGCTACGCCATAGATATCTGTAAGAGGAGTCCACTTCCTCAGAAACTTTAAGGGTGACAGCCGCATGGTCAGACCATTTGATCAAGTCCACTGAAGAGTCCACAGCACTAAACAATAGTGACCTATCAATGATAAACATATCTATGCGCGAATACACATTGTGGACCCTCGAGTGGAATGTATAATCCCTAGCTGATGCATGGTGAATGCGCCAAATGTCAAACAAATTTTCTTTCCAAAAGGCCGTGGCCAGGGAAGGGGGGTTCCTCCTCTGTGAAGCAGAAGTGTCAACTGCGGGATCAGAGGTGAGATTGAAATCCCCAAAAATAATTAACTTCCCTGCTTAAAACGATTAATCTTAGCCATTGCCTTTTTAAAGAAACTGAGTTGCCCACTGTTAGGGGCATATAATGACACCAGTGTGTACGTGACATTGTTTAAAGTGCAAACCAGTATAATGTAACGTCCTTTCGGGTCAAGGTAGTCCGCAATATGGGAGAAGGCAACCGAGTTCTTAACAGCTATAGCAACTCCTCTAGATTTAGAGTTATAGTGAGACTGAAATACATGGGGAAACACCGCATGTTTCAGTCTGTGACCATCTTTATGTAACAGGTGTGTCTCTTGTATACCTAACACGTCACACTGCAAGACCTTGGCCTCCCGTCATAGACACATCCTGCGCATCGGACTATTTAATCCGTTGACGTTAATACTAGCAAAGGAGATCACCATCTTATAACATCCGCGGATCTAAACATGTGATAGCAGATAAACATATAGAGAGGGCGCGCCGCGTCTCCCAGCCAGGACGCACGCACCAGAAAGACCCAGGTGGCCAGATAGATCGTAGGTAATGTGCGAACATAATAACATAGGTTGTTATATGAAAAACCCAATGCAAACACATAACATAACAGAAAAATTGCAGTGAACATGGGTATAGTAAACATAGAGAGCTACTAAGCTCTCCAAAAAAGGGTGGGCAAGTCCTGTCTGAAGCCTAGGTGAAAGACCTATAAACAGAGTCAAACAGGTAAAGCAGGTGATATAGAGAACACCACCAGCACTGCTCCTCTTATAGTTACCACAGCGGGTCACACTCAACGAACAACGTCCCAATCTATATGGATCCTTCCTGGAACAATCGAACCGCTCTTCTCCAAAATGGCCGGCGACATACCCCAGCTCTGCAGTAGTTTTGTCCCTTCTACCAGGGACTTGATGGTATGCATCTCCCCTTTACGTGATATCAGAAGGCGAACCGGGAATCCCCATCTGTATGGCATCTTGGCTTGTTATAAAGCGATCGTGATGGGGAGCAAGGTTCTTCGCATCCTGAGAGTTGTAGTCGAAAGGTCAGCAAACAGAAGGATCTTGTGATACGGCGCTGGTAAGCCTCCGTTGTTCCTTGCAAACGCCATTAGTTTCTCCTTCACCATGAAAAAATGTATGCGGGCTAAAACATCACGAGGTACGTCCTCTGCCAAGTGACGCGGCCTCTGTACTCTGTGCGCCCGATCAATTTCTAGCTCTCTATCATGGCATTGAGGGAGGGCAGCTTTCAACAGATCTCTCACATAAGAGGGAATATCCTTAACGGAGACCGACTCTGGGATTCCCCTCAGTTTGATATTATTTCGTCTGCTCCTATCTTCCAAATCGGCCAATTTGGCCTTGATGGCGGTCACCTCATCCTCTAATTCAGAATGGGCATCAATTAGGGCGTTGTGAGAGGCTGCAAAGTCCCTAAATTTTCTCTCCAAGTGATCAGTTCTGGAGCCAATTTCCGCGATTTCTATTTTCAGAGGCCCCACAAGTTGCTTCATATCAGACAGCAGGGTACGGCTTTGTGAGAGCAGCATGTCTCTGAGTATTGTGTCCGTTAAGGTAGAATTGGATACTGGGAAAGCTAGGAGCGCCGCTTCTCCCTCCACACCCCTCTCTATGCCTTCGGTACCTGCCTCTATCAACGGGTCGACTCTGGCATCCGGCAGTCCTGCTATAGAGCCGTCACATTGGTTCAGCAGAGTATCCGTCTCCTGAGCGGGTGCTATGACCGCATCCAAAGAGCCCTGCAATGGCGGCAGCGATTTCAAGGCCCCAACCTGCTCCGGAGCTCCGGACTCGACGGGGTGAGTATGTGGGACAGCATCTGATATCCCCGATGTAGGGGAGGGCGGGTGGGAAACTCCAGACTCTGAGCCAGCTCCGCGAGATAGCTGTGAGCTGTCAGCGGGCCGCAGCAGGCCTGCAGAGTCTTCGCCGGCGCCATCTTGATCCCGATCTTCCTCTGTTCCAAAGTAGAATTTGGACAATTGTGGATGCTTGGCCACTTTCTTTCTACGCCCAGCCATCTTCTCCGTCAGATAGGAAGGAGTTCCAGCTTTAGTACTTGGGTCACCGCTTGGTATGTCGCTTAATTAGTCGCTTAAACGGCAGTGCTGGCAGGAGCTCAAGCTAGAAGCATCCGCTTGCCTCGGCGGCCAGACCACGCCCCCCACAAAGCAGTTTAAAATACACCGCCCAAATACCTATTTTAAATTTTAGCATGGAAATAGTGCATTAGTGTGTTTTAGAGAAAAAAGCCATGTTCTTGGTTCATGAAGTAGTTGTGCATAAAGCGCACAAATTCCTATGTTTCATTTTCAGCCGTTAAATAGTGCATTTGTGAATTTTGGGGAAAAATGATGTGTTGTTGGTCCACAAATCAGTTGTGCATACAGCTTACAAATACATATTTTACATTTCTGCAGTGCAATAGTGCATTAGTGTATTTTTGGGAAATAGCGGTATTCCTGGTCCACAAAGCAGATGTGCATACAGAGTACAAATACCTATTTTACATTTTGCAGTGAAATGGTATATAAGTATATTTTTGGGAAAAAGCGGTATTCCTGGTCCACAAAGCAGTTTACAATACACCGCCCAAATACCTATTTTACATTTCTGCAATGAAATAGTGCATAATTGTATTTTTAGGAAAAAAAGAGGTATTCCTGGTCCACAAAGCAGTTTTGCATACAGCGTACGAATACCTATTTTACATTTCTGCAGTGAAATAGTGCATCAGTATATTTTTGGGAAAAAGAGGTATTCCTGGTCCACAAAGCAGTTTAAAATACACCGCCCACATACCTATTTTACATTTCTGCAGTGAAATAGTGCATCAGTGTATTTTTTTGTTAAAAAAAAGCGGTATTCCTGGTCCGCAAAGCAGTTGTGCATACAGCGTACGAATACCTATTTTACATTTTTGCAATGAAATAGTGCATCAGTGTATTTCTGGTTGGAAAAAGGCTGTGTTCCTGGTTCACAAAGCAGTTTTAGATACAACGCCCAAATACCTATTTTACATTTCGGCAGTGAAATAGTGTATCAGTGTATTTTGGGGGGAAAAAGCAGTATCCCTGGTTCATAAAGCAGTTGTGCATACAGCGTACAAATACCTATTTTAAATTTCAGCACTGAAATAGTGAATCACTGTGTTTTCGGGAAAAAAGCCATGTTCTTGGTCCACAAAGCAGTTGTGCATACAGCGTACAAATACCTATTTTAAATTTTAGCACGGAAAAAGTGCATTAGTGTGTTTTAGGGAAAAAAAGCCATGTTCTTGGTTCATGAAGTAGTTGTGCATAAAGCGCACAAATTCCTACGTTTCATTTTCAGCCGTTAAATAGTGCATTTGTGAATTTTGGGGAAAAAAGCCGTGTTTTTGGTTCACAAAGCAGTTGTGCATACAGCATACAAATACATATTTTAAATTTCTGCAGTGAAATAGTGCATTACTGTGTTTTAGTGAGGAAAAAACGTGTTCTTGGTCCACAAAGCAGTTGTGCATACAGCATACAAATACCTTTTTTTTTTATTTCAGCACAGAAATACTGCATTAGTGTGTTTTAGGGAAAACATACCGTGTTCTTGGTTCACAACACAGTTGTGCATACAGCGTACAAATACCTTTGTTTAATTTCCAGCCATTAAATTGTGCATTTGTGAATTTTGGGGAAAAAAGCAGTTGTGCATACAGCGTACAAATACCTATTTTACATTTCTGCAGTGAAATAGTGCATCAGTATGTTTTTGGGAAAAAGCGGTATTCCTGGTCCACAAAGCAGTTTACAATACACCACCCCATTACCTATTTTACAGTTCTGCTGTGAAATAGTGCATCAGTGTATTTTTGGGGGAAAAAGCGGTATTCCTGGTCCACAAAGCAGTTGTGCATACAGCGTACAAATACCTATTTTACATTTCTGCAGTGAAATAGTACATCAGTAAATTTTTGGGAAAAAGCGGTATCCCTGGTCCACAAAGCAGTGCATTAGTGTTTTTTTTGTCGAAAAAAGACGCATTCTTGGTCCACAGATCAGTTTTCAATAAACCGCACAAATACCTGTGTTTAAATTTCATCAGTGAAATATTGCATTAGTGTATTTTGGGAAATAAACCCGTATTGTTGTTACACAGATCAGTTTAGCATACAACGCACAAAAAATTATTTTAAAATTTGGCAGTGACATACTGCATTTCTGTAGTTTGTTGCAATAAACACTGGTGTTGTGATACATAGCAGATCTGAGGCCTACCTTGTATTTCAGTCATTTAAAGTAACCTTTTGAATTCCGCATTCACATAGTTGGTTGTAAACACACTGGTTTTGTGGTAGATAACACATTTACATTGTACACTGCATTTCTGACAGTCAAATAAAACCGTTAACTTTAGTTTTTACATTGTTGGTTGAAAAAATCTAATTTTGGGTGATAGCGAAATAATTGTATTGAATTGCTCCTAATGAAATTTATTCTGTTTATGA
This sequence comes from Bufotes viridis, assembly GCA_033119425.1. Lineage (NCBI taxonomy): Eukaryota > Metazoa > Chordata > Amphibia > Anura > Bufonidae > Bufotes > Bufotes viridis. The sequence goes on along the minus strand of CM065591.1, from coordinate 365,611,604 downwards.
CACGGGTACTGACTTAATGTATAGTGAACTTAATTGTTGACTGTTGGCAGTTAAATGCAGCAGTCTCTTATGCTTCTTTATGACTCTGCTGGCAGGGTTTTACAGGGCCATAACCATAGTCCTGCCCCAGAAGTGGAAGAGATTGAGTGCACGGATTCCCAACCACTTAGGTTTGAGGATGGGGACAGGGGAAGACAATGGCAGCACGTCTCTGATGATGACGAAACACAGGTGCAAACCGCTGCGGCTTTCTATGGTGTGCAGACCGACAAAGAGGGCAGGGGTGAAAAATGGGTGGAAGATGATGTTGAGAACAATGAGGTCCTACACCCCAAAATATACCACTAAAATCCATGTTTTCCATGGTGATAAAATCATATTTTTTTAGGCCAGGAATTACATTTGCGGCCTGCGCTGCATATGTGTCGGGGATAATACTACAGTTAATCTGTCTGGGAGTTCAGGGGTTGACATAATGCAATTATTTGCTGTCAAGTAACCCTGCACTGCATAGGTGACAGTGACCGGAATTTTGTGAATAATCATCTTTCAAATTGTTGGGTGAAATATTACCATTTTTGCAGGGTACGAAGCCCTGCACTGCATAGGTGACAGTGACCGAAAATATGAATAATCCTGTATTAAATTGTTGTGTGCAATATTACTATTTTTGCCTGGTACTAAGCTCTGCTATAAATAGGTGACAGTGACCGGAAATGTGAATAATTCTCTTTTAAATTATTGGGTGAAATATTACCATTTTTGCCAGATACAAACCCCTGCACTGCCTAACTGTCAGGGCGGTTACATTCTTGTGTGACATAAAGCCTTTTTGGGGTGTGAAGCCAAAGGGAGTCTCAAACAACATGTTTTTTTTATTTTATTTTTTTAAATAAATTGCTGTAGACCCCCAAAATTTGGGAAAATATAAAAAATAAAACAAAGTGTAAGTGCACGGTAGTATAAACATGATTTGGTGAGGCCGGTATACATGTCTATTCTGCATAAGTTACAAACAAGTCTTGTGGGATCCATGACTGGTTCTTTTTAATAAACGAAAGCTTGCCCACATTGGCTGCTGTCACGCGGCTGTGCTTGTCTGTGATAATGCCCCCAGCCATGCTAAACACACGTTCAGACAATACAGTGGCTGCAGGGTAGGCCAGCACCTCCAAGGCGTAAAGGGCAATCTCATGACATGTGCCCAAATTGAAGACCCAGAAGTTGAATGGGGCAGACCCAGTGGCGTAGCTAGAAATGATTGGGCACCATAGCAAATATTTGACTGGGACCCCCCCTCAAACAGTAATTTTTGCGCAATTCCTGCCTTTCATGCTGCCATTCCTTGGGCTACTAAAGATTGCTCTCTCAGACCAGGCCCAGCAGCTTATCCATTCGCTTTCTACACTGTCTATACTGCTACTGTATATAATTTAATTGTATAATACTGTTGAGGGGGCCCTGACAAAGTCTTTTAGTCCTCCTCCTCCTGGATGGGCCCCTTCTAAGTCAGGGCCCCAAAGCAGTAGCTTCCCCTGCTTTCCCTGTAGCTATGCCCCTGGACAGACCCATCAGTCAGTACGAGTACTGTTCCACCATGTTGCTAAAATCCTGTCTCCTGCTAAGACGTTCCAGATCTGCTGTTGGTGCAGGTTGTTGTGGCGTGATGACAAAGGTTTTCCACATTTCGCCCATGATAACCCTGCTTTCTGAGGTGTTGGTGGTGACCCAGCTGCGTTGGCTACTTCTTTCTCCTTCTCCTCTGCCACCTTGTGCTTCCACTAAGTCCCCAGTATCAGGTGTGAATGCCATCAGCAGCGTGTCTACTAGCGGGCGCATCTTCATATCACACTCCAGTGACGAAATTTAGGATGGCACGTTGTCCTTATAACGGGGATTCAGCAGGGTGGACACCCAGTGTTCAGCACAAGTTAGAATGTGTCAGTAACTCGGCGGTCATTGCGCATGCACTGCAGCATGTAGTCACTCATGTTTGCCAGGCTTTCCAGAGGCAAGGACAAGCTTTCCTCTTTGAAGGAAGTGTATCGTCTGTGTCCTCTGTATCCCCCAGCGTTCCTCCTACTCCTCCTCATTCTCCTCATCCTCCAGAACTGTGCCCTGGCTGGACAATTATGTTTCAGGCCAGGGCCTATGTTGGTGCAAGAACCCACCCTCCAAACCACTTGTATTTGCCTGGCCTTAAGTTAAGGATAAGGCGTGTATATAGTTTTGTTTGTTTATATAGCTAGTTAAGCTGCATTATAGTTATTTTAATATGTTTTAAGTAAATTTGTAAATAGTTTGTTAGTGGTTTAAATGAAAAGGGGCGGGGGTGGCTGTGTTTAGTGTGTAGGGTGTGAGGCTGTTCGGGTTAATTTTCCATCCGCTTTCTACACTGTCTATACTGCCACTGTATATAATTTCATTGTATAATACTGTTGAGGGGACCCTGACAAAGTCTTTTAGTCCTCCTCCTCCTGAATGGGCCCCTTCTGAGTCAGGGCCCCAAAGCAGTAACTTCCCCTGCTTCCCCTGTAGCTACGCCCCTGGGCAAACCCATCAGTAAGTACGTGTACTCTTCCACCATGTTGCTGAAATGCTGCCTCTTGCTAAGACGTTCCAGATCTGCTGGTGGTGTAGGTTGTGGTGGCGTGATGACAAAGCTTTACCACATTTCGCCAATGCTAACCCAGCCTTCTGAGGTGCTGGTGGTAACCCAGCTGCCCGTGAGCTGGCTTGGGTGCCACCCTGCTGAGAACACGGTTCCTTCTATTCCTCCTCCTTATCCTCCAGAACTGTGCCCTGGCTGGACAATTGTGTTTCAAGGCCAGGGCCTATGTTGGTGCAAGAACCCACCCTCCAAGCCACTTTGTATGTGCACTGGCCTTAAGTTAAGGATAAGGCGTGTATATAGTTTTGTTTGTTTATATAGCTAAGTTTAGCTGCATTATAGTTATTTTAATATGTTTTAAGTAAATTTGTAAATAGTTTGTTAGTGGTTTAAATGAAAAGGGGCGGGGGTGGCTGTGTTTAGTGTGTAGGGTGTGAGGCTGTTCGGGTTAATTTTCCATCCGCTTTCTACACTGTCTATACTGCCACTGTATATAATTTCATTGTATAATACTGTTGAGGGGACCCTGACAAAGTCTTTTAGTCCTCCTCCTCCTGAATGGGCCCCTTCTGAGTCAGGGCCCCAAAGCAGTAACTTCCCCTGCTTCCCCTGTAGCTACGCCCCTGGGCAAACCCATCAGTAAGTACGTGTACTCTTCCACCATGTTGCTGAAATGCTGCCTCTTGCTAAGACGTTCCAGATCTGCTGGTGGTGTAGGTTGTGGTGGCGTGATGACAAAGCTTTACCACATTTCGCCAATGCTAACCCAGCCTTCTGAGGTGCTGGTGGTAACCCAGCTGCCCGTGAGCTGGCTTGGGTGCCACCCTGCTGAGAACACGGTTCCTTCTATTCCTCCTCCTTATCCTCCAGAACTGTGCCCTGGCTGGACAATTGTGTTCAAGGCCAGGGCCTATGTTGGTGCAGGAACCCACCCTCCAAGCCACTTTGATGTCACTGGCCTTAAGTTAAGGATAAGGCGTGTATATAGTTTTGTTTGTTTATATAGTAAGTTTAGCTGCATTATAGTTATTTTAATATGTTTTTAAGTAAATTTGTAAATAGTTTGTTAATGGTTTGTGTGAAAGGGGGGTTGGGGTGTTGTGTGTGTTCGATTAACTGAATTGATTTTCACTGTCTGGTGTTGTGCATCAAACCGGCTAGGCCCAGACCTGCTATTAGATTTCGCCCACTAGCGCACAACACCAGGCTGGGCTGGAGGCTCAGTGGCACCAACCTATCATCGGTCTGTTGTTCCATTCCTGTCCACAGCTCCTGCGTGGTGTGGGGTTTGTCCCACAAACACACAAGTTTTAAAATAGCCTGCTGTCATTTACCCCTGGCTTTGCTGCTGTGGGTGGTGAAGGTGTTACGCTGAGCGGATTAAGGGGTGGTAGAGGAGGAGGACGAAGCCAAGTAGGAGGAGGTAACAGGAGGCAAAGAGAAATGCCAAGAAATGCTCTGGGTGGAAGGACATTCACAAAAATGCTATGCACCTCAGGCCCAGCCGCCACTGCATTTACCCAGTGTGCTGTTAAGAGAGATATAACGTCCCTGCCTGTGCTTACTGGTTCATGTATCGGTTGTTATGTGGATCTTGCCACAGATGGCGTTGCGCAGAGCACTCCTGATTTTGTCCACCACTTGGTTGTGCATGGAAGGGATGGCTCGCCTGCAAAAGTAGTGGCGGCTGCGATCCACGTACTGTGGGACAGCCACCGCCATAAGGTTTTTAACACTGTCCACCAGACAGAATGACAGGATTTCAAAAGACCAGGAATTTTGAAATCAAGGCATTCAGAGCCAGGGATTGCGGTTGGGTAGGGGGCTACTTCCTCTTTCTATTTCTCTTTCTCTCCAGTGTTTGGGAGATGGACAGCTGATAGCTGAATACTTCCATGGGATTCAGTGGAGATGCTTGGTGACGGTGCCAGATGTGGTGGCGTTGCCGCCACATCCTCTGTTTGCTGGGTGGGAGACGCCACTGTCACTCTCTTGGGCTCAGGTTTAGAACGTTTATTTATAATTTTTCTGTATTTTATTTTAAGTCATTTTCCTATTCACATTTATTTGCAGGGCATTTACCTACATTTTGCTGCCTTTTGCAGCCCTCTAGCCCTTTTCAGGGTTATTTTACAGCTATTTTAGTGCCCAAAAGTTCGGGTCCCCATTGACCTCAATGGGGTTCGGGTTCGCGGTCAAGTTCTGGTTAAGTTCGGATGCTACATAATGGGCTTTCCTTCCAATAAAAATTTAACGATAACTGTGCAGCTATAAAGTAACCCTTAAAAAATAGAAGGTTCAACCCTCTTATTTCTATTGACTTATAAAGGTAATCCACTTTAAGTCTTACACGCTTTCTTCCCAGTATTAAGTCGTTAATAATTATCTCCATTAATTTAAAAAATGTATCTTCAATCCATATTGGGGAGTTCCTCAAAATATATAGAAACTGGGGTTAAATCACCATCTTAATTAATGATATTCTATTGTTTCTAGATAGAGGGAGTCTCAGCCATGTCATGATTTTTTATTTAATCTTGGCTATCAATAGAATCAAATGAAGATGCAAAAAATTTTCAATCTTAGGGGATATCCTCATACCCAAAAACTCAAAGCAATCAGAAATCTTTAAGATGTTTAGGGGGCCCCTCATTGAAGATCTGAAATCTGTCTACAAGCACGAGAGTGTTTTTTTACCAGTTAATATCAAGACCTGAAACTTCACCAAAAGAATTAACTATCTGAATAATTCTTAGAAGTGTAGTGTTAGTATCATTTATAAAAAATAATACATCATCTGCATATAAGTAAATATGATCTTCTCTTCCCAATGTCCCAAACCCTTCAATCGCGGAGTCTTGCCTTACCCTGGCTGCAAGAGGTTCGATATAGATATATATATATATATATATATATATATATATATATATCAAATAATAATGGGGAAAGAGGACATCCTCGATGAGTACCTCTATTCAGTAGGAAACTATTTGTCAAGCTCCCGTAAATATTTAAACTGGCCTTAGGGGGTTAATACAGAAGCTTAACCATGTTTATAACTCTGACTCTAAATCCCATCTTCCCCAAAATCTTCCAGAGGAATCTCCATTCCACCCTATCAAAGGCCTTTGAGGCATCCAGCGACTAGATGGAGCGAGATATTCCCCCAGCAGATTGTATATTGGCATACATGAGATGCAAATTATAATGCGTACCCTTATTGGGAATGAAGCCATTCTGGTTAGAATGTACAATTGATGTAATAACCTTAGCAAGTCTTGTAGCAAGAACCCTTGAAAGAAGCTTTCCAATGATGTTAAATAAGGAAATCACCCTATTTCCCTCTACATCCAAGGAATCCTTGTCTTTTTTTTAAATATTAGTATTACAACATCTTCTGTCATTTATTCCAGAAGGGTATCATCCTCCAAAGGATCAGTGAATACCTCCAATAAAGAAGGGAGATAATAACCTCTCTATATTTACGTTAAAATTCAAATGGAAATCCATCTGAATCAGGAGAGGAGTTTCCCGAACAAGACTTTATTGCCACCTCTAAATCCTGTAAAGAGAATTCATGATCAAGGAAATCTCTTTGAGCGTCCGTTAGGACAGGTAGAGAGATAGAGTCCAAATATGCATCCATCATTTCATCAGAAATATTCTTATCCCCAAAGTATTTAACAAAAATTATTTTTATAGAGGGGGACACTTGTGCATGAGTATAGAGGTCTCCCCCATTGAGATCCTATCGGTTCCTGCATTAATACACAATTAGGCCCCTTTCACATGGGTGAGTTTTCCGCGCGGGTGCAATGTGTGACGTGAACACATTGCACCTACACTGAATCTGGACCCATTCATTTCTATGGGGCTATGCACATGAGCGGTGATTTTCACGCATCACTTCTGTGTTGTGTGAAAATCACAGCATGCTCTATATTGTGCGTTTTTCACACAACGCAGGCCCCATAGAAGTGAATGGGGCTGCATGAAAATCACAAGCATCCACAATCAAGTGCGGAAGCAGTGCAATTTTCCCGCAAAGTTGCTAAGAGACGATTGGGATGGGGACCCGATCTTTATTATTTTCCCTTATAACATGGTTATAAGGAAAAATAATAGTATTCTCACATGGTGATGGACCATGTGATTGGACCATGTGATGAGCTCAGTGACATCATCACAGGTCCTTTATCCGGCAGCTAATGATTGAAGAAGAGATCGCAACTACGTGATTAAGTGGATAAGGTGAGTTATTTTTTTTATTTTTAACCCCTCCATCCACATTTTAGTAAGCATTCTGTATTAAGAATGCAATTATTTTCCCTTATAACCATCTTATAAGGGAAAATAATAAAATCTACAGAATACTCAACCCAATCCCGAACTTCAGTGATTAAGTCCGGGTTCGGGTCTAGGTACCAAATATGCCGATTTTTCCAACGCGGGTGCAAAACGTCTTAAAACGCTTTGCACTCGCGTGGAAAAATCGCACATTTTCCCACAACACACGCACATCCTATCTGGCCCCATTCCGCAACGTCCGTGTAAAAGGGGCCTTAAAGTCCCCATTAACTTTAGTGGGACATTCAGGCCATTGATCCATGAAGGTTAACAAAAAATTAAGTGCATGAAAAGAAAACGGTGGCGGAATATAAATAAAGGCCAAAATACATCATGTTGCAGCAAGCTTTCTATAAAGAAACACAAATCTACCTTGCTTATCAATAGAGGATGCCCGACAGACAAAATCAATCTGCTTATGAACTAAAACTGTCAGTCTTCTAGAATAACTAGAGAAGGTAGAGTGATAGGTTTGCTTGACCCATCCACTATTGATCCGTCTGACTGTCTCCTTAGTGAGATAAGTCTCCAGAAGGCAAACAATTGCTGGTAGATGCCTCTGTACCAAATCAAAGACTGCATGTCTTGTTAACTTATCGCCCAGGCCCTGAGCATTCCAAGGTAAAATTTTAATTGACATCCGCCCAATCAATAGATTCCTCCCATCCCCTCCTCCAAAGAAACACACCGAAATTCATCCCATAGACCCCCCAAAACCTCTAGGTCTTGCCACATTACTGCACCAGATCTCTTAACCAAGAGCACTCCTCCCCCTCTCCTCCACCCACACCACCACCACAAGAAAAAAAGAAAATCATTAGATGCCTATATATTATTCCTGTCAAGCCAGTCTGTTTGCTTAGGGGTCTTTTTTTCTTTTCTTTTTTTTTTTTCTTTCCCCTTCTTTCTTCCCATTCCTCTTTTACCTTTTTTCTTCTCTTCTCTCCTCTTTTCTCTCCCTTCTTTCTTTCCTTTTTTTCCCTCACTGTTCCTTTTCAGCAAAAGTCTACTAGCAATACAATTTTTGTACAATTCAGCAGGGTTTCTATAATTTGTTTGATTATATCATATTTGTCCATAGGCAGAGCAACACCAAAAAATAAAAAAAGGGAAAAAATAAACAACAAGGTACAAAACGAAGCCCCAATGGGCAGGTTTCACCAATCTTCTTATCAGGGGTAGAGCGACAGTCCATCTAGGGCATCAGCAGGGAAACCCCAGCAGCAGAAAAGGAATGCCGCAGTAGGGAAAACTATGACATCAGAAGGGGAACCAGAGGGCAGTCATCAGGGGGAAAACAGGGGGGAGACAGGTACAACACACAAGGAGATAGTAAATGACACCTAAGACAAGGAGAAGCCCAGAGTGTTTCAGACCTCGTTCTTCAAGAGCCAGTAGTGGGGAAGGCAGGGAGGGCCAGAGGAAACCAGAGGCATCGTCCAAAGAGGAGCGCTGACCGTAGCGCTGTAATTCAGGGCACTTCAGTCCCACAGGCAAACGTCAACTCAGGCTGGCGCACAGCGTTCGGCCGGGAAGCAGGAACAAGCGCAGGGTCGCAAGGTGAGAGGAGAGGAGGAGGGGCGTGATGTCATTGCATCACCCACAATTTAAAAAAATGATTTTTTTAGTGTCTCCATATTCTGAAAGCCATAGTTTTTTTAGTATTGTTTTTGGAGGGAGGGGCAATTGAGGTGCTAGATCATGTTATATTTTTATACAGCAGGTCGTTACGGACGTGACATTACCAAATCATGTTTTAGCGTCTCCATATTCTGAGAGCTATACATTTTTTTGGGGGGCGATTGTCTTAGGTAGGATTTAATTTTTTGTGGGATGAGATGACAGTTTGATTGGTACTATTTTGGGGTGCATATGACTTTTTGATCGCTTGGTATTATACTTTTTGTTATGTAAGGTGACAAAAAATGGCTTTCTAACACAATTAGATCATGGGGGGATTAGATCATGTGATATTTTAATAGACCTGATTGTTATAGACACAGTGATATGTCTACTTTTTTTAGTTTTTTTCACTATTAACACAATAAAAGCATGTTTGAAAAAAAAATCATGTTTTAGTTTCTCCATATTCTGCATATTGTCCCCATTTATTTTTTGCCCGATTGTTTTATGTAGGGGCTCATTTTTTGCAGGATGAGGTGATGGTTTGAATAGTACTATTTTGGGGGGCATACACCTTTTTGATCGCTTGGTGTTGCACTTTTTGTGAAGTAAGGTGACAAAAAAATGATGTTTTAGCACATTTTTTGTTTTATATTTTCTACGGAGTTCAGGTTAGGGTGTAGATCATGTGATATTTTTATAGAGCCGGTCGTTTGTTCTGGGGTTTGATTCCATCTTTAATGCATTACAATACAACCTGTATTGTAATGCATTGGCTGTCAGATTTTATGCTGACAGCCTGCCTGTGAGACCCAGCCTAAGGGTTGGATCTCACAGTCTTCTGTAACTGTTTTGACCCCGCTTACAAGGGGTTAAAACTCCAGCATCGGTGTGTTCACCGATGTCAGCGTATACAGCAGGGGCCTGGCTATCAGTGACTGCCCGGTCCATGCTGCTGATCAGGCAGGCACAGCTCCTGCAGCTACCCGATCATCCCGCCATACATGTACGGTGCTGGTTCTAAAGTCATGTCCACCAGTGCCGTACATGTATGGCGAAGGTCCTCTTCGGGTTAAGGTCACTTTTGTTGTGGTAGACACATATACCAATCAGCTGTAACATTTAAACCTCATGGACCATGGAGCAATGGCAGAAAGTGGTCTACCCTGATGAATAATGTTTTATTTTTATCATGAGGGCCGCTGTTTGCTCTGCTTAGTGGGGAAAAGATGGCATAAGGATGCACTATGGGAAGAAAGAAAGCTGGCAGTTGCAGTGTAATGATCAAGGTAAGGATCTGCTGGAAAATCTTGGGTCCTGACATTTATGTTGATGTTACATTGACATGTAACACTTACCAAAACATTATTTCAGACTAAGCACACACCTGCATGGCAATGGTATTCATTAATGCAATTACCAATACTGCAGCCATACAATAATGCACATGCTGTAAATAAAAAAAAAATAATATCTATAATTAGAAAAGCTATTATGAGAGTTTCTCCATTTGAAACCACAATTCTACAGAATATGAGATATAAAACAAATGCAAAATATAAGAAATATAATATCATTATTGAACAATTAATCTTGTATAATGCACATGAAAATATGGTAGAGGATGTATACACTATGTACACACTAAAGCACAATACATAGAATCACACAAAATTATTCTGGTTGAATTTCCAAACTTTAGGTTTGATTCACTTATCTCTAAAGCCAAGTTGGTGTGATGTTAAGCAAAAGTATGTACCCATGCACCAAAATTATCATTCAGCCTGAGCCACTGTGATAAATGTGGTTCAGGTCTAGACAACCTAAGTTTATGTCATCTACATGATTTGTAAGCCTGCCCCATTATGTTTAAAAACATTCTAAATATAGTGCCATTTTTAGATGCCAGAAGATGCCTCTCACATAGGTAGGGTGCCAGTACTTGTTCAGATCTTGTTCACACTTTATTTTGTTTATTTTACTATCAGGCTTTTCAGCTTTTGAAGCCAAAATTACAGTGAGATAAAGTATAAAGACCAAACACTACTTTCCCTTATTCTGTATATTGACTCCTGGCTTTAGCTTTAAAGCTTAATCAAAAACCTAAACAAAACTTCATCAACTCAGAACATCTATGAGCATCTTTTTATCAACACACATCCTGCCATTAAATTCATATGTTATTTGGGTGTGATTGAAATATTATAATTTTTGTTTTATAATTTTGAAATGATTTATGTTTTCCTATTTAAATTTTTTAAAAAGGAAGTAAAACGTATGATTGTTGATGGTTTGAAAAACAGTCTTTTGATAGGACGTTACTACTTCCCAGACATATACTGTTAAAAAATGTTTTAAATGTGTCACTGTTCAGGCTACAGTTGACGGCAACAAAAGAATCCAGGGCAAAACATGTCGCTAGAATTCAAAAAGGTTCTGAGAACTCATTTAGTAGGATGCTTTAAAAAATACATTAATTGTAAAAATAAATATATTTAGTAATATAGACATACTGCATTTTTTATCTAATATGTTTGTCTAATAATTCTGCATTCCAGTATTATTTTCGATTCTTAACAGACTTAATGCGGGTTCACATCAGCAACAATGGTTATAACGGAATCCATACGACGGAAGTCAAAATGGAAGCCTTCAAGAGGCTTCCTTTTTGCATTCCGTCATAATACAAGTCTATGGGCAGCATAACAGATCCATTCTGGTTTCTGTTATGCAGGACTGTACTCCTACAGTATGGAAACCAAGACAGATCCATTCTGCTGCCCATAGACTTGTATTATGAAGGATGAAAATGGAATGCCTCTTAAAGGCTTCCGTTTTGACTATCATCTTATGGATTCCGCTATTTTCCGTTATAACCATGTTATAAGCCATAAAGGAATCCAGAACACTGATGTGTACCCTCCCTTATAAAGATTTCACTTTTAAGTATACTATACTTAAAAATATTTTAAAAAAATAAAGCATATTTAATAATATAGACATATATTTTATCTAACGTGTTTGTCTAATAATTCTGTATTCCAGTATTATATTCCATTCTTTATAATTCGTATAAGTCCAGTGTCCTGCCTGATTATAGTAGCCCTGAAACCCTTTATATGTAGACCTACAGTCAATTTACTGCTTAGGACTACAGATGTAGTTCAACAGTTAATATCAATCAAAAGTGCTTCAAAAATTGTAGGTGTAGCTCCTGCCCAAAAGGAGAAGGGTTCAACATTGATCATTATATATATATATATATATATATATATATATATATATATATATATTAATTATATTCCTAAGTTATTGTTGCAGCCAGTTTTAACCTTTATGGCATTTTTTATTTTTTATTTCTTCATTGCTGTCCTCCAAGAGCCACAACTTTTTTTATTTCTCCATGGTGCATCGTATCCAAAGGATAAGAAAATCCTCCCAGGGTGCAAAGAACAAGTGGTCACATGATCGTTTGGTGTCCCGACAACAGGACGCTAAGGGCAGAGTCCAGTCGGGGTGGGCTGGAGGCAGGATCACGCCGGCCACACAGGGGATATAATGATTCCAAGAGCTGTGTGCTGGCAAGAGAATGCTGAAATAATCTGGATGGGGATGGAAGTGGCTCATAAATGATGGATATACTATAAGGTAAAACGAAAATTAAATGACAACAGACATAAATAATTGATGGATGTTAATGATTGGATAATAGAATGCATTAAAGGATACGTACATTAGATATAAAATTAATCAAGAGGACACAAAATCATATTATGTGTACATGACTTAAAACTATTGGGGAACTTGGTACCAAGGGAGAACTAGAATATTTGGTGCAGATACAGATATGGTATCAAGATTAGTTAACGCGACTAGTGCTACCTAAAGTGTATAAGGGTACACAAATGGGCTAAGATTCAGAAAATGTGTACAATACATAGTGTCATGAAAAATGTAGGTTAAAATTAGAATTAAAATTATGGGTTAACACTGAAATTATTCATCTTTACAAGTGCGCCTATGTGAGTGGCCCAGTGACATAGTGTTGAGGTGGCAACAGCATGAAGAGACCACAGAGTGGTGATGTGGCAGCAGCATGAGGAGACCACAGAGTGGTAAGGTGGTAACAGCATGAGGAGACCACAGAATAGCTCAGTGACCTAGTGTTGAGGTGGCAGCAGCATGAGGAGACCACAGAGTGGTGAGGTGGCAGCAGCATGAGTAGACCACAGAATGGTGAGGTGGTAGCAGCATGAGGAGACCACAGACTGTCCCAGTGACATAGATTTGAGGTGGGGGGGCAATACCAGAAGCAGCTGAAGATAGTGGGTGGCAGTACGAGCACCTGGCAGCAGGTGTGGCATGAGGCGGGTGGCAGCTTCACAATCGCAGCTGAAGCAGGTAGCCAGAAGGAACAGGTCTCTTTTAGCAAAGTGTAGGTGTGGCAGCATAGATGATATAGTCTGAAGCATCATGCACTGGTGTTTGAAAATCCTGGCTGATCCTTGCCTGATTCATCTTAACCGCTACAGGACCGCCTAACGCAGGGATGCGTCCTGCGGGCGGTCCTGTAGCTCTGAGACGACGCATCGGCGCATCATCTCGCGAGAGCCGAGACTACCTGTGAACGCGCGCGCGCGTTCACAGTGAAGCGCGTCTAAGGAGTTCTGCTACAGCCTGCCAGCGATGATCCATCGCTGGCAGGCTGTAGATGCGAATTAAAATGCGAATTTGTGAACAGCGTCTGATATAGCTGCTACCTGGTCCTCTGGTGGTCCCATTTGCTGGGATCGACCACCAGAGGACCAGGTAACTATGTAAAGTTGCACCAAACACTACACTAACCCCCACCCCCTCACCTATTAACCCTTGTTAACCCCTTGATCACCCCATCTAGACCCCTGATCACCCCCTGTCATTGATCACACCCCTTGTGAGGCTCCATTCAGATGTCCATATGTGTTTTGCGGATCCGTGGATTCACGGATCCGCGGATCGGATCCGCGGATCCGCAGATCTTCAAAACATGGACACCGGCAATATGCTTTCCGTATTTTGCAGATCCGCACATTGCCAGAACTATATAGAAAATGCTTTTTCTTGTCAAGAATAGGACATGTTCTATATTTTTGCGAACGGAAGTGCAGACTCGGAGCGCGGATCCGTAATTCCGGATCCGAGCGGGACAAAGTCTGTCCCCATATAAATGAATGGGTCCACAATTCCGTTCCGCAAACAGAATTTCGGACGTGTGAATGGGGCATAAGGGTCCCTTATCACCGCCAGTTAGTTAGCTACTTGTTAGGTAGCTAGCGCCCAGCCCACCGCACCGCAGTCACTGATTTTGGCAGAGATTTTTTCATCCACATTGATCGATGCGAATGAAAAATCTGTGCCGTTCATTTTTATTTTTTTTTCAGCGCAGAGGCATGAACGGAAAAAAAAAATCTCATTACCCGTATGCTCAATATAGGAGAATCGCAGAAACTCCTAATGCTGGCCATACGTGTAATGATTGCGGAGACCTTCAAATGCCAGGGCAGTATAAATACCCCACATGTGACCCCATTTTAGAAAGAAGACACCCCAAGGTATTCCGTGACGGGTATGGCGAGTTCATGCAAAATTTTATTTTTTGTCACAAGTTAGTGGAATATGAGACAGTAAAAAAAAAAAAAAAAATCAATTTCTGCAAACTTGTGCCAATTTTTTTTTTCTGTGAACTCGCCATGCCCCTCACGGAATACCTTGGGGTGTCTTCTTTCCACAATGGGGTCACTTGTGGGGTTTTTATACTGTCCTGGCATTTTAGGGGTCCTAAAGCGTGAGAATCCAAATGCGTAAAAATGGCCTGTGAAATCCTAAAGGTACTCATTGGTTTTAGGGCCTATTTGCGCATCTTGGCTGCAAGAAAGTGTCACACATGTGGTATCGCCGTACTCAGGAGAAGTAGGGCAATGTGTTTTGGGGTGTATTTTTATATATACCCATACTTTGTGTGAGAAATATCGCTGTAAACGACAACTTTTTAAATTTTTTTATTCAAAGTTGTCAATTTACAGAGATATTTCTCTCACCCAGCATGGGTATATGTAAAAATACACCCCAAAACACATTGCCCTACTTCTCCTGAGTACGGCGATACCACATGAGTGCCACTTTTTTGCAGCCAAGATGCGCAAAGGAGCCCGAATTCTAATGAGTACCTTTTAGGAGGGCATTTTTACGCATTTTTCTTCTCACGCTTTAGGGCCCCTAAAATGCCAAGGCAGTATAAATACCCCACATGTGACCCCATTTTGGAAAGAAGAAACCCCAAGGTATTCGCTGAGGGGTCACATGTGGGGTATTTATACTGTCCTAGCATTTTAGGGGCCCCTAAAGCGTGAGAAGAAGTCTGGAATCCAAATGCGTAAAAATGCCCTGTAAAAACCAAAAGGTACTCATTGGTTTTAGGGCCCCTTTGCGCACCCACCGCTGCAAAAAAGTGGCACACATGTGGTTTCGCCGTACTCAGGAGAAGTAGGGCAATGTGTTTTAGGGTGTATTTTTATATATACCCATACTTTGTGTGAAAAATATCTCTGTAATCGACAACTTTTAAAATTTTTTATACAAAGTTGACAATTTACAGAGATATTTCTCTCACCCAACATGGGTATATGTAAAAATACACCCCAAAACACATTGCCCTACTTCTCCTGAGTACGGCGATACCACATAAGTGACACTTTTTTGCAGCCTGGGTGCGCAAAGGGTCCCAAATTCCAACGAGTACCTTTAGGTTTTACATGGCGGCTCACAATTTAGCCCCGCCCAAAATGCCAGAACAGTAAACACACCCCACAAATGACCCCATTTCGGAAAGTAGACACCCAGAGGTATTCACTGAGGGGCATAGTGAGTCCGTCTGAGATTTATTTTTTTTTTGCCAGAAGTTAGCAGAAATTGAAACTTTTTTTTTTTTTCTCAGAAAGTGTCATTTTCCGCTAACTTGTGAAAAAAAATAAAATGATACATGAACTCACAATGCCCCTCCGCGAATACTTTGGGAGAGACCGTCCCTGTTTATTTATGTAATTCTTATCTATTTCTCCCTTTTCCTTTTTGGCTTGACGAAGCTGGGCAGTCACTGTCCTGTCTAAAGGGGAGAATATAGGTGCAATGTCCTCATCGTGTTAGGATAGGGTCCATTAGGGTCAGAGACCAAGCTACTTTACCTCTATCCTATCCTTTTTGTTCATCTCTATGCACATCACATCATGCAGTATTGATTAATGTGGTTAACGGAGGTGTTAACCGTGTTTGTAAGTAAAACTGTATATTTCTTGGGCATTTTAAACGTTAATATTAAAAGTTATATTTTAGGTACCCTATTGTTATTTTGGTTCAAATTTAAATATTGCCTATGCCGCTCATCACTAGTGACTCATCAGTTGGGGCTATTTAACAGGCAGCCTGCTGGCCACAGGTTGCCTGTGATTGATCTTACCACACTAGCGTATTGCATATTGTGACTACTGTGCTTTTGACTTTGGCTTGTTTTGGACTTCGTCTCTGTGATTTTCCTGGTACTTACACGACCTCCTGGTTCCTGACCTTGGCTTGTGTTGACTTGGATTTGGTATTTTTCTGTGTCCCTGCGTTCCTCCTTGCTTGGACCTTGGCTCCCTTGATTCTGGTTACGGTACTTTTTTTCCTTCCTTAGGCCCAAGCACGTATTTAAGCTAGGGACTGTTGTACACTGTCAGTTAGGATGGACCGTGCAAGTAGGTAGGGATAGAGGTGCAGGTGGCGTTCAGGGCTGCACTAATCCCTACCCAACATGACAGAATCACAGGCCTTACCTAAAACAATGGACTCTATGCGAGTTCTTATGGATCAGGTACATAGTTGCACCCAAATGGTGCAGGATTTGGCAGAGAGGCTACAGCAGCAGGAATTGCATCAGCCCTCACCTGTAGCGGCCTCCTCCGCTCAGAATTTTGAACCTCATGTCAAACTGCCTGATTGTTTTTCAGGGGATAGGAAGCATTGTTTTACTTTTAAAGAGAGCTGTAAGCTGTATTTTCGTTTGCGCCCACACATTTCGGGTTGCGAACAACAGAGAGCAGGCATTATTATCTCTTTGTTGCAAGGAGACCCACAAGAATGGGCTTACTATCTCCACACGGATTCCCCTTGTCTATCTAATGTTGGAACGTTTTTTATAGGCCTTAAGTGTGCTTTACGATGAACTTGATAAGTCGGCAGTAGCTGAGAGTAAATTAAAGTCTCATCAGGGAAACAGACCCTGTCAGGGAGACAGACCCGTGGAGGAATATTGCACCAAATTCCAGAAATGGTGCATTTCGTCTGGTTGGAATGATCCAGCGCTTAGATTTCAGTTCCGGTTAGGGCTCTCAGAAGACATGAAAGATATGTTGGTCAGTAGAGATGTCTCGAACTATTCGCCGGCGAACAGTTCCCGGCGAACATAGCTTGTTAGCGTTCGCCGCGGTGGGCGAACATATGCGATGTTCGGTCCGCCCCTATACATCATCATTGAGCAAACTTTGACCCTGTACCTCACAGTCAGCAGACACATTCCAGCCAATCAGCACCCTCCCTCCCACACCTTACCACCTCCTATTAAAAGGGCAGCCATTTTAGATTCAGTCTGAAGCTGCATGTTAGTGAGAGCAGGGAGACTGCAGCTGCTGCTGTGCTGATGATTCTGAATTCATAGGGAAAGCGTTAACTAGGCCAGTGTTCTGTGTCCACAGACTCATCTGCTGTAAGGACAGCGTCACAGCACCCCAAAAAGCCCTTTTTTGGGCTGCTACATTAGTCTGCTTTTATTTATTTTTTCTCCATATATATATTGCAGTTGCCTTGCCTGCCCTTGTGTGAGGAGCTGCAGGCTCACAGACTGTAGAGTGCCCACTGCCATTGCCCACCACTCATACCGTGTGGCACAGGACTTTGCATCAAAAAAAGGCATTTAATTTTTACCCTTAAATCTAAGGTTAGTTGCCTGCCAGTGTGTGTCAAGCCGACTTCCACTGACTGTAGTGTGACCACTGCCAGTGCCAACCACTCATACCGGGAGGCATAGTAGCTTGCCGATAAATAAGGTATTTCATTTTTACCCTTTAATCTAAGGTTAGTTGCCTGCGAGTGTGTGTCAGGCCGACTTCCACTGACTGTAGTGTGACCACTGCCAGTGCCCACCACTCATACCGGGTGGCACAGGACTTTGCATAAAAAAAGGCATTTAATTTTTACCCTTTAATCTAAGGTTAGTTGCCTGCCAGTGTGTATCAGGCCGACTTCCACTGACTGTAGTGTGCCCACTGCCAGTGCCCACCACTCATACCGGGTGGCACAGTAGCTTGCCGATAAATAAGGCATTTATTTTTTACCCTTTAATCTAAGGTTAGTTTCCTGCCAGTGTGTGTAAGGCCGACTTCCACTGACTGTAGTGTGCCCACTGCCAGTGCCCACCACTCATACCGGGTGGCACAGGACTTTGCATAAAAAAGGCATTTAATTTTTACCCTTTAATCTAAGGTTAGTTGCCTGCCAGTGTGTGCCAGGCTGACTTCCACTGACTGTACTGTGCCCACTGCCAGTGCCCATCACTCATACCGGGTGGCACAGGACTTTGCATAAAAAAGGCATTAAATTTTTACCCTTTGATCTAAGGTTAGTTGCCTGCCAGTGTCTGTCAGACCCACTTCCACTGACTGTAGTATGCCCACTACCAGTGCCCACCACTCATACCGGGTGGCACAGTAGCTTGCCGATAAATAAGGCATTTAATTTTTACCCTTTAATCTAAGGTTAGTTGCCTGCCAGTGTGTGTCAGGCCCACTTCCACTGACTGTAGTGTGCCCACTGCCAGTGCCCACCACTCATACCGGGTGGCACAGGACTTTGCAAAAAAAAGGCCTTTAATTTTTACCCTTTAATCTAAGGTTAGTTGCCTGCCAGTGTGTGTCAGGCCGACTTTCACTGACTGTAGTGTGCCCACTGCCAGTGCCAACCACTCATACCGGGTGGCAGAGTAGCTTGCCGATAAATAAGGTATTTAATTTTTACCCTTTAATCTAAGGTTAGTTGCCTGCCAGTGTGTGTCAGGCCCACTTCCACTGACTGTAGTGTGCCCACTGCCAGTGCCCACCACTCATACCGGGAGGCACAGTAGCTTGCCGATAAATAAGGCATTTAATTTTTACCCTGTAATCTAAGGTTAGTTGCCTGCCAGGCCCACTTCCACTGACTGTAGTGTGCCCACTGCCAGTGCCCATCACTCATACTGGGTGGCACAGTAGCTTGCCGATAAATAAGGCATTTCATTTTTACCCTTAAATCTAAGGTTAGTTGCCTGCCAGTGTGTATCAGGCCGAGTTCCACTGACTGTGGTGTGCCCACTGCCAGTGCCCACCACTCATACCGGGTGGCACAGTAGCTTGCCGATAAATAAGGCATTTCATTTTTACTCTTAAATCTAAGGTTAGTTGCCTGCCAGTGTTTGTCAGTCCCACTTTCACTGACTGTAGTGTGCCCACTGCCAGTGCCCACCATCCATAGCGGGTAGCACAGTACCTTGCACACATAGTACCACTAATAAATTTAAAAAAAATGACAGGTAGAGGCAGGCCACCCTGCAGGGGCCGTCGTGGTGCTGTGATTTCCTTTGGCCCTAGAATAATGCCCAGTGTTCAGAGGCCACATACCCTGAACTTACACAGAGCTTACACAGAAGAGCCAAACTTCTACAGCTTCCGATTGGAACCTTGACGCACCATCCTCCTCCAGCTCAGCTTCGGCCACCTCTCAAGTTACCACTCGCCCGCCCGCCACCACCACCACCACTAGCACCACAGCCACTTCATTTGATCTGTCAGAAGATTTATTTACACATCAGTTGGAAGAAATGAGTGATGCGCAACCATTATTGCCAGAGGATGTAGATAACAGGGATATGTCTCAGTCAGGCAGCATTACACACATGGACATACGGTGTGATGATGATGATGTTGTACCCGCTGCTGCTTCCTTTGCCGAATTGTCAGATAAAAGTGAAGCGGTTGATGATGACGATGTGTCCGTGGATGTCACGTGGGTGCCCGCTCGAAGAGAAGAAGAACATGGGGAAAGTTCAGATGGGGAGACAGAGAGGAGGACGAGACGAGTTGGAAGGGGGGGAGGTCGTCGCAAGGAGCTAGTGGCACATTTAGACAGCATGTATCGGCACCCGGGGTTAGCCAGACAGCATGCCAATCAACGCATGCTGTTGCCACCACCAGAATGCCGTCATTGCAAAGCTCAGCAGTATGGCATTTTTTTTGTGTGTCTGCCTCTGATAACAGCGATGCCATTTGCAACCTGTGCCAAAAGAAACTGAGTCATGGGAAGTCCAACACCCACCTAGGTACAACTGGTATGCGAAGGCACATGATCTCACATCACAAACGCCTATGGGATCAACACATGAGTACAAGAAGCACACAAACTCAAAGCCACCATGCTCCTCCTGGTCCAGAATCTTCAGCCACGTCAACCACTGCTGTCCTCCCTGCCCCCTCTCAACCACCCGCCACTCCGCATCTCACCTTCAGCAGTTCCTGCTCATCTGCCCACAGTCAGGTGTCTGTCAAGGAAATGTTTGAGCGTAAGAAGCCAATGTCACAGAGTCACCCCCTTGCCCGGCGTCTGACTGCTGGCTTGACGGAACTCTTAGCCCGCCAGCTTTTACCATACCAGCTGGTGGAGTCTGAGGCCTTCAAAAATTTTGTCACTATTGAGACACCACAGTGGAAGGTACCCGGACAATTTTTTTTTTCAAAAATGGCAATCCCAAACCTCTACTATGTTATTGAAAAGGAAGTAATGGCATCTCTGGCATACAGTGTTGGGGCAAGGGTCCATCTGACCATTGATACCTGGTCTGCAAAGCACGGTCAGGGCAGGTATATCACGTACACTGCGCATTGGGTCAACCTGCTGACGGCTGACAAGCATGGAATGCGTAGCTCCACAGCGGAGTTGGTGACACTGCCACGACTTGCAAGCAGGCCTACTGCCACCTCCTCTACTCCTCCTACTCCATCCTCTTTGATATCCTCCTCGGCTGAGTCCTCTTCTGCTGCGGCGTCTGGCTGCACATCAACTGAATCCCCCCAGCTCCCCAGGGGCTATTCCACATCCCGGATACCACAGTGTCACGCTGTCTTGGGGTTGACTTGCCTGAAAGCAGAGATCCACACAGGAAAAGCACTCCTGTCCGCCCTGAACGCACAGGTGGATCAGTGGCTGACCCCGCACCAACTGGAGATTGGCAAGGTGGTGTGTGACAATGGAACAAATTTGTTGGCGGCATTGAATTTGGGAAAGTTGTCACATGTACCGTGCATCTTGAATCTTGTCATGAGTGTGTTGGCAATGTTGCCATACCCCAGATGATAAGGCCGTTGCTTCATTATGGTCAGACCAAAAGCAATCGGCTGGATAATATTTCATAGAAAAAACATTAATTTACCTTTTTTTTTTAAGTTGTATGGGTTTTTTAATACATAAAATAAAAAATCATAATAAAGTCTCTTAATAGTTTATTAGAAATAATGCAGACAATTAAAAAAATCCCCATCAATTCCAATACAAAGCAAGTACAGAGCTCATTGTTAATTCGACAATGGTTAATCAATTTGACACACGTCCCCGAATAGGGTACGTAACAGGGATTAAACTGATAGGAATAGTACTAGTTAAGATGCAGCGTACTCAAGTTAGGGTTAATAGTGTCCCTGAATGTTGTAGTGCAATGGTGACCACTAACCTGAGACGGCTGACTCTCTGCAAGAGCAGGTAGCGAAAGGTAATGTTCGTGACGCCAGTGCCAAGTAACGGTGGCACGCCGTTTGCTGATAGGTGGAATAATAGAGGAGTCTCTGGATCTTTAAATAACGGGATAACTTTACTTAACGTAGTTGCAGACAGATGTACAGTCATCAGGTACAGCTCCAGAATGTTCCACACGTTATAATACAGTCACAGAAGTGGTTCAAGCAATAAATCACAGTCCCAAAGGGCCATCCTCAAGACAGGCCTCTTAAGATCGGGTTTTAACCTTACTAGTAATGCAGCAACACACTTCAGGCAACTGTCCTCTCTCTCCAGGGATACTTGTCCTGCTTGCAGCTTGACTAAGGAGGCAACTCTTCTCCACTAGTACTAGGGTCTGGACTGCTCCTCCTAGGGCACAATTCTTCCTAGGTTGGACCCCCACAGGCGATAGGGCCTGGGCTGACTTCAGCGGGTACAAGGCCTGGGCCTTGCCTTCACAGGCTCAAGGCCTGAGCTGGACTTCACAGACTCATGGCCTGCACTTGTCTTAGGCACAGTCTAAACTGCTTTCCCTTCCCTGACTGGGCCTTATATAAACTAGGGCTCCCTAGCTCCCTCTAGTGACTAGAGCTGGAATGACACCCCTAGCAGGCCTGCACATGGCACATTTCACAGTAACAGGGAAATACACAGTATTGCATTACATGAAGATGTATTACACCAATCTCCTCAACTCCTGAGGGGAACAACAACACACAAGTGACCCTTCTGTAGTGACGGGCATTACAGCTCCCGTACACTACATACCCCGCTGCTTTAAGCTGAGTACGACCTCGTACTCCAACAGGGCCCCGCCCGTCTGGAATTTTCACCTGAAAGAGAAAAGGAACATGCAGGCATACATACACAGTGGTACCAATTTCATCTGCATTGACAATTATTATCAGGTCCAGCTGGCAAAGGAGAAGTGCGGTGACAAGGGGGCGTCGTTCTCTTCCTTCAGGATAATGAGTGGAACTGGGGCGCTGACATGGCACAGCGGATGTTAGGGAATACCAGGATAGTCCATGACTGAGCAACGATAGGTCCATAATAAGAGCGATATCTCAGAGGCTCACACATAGGAAGTCCATCTCTGGGCACATAGACTTAAGTAAAATTTTTGAGCAATAAATACGGTCAGCAGCACATACATAAAATGACAATGCAGGACTCTGACAATACCAGGGAAACACCATCCTGGCAAGTCCTGCTTACCCTTTTAAAGTGCTGACATAAAAGTCCTTTTCAACCTGAAATGGGGGTTAAAAAGGGGATAAGGTGCAATATAAAAGCACAACTTGGATTTATTACAGTACATTTTTTTTCAAAAGCAGGCAGGATGTCCCGGAAACAGAAAGAGGCAGGCTGGGAGCAGTGGTTCACAGTAGTTACTGATTTGTCAAACATGCCACCGGCCGTGGGGAACTGGCAGCAAGCTCCACCAGCCTGACAAACTTAAAGGGACAGTTCCTGCAACAAAGATGATGTCCCTGTGAGGATGAGCAAAAATGGCCTAGCAGGCCTACTCACAGGTGCTTGTCAAACTCCTCTGACTCCTCTCCAGAGGAATAATCGCTGGGTTCCCGCAGTAATTGTTCTGGCCTAGCAGGCCATATTTGGAAGCCGTCTCCCCGTACTATCTTGATTGGAGGGGGTCTATCCAGCATAGCTTCCACTTCTGCCTCGGTTCTGGGGAACGGGACCCACTGGACACACCCAGCGTAACCGAGTTCCTCCACCCGGTATATCCTTCTCTGCAGCAATTCCACAGCCGACGGTCCGCTTGCAGGCGGCTCCAGTGGAGGTGAATTAACCCTTTCAGCGTTGACCGCTGCCAGTCGTCGGGCCTCAGCGCAGACCTCAGACCGCAGGCAACTGTCTTGAATCTCCCGCTTTACCTCTCGCTTGACTGCCTCAGGAGGTGGATACTGATCAGCAGGGCTCTGCAGCACAATGGGCTCCCAGAACACGTCGGGCCCAAAAAAGATCTGGCTATGCAGGTAAGTGGATCGGGTCGGCTTGGACCCCGAATCCTCGTCTAAGGCTGGCAGCGCACACTCCTCATCCTCATCTTCCCAGGTTTCAGGCCTTACCCTGGGGCGGATAACCGCAGTGGCATAGGGTCCCCTTAAGCCCTCCGCGGGAGTGTATTCTACTATTTCTCCCATCACGAGGTTGTGCAGGCGATCGGGCAGATAGTGGCGCTTCACCGAGCGCCTATTGACATAGAAGTCTCGGCCTGTCCCCAGCTCCTGAATGAAGCCGAAACCCCGGTCCTTATCAAAGGCCACCACAATACCGCGGCGTCGCTCCAACTGTGGCTTACCCTGGAATGGGTCCTCCTGGATGGACTTTGCCATTTCTTCAAAGCGTTTCTTCCGCGCAGTAGTCTTTTTGGCCACCGCGGCCCGTAGTTCGGCCATCAGCGTCGGCCATTGCGGGTGCCGGCGGCGGATCACACGTTGATCAGCAGCTTGCTCTCTCAGGTGGATGGTCCAGGCTGGAGGGTCCCAGGTCTCCGGTGCAGGGGAGTCTGGTGGAGTGGCGCCCCACTCTTCAATGGGCTCTGGCTCGGGCATGCTAGCGTCCGGCGCCGCCATCTTCTCACCAGCTTCCTTCAGCTCAAACACCGGCTCCTCCCTCGGGCTGGGCATATCTCCCCTGGTGACAGGCCCGCCCTCTAGGCATAACACAATAGGGAAGGCGGCCACATTATAATCCATCAAGGTGGGCGGTGTCCCAGGGCAGCTTTCTCCTCCCTCATGGAGGGTTTTGGCGCCAAATCTTCGCGCCACTGCAGACAGTGATGGCGCCAGAAGAAGTCCAATGGCGCCGGCGGCCATCTTGGGCCCCATGATGCAGCTATTCAGTGACAGCAAGCAGGACGATGAAAAGTCCATAAAACACACTTTGATGTGGCGATTCTCTTCCTCTCGATAGCGCAACACAGCACAGCGCTTTTTAGAGGTTTTAGGGACACTTTTTGTATGTTTTTCAGTCCACAAAGTTCACTTCAAATAAACAGGCAATTTGTCACATTGGTCACAGGGCAAACTGGATAAGGCACAAAGTTCACGCTTCTTGCACTAGAAAGCGTGCGCATCCTGTTCGTGACGCCAAAAGAGAGGTGCAGCGTACTCAAGTTAGGGTTAATAGTGTCCCTGAATGTTGTAGTGCAATGGTGACCACTAACCTGAGACGTCTGACTCTCTGCAAGAGCAGGTAGCGAAAGGTAATGTTTGTGACGCCAGTGCCAAGTAACGGTGGCACGCCGTTTGCTGATAGGTGGAATAATAGAGGAGTCTCTGGATCTTTAAATAACGGGATAACTTTACTTAACGTAGTTGCAGACAGATGTACAGTCATGAGGTACAGCTCCAGAATGTTCCACACGTTATAATACAGTCACAGAAGTGGTTCAAGCAATAAATCACAGTCCCAAAGGGCCATCCTCAAGACAGGCCTCTTAAGATCGGGTTTTAACCCGACGCAGACGCAGTGACTGTGGATTAAAACAAAGGGGAGGGAGCCAGCGTTTTTAACCATCTCCCCGTTCGAAAAATCAATTCAATAAATGGACCCCAGATTGGGGACGTAACAGGGATTTAACTGATAAGAATAGTACTAGTTAACACACCACTCATACCGTGTGGCTGAGTACATTGCACGGCACACGCGTAGTGCCCCAAATTGGAAGTAACAAGAAGGACGCACACAAATAAATCACATTTCTGCAAGGAGTTTGTCAACTTTTGACAACTGTTTGCGGTTGTCTAAAATCCATTCAATACACGTCATGATAGGGGACGTACTAGTAATGCAGCAACACACTTCAGGCAACTGTCCTCTCTCTCCAGGGATACTTGTCCTGCTTGCAGCTTGACTAAGGAGGCAACTCTTCTCCACTAGTACTAGGGTCTGGACTGCTCCTCCTAGGGCACAATTCTTCCTAGGTTGGACCCCCACAGGCGATAGGGCCTGGGCTGACTTCAGCGGGTACAAGGCCTGGGCCTTGCCTTCACAGGCTCAAGGCCTGAGCTGGACTTCACAGACTCATGGCCTGCTCTTGTCTTAGGCACAGTCTAAACTGCTTTCCCTTCCCTGACTGGGCCTTATATAAACTAGGGCTCCCTAGCTCCCTCTAGTGACTAGAGCTGGAATGACAACCCTAGCTGGCCTGCACATGGCACATTTCACAGTAACAGGGAAATACACAGTATTGCATTACATGAAGATGTATTACACCAATCTCCTCAACTCCTGAGGAGAACAACAACACATAAGTGACCCTTCTGTAGTGACGGGCATTACAGCTCCCGTACACTACAAAGACACCACTCATATAGGGTGTCACAGCACATTGCTCTGTGCACGCGCAGTGCCCCAATTTGGGAGTAAGAGGACCGACCAAGCTGCTTTTTCCATCTCCCGGTTCCTAAAATCAATTCAGTCTGGTGTATGAGAGTTTGGTCTGTCACTGTGAAGGCAGTCGAAGGTACCCAGCCTACATTTTTTTTCACAAAAGGCAATCCCTGATATGGGACGTAACAGGGATTAAACTGATACAAATAGTACTAGTTAAGACACCGCTCATATCGGGTGTGACAGTAAATTGCACAACGCAGACGCAGTGACTGTGGATTAAAACAAAGGGGAGGGAGCCAGCGTTTTTTTAACCATCTCCCCGTTCGAAAAATCAATTCAATAAATGGACCCCAGATTGGGGACGTAACAGGGATTTAACTGATAAGAATAGTACTAGTTAACACACCACTCATACCGTGTGGCTGAGTACATTGCACGGCACACGCGTAGTGCCCCAAATTGGAAGTAACAAGAAGGACGCACACAGATAAATCACATTTCTGCAAGGAGTTTGTCAACTTTTGACAACTGTTTGCGGTTGTCTAAAATCCATTCAATACACGTCATGATAGGGGACGTAACAGGGATTAAACCGATGAGAATAGTACTACAGAAAATACCACTCATATCGGGTGTGACAGTAAATTGCACGGCGCAGACGTAGTGACCGTGGATTAAAACGAAGGGGAGGGAGCCAGCGTTTTTTTAACCATCTCCCAGTTCAAAGAATCAATTCAACAAATGGACCCCAGATTGGGGACGTAACAGGGATTAAACTGATGAGAAGAGAACTACAGAAAATAACACTCATATCAGGTGTGAGAGTAAACTGCACGGCGCAGACACAGTGACCGTGGATTAAAACAAAGGGGAGGAAGCCAGCGTTTTTTTAACCATCTCCCCTGTTGTACGTAGCTGGGTGGAGGAAGAAACCTTTAATGATATCACCGGGACATGGCTAGCTTGGTATCCAACCTTGTGCAAATGGGGAGTTTGCCGTTGTGCAAATGGACTGTTTGCGGTGCATTAAAAGGGGAGTTTGGTCTGTTAATGTCTGTGAAGCGGGCGTAACCCTTACACTACCTGATCGATACAACATCATACCTGATCGTATACACACACTGGATGTTTTAAACCGCGTTGTTCAAAAAAAATTTGGATTGTTAGGTAATTTATGCCTTTTATAGATTAAAACCCAACTCTGCGTCAACTATGTAATTTTCCATGGGAGTTTTGCCATGGATCCCCCTCCGGCATGCCACAGTCCAGGTGTTAGTCCCCTTAAAACAACTTTTCCATCACTACTGTGGCTAGAAAAAGTCCCTGTGGGTTTTAAAATTCGACTGCCTATTGAAGTCTATGGCGGTTCGCCCCGTTCGCGAACATTTGAGGAAATTAGCGTTCGCCGTTCGCGAACGGAAAATTTTATGTTTTCAACATCTATATTGGTCAGTTACCCCCTCCCTGACACTTTAGAACAGACTAAAACTCTAGCTGTTAGACTTGACTGACAAATTAGGCAAAGAGAAAGAGAACAACTGATGTTTCCAATGGTGGTGGTCACACCTGACCACTCACCCTCAGGACTCCAAGTGCAGAATCATCCAGAAGAGCCAATGCAGCTTGGAATGACCAGGAGGGATCTGAGACGTCAAAAGGGTGCCTGCTTTTATTGAAGAGAATCGGATCACTGGTTACGGCAATGTCCTAAATTTCCTCCTTCCAGGAGATCTTCAAGTCCTGACGCCCAGAAGGATGAGGTACTTCCCAAGGTGGTTAAAGAGAAAGTGTTGTTACCGGTGGTTATTTCTTTTGGCTCCAGTAAGGGTTCTGGGAAGGCATTTGTTGATTCTGGGTCTGCCTCTAATTTTATTGACCATAGCTTTGCTCTTTCCCTTGGTGTGCCCATGTTGTCCCTTGCTAACTGTATTCATATTATTGCTTTTGATTCCATGCCCATGGTGGGTGGGACAGTAGAATATTGTACTCCGGAAGTAACCATGACTGTGGGGGTCTGTTATATAGAGTATACTTCTTTTTTGGTTCTAAAAAATTACCCGTGGCGGTAGTTCTGGGTCAAACTTGGCTCCAGGTTTCTAATCCAGTCATCAACTGGTCCACAGGCGAATTAGAGAAATGGGGGGGGGGGGGGTGAAATGTGATTTTTTTTGTCTACCTGTTATAATGTTATTCGAATAAAGGATGGGGATGAGTGGAAAACTACCTTTAATACCCCTGAGGGTCATTTTAAATATTTGGTGAGTTTGGTCTAAGTAATGCTCTGGCGGTTTTCCAAAATTTTGTCAACAATATTTTTAGACAATTTATTGGAAAATTCATGATTGTTTATTTTGATGATATTTTGATTTATTCACCTGACTGGGACTCTCACATTAGCCACACTAGACAGGTACTGGAGGTTCTTTGAGAGAAGCAACTATTCTCTAAGAGTGAAAAGCGTATCTTTGGAGTACTGGAAATTTTATTTTTGGGATGTATTCTCATACCCCAATCCTTTAAGGTGGATCTGGGGAAAGTGCAAGCTATTCTGGAATGGATGAGGCCCTCCTCTCTTAAAGCATTACAACATTTTCTGTTTTTTTTTAAATTATTATTGCTATTATTGCTAAGCCTCTCACCGACCTAACTAAGAAGGGGGCGGATCTAGTAAATTGGTCGCCAGAGGGGCTTTTGAAACCCTCAAGGTGTTTTATTAACGCTCCAGTGTTAGCCCAACAAGACCAAGCAAGGCCTTTTGTGGTTGAGGTTGATGCCTCTGAGGATGGACTTGGAGCTGTACTCTCCCAGGGGTTATCAACTCTCACTAAACTGAGGCCTTGCGCTTTCTTCTCTCGTAAATTCTCCTCTACTGAGAGAAATTACGATATTGGTAATCGTGAATTACTTGCTTTTAAATGGGCCTTTGAGGAATGGCGTCATTTTTTGGAGAGGGGCTCAACATAAGGTTACTGTACTTACTGACCATAAGAATTTGATGTTTTTGGAATCTGCTAAAGTTTGAGTCCTAGACAGGCTAGGTGGGCATTATTCTTCACACGCTTGAACTTTTGGATTACTCTCAGGCCAGGAAGTAAAAATGTCAAAGCAGATGCCCTATCCCGAAGTTTTTGTGCCTTTCAGTCTCCTGATTCTCCACCAGAACCGATTTTGCTGGCAGGTGTCATTGTTAGTGATGAGCGAGCACCAAAGTGTTGGGGTACTCGGTCCGAACACATATCGATATTTGTGCGTTCGGCCGAGCACTCGAGTATAATGGAAGTCAATGGGAAACAACCAGGCACCCCCTGCTCTTAAGAGGGGAGGGTGCCTGGTCCATTTGAAAAGGTCTGAAAGTGACAGAAACACCACCGAAATGCATCGGGAACAGCATGGGGACAATGCATAGATGCATCTTGGACTCCCAGGTCGCTGCTGGGAACCATGTTGTCCGAGTTGTTCGCCACTTTTACAGACTGACAAAAATACGCACAACCCCCCCCCCCCCCAAAAAAAAAAATAAAAAAATATCTCACAGGAAAAATTGTTAGGAGACATTCTTTCCTGTGCTGCCAAAAATAGCAAGCAAGAGGAACTCCAAAACAGCCTGCATATCGCATAAAGGAGGGCCCAGTTCACATTGTGGTATAAAAATTACAAGAACCGACACTACAAAACACCCTTTATTATACATAAAGGAGGGCATCATATACACCCTTGAAAAAATATGATTGGTGGCCTGCTGGTGACCCTCTAAAACATTATGGGCGAAGGCCTGGTGCTGAGCTGACCCTGTAAAACATTATGGTTGAGGGCCTGCTGGTGATCTGACCCTCTAAAATATTATGGTTGAGGGTCTGCTGATGAGCTGACACTAAAACATTATAGGTGAGGGCCTGCTGGTGAGTTGATCCGCTAAAATATTATGGTTGAGGGCCTGCTGGTGAGCTGACCCTCTTTAACCACCTCAGCCCCCCTAGCTTAAACACCCTTAATGACCAGGCCACTTTTTACAATTCCGCACTACACTACTTTCACCATTTATTGCTCCATCATGCAACTTACCACCCAAATGAATTTTACCTCCTTTTATTCTCACTAATAGAGCTTTCATTTGGTGGTATTTCATTGTTGCTGACATTTTAACTTTTTTTGCTATTAATAAAAATTTAACGACATTTTTGCAAAACAAATGACATTTTTCACTTTCTGTTGTAAAATGTTTCATAAAAAACTACATTTCTAAATAAATTTTTCTCTAAATTTATTGTTCTACATGTCTTTGATAAAAAACATCCAATAAGTGTATATTTATTGGTTTGGGTAAAAGTTATAGCGTTTACAAACTATGGTGCAAAAAAGTGAATTTCCGCATTTTGAAGCAGCTCTGACTTTCTGAGCACCTGTCATGTTTCTTCAGGTGCTAGAATGTCAGGATAGTATAAATACCCCCCAAATGACAACATTTTAGAAAGAAGACACCCCAAAGTATTCGCGGAGGGGCATGGTGAGTTCATTAATATTTTCATTTTTTTTCACACGTTAGCGGAAAATTACACTTTCTGAGGAAAAAAAATATAAAGTTTCCATTTCTGCTAACTTCTGGCAAAAAAAAAAAAAAATCTCAGACCGACTCACTATGCCGCTCAGTGAATACCTTGGGGTGTCTACTTTCCGAAATGGGGTCATTTGTGGGGTGTGTTTACTGTTCTGGCATTTTGGGTGGGGCTAAATTGTGAGCAGCCATGTAAAAGCTAAAGGTACTCGTTGGAATTTGGGCCCCTTTGCGCACCCAGGCTGTAAAAAAGTGTCACTCATGTGGTATTGCCGTACTCAGGAGAAGCAGGGAAATGTGTTTTGGGGTGTATTTTTACTTATACCCATACTTTGTGTGAGAAATATCGCTGAAAATTGACAACTTTGTATAAAAAAGCGATATTTCACACACAAAGTATAGGTATATATAAAAATACACCCCAAAACACATTGGCCTACTTCTCCTGAGTATGGCGATACCACATGTGTGAAACCTTTTTGCAGCCAAGATGCGCAAAGGGGCCCTAAAACCAATGAGTACCTTTAGGATTTCACAGGGCATTTTTACGGGGCAGTATAAATACCCCACTTGTGATCCTATTTTGGAAAGAAGACACCCCAAGGTATTCCGTGAGGGCATGGTGAGTTCACAGAAAAAGAAATTTAGGCACAAGTTAGCGGAAATTGATATATATATATATATATATATATATATATATATATATTTTTTTTTTTTTATTTTTTTTTACAAAGTCTCATATTCCACTGTGAAAAAAAAAAAAAGTTTTACATGAACTCACCATACCACTCACGGAATACCTTGGGGTGTGTTCTTTCCAAAATGGGGTCACATTTGGGGTGTTTGTACTGCCCTGGCATTTGAGGGGTCTCCGCAATCATTACACGTATGGCCAGCATGAGGAGTTTCTGCGATTCTCCTTATATTGAGCATACGGGTAATGAGATTTTTTTTTTTTCCGTTCAGCCTCTGGGCTGAAAAAAGAAAAAAAATGAACGGCACAGATTTTTTCATTCGCATCGATCATCGTGGATGAAAAAATCTCTGCCAAAATCAGTGACTGCGGTGTGGTGGGCTGGGTGCTAACTACCTAACAAGTAGCTAGCTAACTGGAGGTGATAAGGGACCCTTATACCCCATTTACACGTCCGAAATTCTGTTTGCGGAACGGAATTGCGGACCCATTCATTTCTATGGGGACAGACTTTGTCCCGCTCGGATCCGGAATTGCGGATCCGCACTTACGTGTCTGCATTTCCGTTCCCAAAAATATAGAACATCCTCTTTTCTTGTCCGCAATTGCGGACAAGAAAAAGCATTTTCTATATAGTTCTGGCAATGTGCGGATCTGCAAAATGCGGAAAGCACATTGACGGTGTCCGTGTTTTACAGATCCGTGGCACGGATCTGTGGATCCGCAACACACATATGGACATGTGAATGGAGCCTTACAGGGGGGGTGATCAGTGACAGGGGGTGATCAGGAAGTCTATATGGGGTGATCAGGGGTTAACAAGGGGTTAATAGTGGTTATAAAGTGAGGGGGTTAGTGTAGTGTTTGGTGCAACTTTACAGAGTTACCTGGTCCTCTGGTGGTCGATCCCAGTAAATGGGACCACCAGAGGACCAGGTAGCAGGTATGCAGGTGTTAACAAAACAGACTGTAGAATCACTGCAGAGCCGCGCTCTGCTGTGAACGCGCCCGCGCGTTCACAGCAAATCTCGCCTCTCGCGAGATGACGCACGGATGCGTCCAGGAGGAACAAACTTGCCGCCGCCTGGACGCATCCTTGCGTTAGGCGGTCGGCAAGCGGTTAAGGGGTGACATAGTCCATTTGTCTAGCCTGGGCTCTGTGGTGCCACAGAGCACTTTTGTATACTATGCACTAAACCATGTATTCCATTTCTGGGGTGAAATAGAGAATCCGTGTAATTTTGGGTGAAAAAACGTATTTCTTATCCACAAAACAGTTCTGCATACACCGTCCAACGACATATTTTATATTTCTGCATGGAAATAGTGCTTTTTTGTTTTTATAGAAAAAAAAATGTTATTTAAGGTCCACCAAGCAGCCTGAAATACCCATTACAACCACCTATTTTACATTGCTGCTGTGAAATACAGCATAAGTGTTTTTGTTTTGACAAAAAAAGTGGAAATCCTGATCCACAAAGCATTTTGATTTACACCTCCTAAATACCGATTTCACATTACAGCTGAGAAATAGTGTATTATTCTATTTTTTGTGTGAAAAAAGCCAAATTCCTGCTTCACAAAGCAGTTGTACATACACAGTATAAATACCTACATTTAATTTACAGCAGTGAAAAACTGCATTCGTGAATTTTGGTGACAAAAGCCGTGACATAGTACATTTGTCTAGCCTGGGCTCTGTGGTGCCATGGAGCACTTTTGTATACTATGCACTAAACTGTATATTCCATTTCAGCTACTAAATAATGCATCAGTGCATTTTAGTTAAAAAAATGTGGTCATCCTGATCCACCAAGCCTATTTTACACCGCCAAAATATATATTTAGTAGTCAACAATAGATAGGGTAAGCTGAAGGGTATTCCGATAACCAAGGGAGGGGAAGAATAGGAGGATAGGAAGCGCCAATAGAGACTTAGAAGGAGTACAGATACTAGGAATATATATTTAAAAAAGGTTAATGTCAAGGACTGAAATCGTGCAATGTCCAATGATTAAACCATGTACAGGTAATAAGATACTCTTAGTAGTAGAATCAGTTCGTGAGAACTACATATGATTCTGGAAGAGTATTTGTTAATCGTGAAATCAACATAAATAGATAAATAAAATCAATGGTAATACCGATGGATAAAAGCAAAGACTTCCTGGAGTTCCTGGAATGGAACAAAAAGCACTTACTTCACTAGGGGGCTGTCCACAGGATAAACTGAAGACACCTGGGACAGACACCCCCCGGCCAGGATCGCCTGTAGATCTTAGTGAATGATGGCAGCCGGAGGACCAGGCATTTAGATCACCCACCACAGGAGTAGGCCATCATTTAATGGGACCCCGGCAACCATGTCAGATGGCACAAGCATCAGTTTTACATCACCCAGCACAAGAGAAGGCCACTTTTGAGAGACTTTGACCCTGCACCCAGACGGAGGAGAGAGGTTTTCACAGCAGAGAATCAGGCATTTAGATCACCCACCACAGGAGTAGGCCACCATTTAATGGGACCCTGGCAACCATGTCAGATGGCACAAGCATCAGTTTTACATCACCCAGCACAAGAGAAGGCCACTTTGAGAGACTTTGACCCTGCACCCAGACGGAGGAGAGAGGTTTTCACAGCAGAGAATCAGGCATTTAGATCACCCACTACAGGAGTAGGCCATCATTTAATGGGACCCCGGCAACCATGTCAGATGGCACAAGCATCAGTTTTACATCACCCAGCACAAGAGAAGGCCACTTTGAGAGACTTTGACCCTGCACCCAGACGGAGGAGAGAGGTTTTCACAGCAGAGAATCAGGCATTTAGATCACCCACCACAGGAGTAGGCCACCATTTAATGGGACCCCGGCAACCATGTCAGATGGCACAAGCATCAGTTTTACATCACCCAGCACAAGAGAAGGCCACTTTTGAGAGACTTTGACCCCTGCACCCAGACGGAGGAGAGAGGTTTCACAGCAGAGAATCAGGCATTTAGATCACCCACCACAGGAGTAGGCCACCATTTAATGGGACCCCGGCAACCATGTCAGATGGCACAAGCATCAGTTTTACATCACCCAGCACAAGAGAAGGCCACTTTGAGAGACTTTGACCCTGCACCCAGACGGAGGAGAGAGGTTTTCACAGCAGAGAATCAGGCATTTAGATCACCCACCACAGGAGTAGGCCATCATTTAATGGGACCCCGGCAACCATGTCAGATGGCACAAGCATCAGTTTTACATCACCCAGCACAAGAGAAGGCCACTT